>NW_019775396.1:278223-292355 GCF_001039355.2 Lingula anatina | reverse complement strand
CCCCCCCCCCCCCCCCTTGAAATTTATTATTCTTTAATTTTTTTCATTTAATCCCCCCCCCCTCCACGTCATGGCACTTGAAAAAGTAGAACGCATTGAAATTTCCGAGGAAATTACAGATGGCAATTTCGGACGGCCTAGTACCTCAGTCCTAGAAAAAGTGTTGGTTCTTGGTGAAATAATATACTATACCTTAATTATATCGTGGTGAATATTTTAACTTTAAGTGATGATTTTATTTCTGGTGAAAAATAAGCTATTACATTTGGTACATATAATTTTAACTGTCCTTCATCTGTTGCGTAAGGGTGCATTCCCAGAGATTTAGATAGATCCAGAGATTTGGATTTAGAATGACCTAACTCCGGGGGGTTCACGTTAAATTGCAGTCAGCCGAGCGCGCACCATAGTTAATTACTCCCTTACTGCTTTTAGTAGGCGGGACAAACGCTTAAGCCGGCTAAGCTGACAGTAATCTAGTGAGACTCCACACAGGGATAGATCGATCTAAAATCTATGGGAATGGGGTCTAAGTCTACATTTAGCTGTACCTGGGAATTATGAAAATTTGTGCGCACAATTTTAAAATGTCTGGTTACGCCCCTGAAATGTACAGTTATATAGTTACACAACTATCAGAATATGTTACACTGAAACAAACAGTGACAAAACAGAATGTACACATCAATCAGATTATACTTAACAACAATTGCTAACAGTGACAACAAAGACTGTACACACTGATAAGAATAATAAAACAGAATAATTACCGTAATTGTCAACAGATCATGCCAATTTTTGAAAGCAACCTGCTTCTTTACCAAACAAAGCCAGTCAGTAAATTTAAACTGAAACAAACTTGCAGTTTGGCAGTAATGGGGTGAACGTCATGTGTTGAACAGCAACAGTCAATTAAAGTGACTAAATTAACATACACAGTGATCAAAATATAACAAACATGTACAGTGACAACACAAACATATGCAAAGATCAAAATACATATAGAAACACATACAGTGACAATACAGACATAGCAGTGATCAAAATAATTACAAACATTCTAGGAGAAATAATATGTATACAAGGTGATCTGAAAATAATATTTATCAGACACATACAGTGAAAATTTTGAAAGTACACAGCACTTAGAATAAAGACTGTAAGACAATTAACTTATAGTGAGAACACAGAATGAATACAAAGAGAATGAAAATACAGACATACACAGTAATCAGAATATTTTGGAAACACATACAGTGACAAAACAGACTTAAAGAAAGATCATATTAAATAGAAATTTATTCAGTTACAAGAGCAAGCAGAATAAACAAAACTGCTAACAGTGACAACAAAGACTGTACACAGTGAATAAGTGCATACCCAGGGAAACCGCACACATGATCAGAATATAATATTTATCACACATGTACAGTTACAACACAATGTACACAGAAATAAGAATATATGCAGACAGTAACAGCGTAGGCACACACAGTGATTGAAAAAAAAAAGGAACAAATACAGTGACAACACATGCACAGTGATATGGATTTATTCATAGTACTTACAGAGATATACACAGTCATCAAAATTCATTTTAACACACACAAACAGTGACAACACAGATTTACAGTTATCAGAATATGTTCTACTTACAAAATCAAGGCACAGCTGAGAATGCATTCTGTACAAAAAGTCCAGGTGTAACCTGAATGGAAAGAAGATGGAAAGTAGACGGAATTGATTGGTAAAATCAAAATTCCAGTCATAAATAAGCAGGAGATAGAAAATTGCTTCTCATTCTTGCTCAGTTACGCCTGTAGTCCGGGCATAATTTTTCATTTTCCAGGCATTATTCAAAATTGAGGTTTAGCATTGGATTTATAGAAGCAGAATTTTCAAATTGAGATTTATTTCCGGGGCAATTTGTACTGCCTTGGAAACTTTCACAACTATGAGGCCAGCAGGAAGAAATGGCTGGAAAAAATTTATTCGTCCATTCTCCACACAATCCTCTCCTTTTTCAGCTTACAGTATTGTTTGTTATACCAAATTCATTTGCTAACTTGCCATTCTGTATAAATGACATTCTTGAAGACAACTCCTAAATTTAAATGTTAGGTTTTAGATAATACATTTGTGTTTAATAAAATACATTCCCAGATGCAGTATAACAAATACCCAACATCAGTGGAACTCCAGGATAAAGAGGAACAGACTTGCTACCATTTACATCTTCCTTATTTGCACTTTTCAGGCATTTTCAGTTCCAAAGAAGAATGTTCAAGGCAGTCTTTCAGCTATTGACTGAAGAAAATCCATTTGATGGTCATTTCCCTGTTCTATATACCTAAATCAGGGGCGGATCCAGAGATATTTTCTGACAGTCTTCCAAATTATCTTTGTTGATCCATCCTCCATTTTTGACCGTCTTCCAACAGAAAAAATTAGATACCTGTCAATGTAAACTTGAAAATCTGACCGTCTTCCGGAAGACCCTGAAGACGGCCTAAATCCGCCCCTGTAAATAAATATCACCAATTAGTTGTTATGCATATTTGTCTACAGGTATGCTCAATGCAGACCATCAAAGTTGTGTATTTTAACACCTAAGCTTAAAGCCATGAGTATCCTAGTGGTCTTTGGAAGGCTTGTTTTTGGTAAAAGGCATAGATCACCCTGGTTGGCACTATTTGTGTCCCATTATATGCTGATGACATTGAAGTTGAAGGCACGTTATAATCAGGCAGCTCATATTAAAGTGAATACCCAGCGGGCAAATTATGTTGTTTCAACGTTGAAACAACATTGAACCATAACGTTGAGTAGACATCGAATAAACATTGGATTTGAAAGTTGTGTCAACCTCAGATAACAATGTTGTATCAACGTCAGAAAACAATGTTATATCAACCCCAACCAGCGGGAAATTAGCCTGGATGTGTTTAGCGGTAGGACATGTTTGATGGCTAAATAAATGTATGGCCTTTAAGTTAGAATTTCCAAGGTTTAGATTAATATATAGTTGTTCTCTTATATATATATATATATATATATATATATATAACAAAGTCACAGTCACAACCTGTCTATTTATAACAGGTTACCAAGAACTGCTAACTCCATCACATTTACAGTAACTTATTCATCCTAGTGTTAGCTGAGCTTGCGAGCAATTCAGTTTATTGGAATGTATTTCTGAATAACAAGTTAAGAAAATTCACTAGTTAACTAAAAACACAAAACAACTGTCACTTTTACTTTAAAACCATTTTGTTATTATTTTGATAAATTTAGTTACAGTATTGATAAACAAAGTATCACGTTTTCAATAATTAATATTTTAAATTACAATCCATAACTGCAAGGTTGTGTCATTGACCAAAATACAACGTTGAGTCAACGTCACATTATGACGGTGTTTCGACGTGGCTGGATCAACGGCAATTCAACGTATCAACCTGTTTTCAATGTTGATCCAATGCAACTATGCCTGCTGGGTAGTGTCAATGTTGTCATCAAACTTGGGTGACTGTATATAAAAATGATAACTACAAAAGCACCCTTTTCTCAATTTTCAGAATTATGTCAAGGCACTGATGTATAAGTTATGTAAAATTAAGAATTCTTTTGAAAACTATGAATGTGGTAGCAGTAGTCGCGATGGGGGATTCCCCCTTCCACAATTATTCCCGTTTTCCAAGTTTCATGGTTGTAGTATAAAACAATAACAAATAAACATACAGATAAATAATTTATTGTTACAAAATTCAGTCCGGTATGGGCACACTATGAACAATGCACATAATTTCTATGGCAAATAATTACTGTGAAAAAATAAAGAACAATCTGATCACATACATATAATATTCTAGGAACACTGTTCAAACTGCAACAAACCAAATGCAACTGTATATGACAACAACATCAGTTCTCCAAAAAGTATTAACCTTCGACTTTCAAACATGTTCCTTGCGGCTCTTTTCTCAAATGTACTTAGTCTAGTAAATGTGTACTGCATGTGTGAGATGTATCAATCATTTTCAATCTTATTCTTCCACACAACAGCCACTACATGTACATGTGTGCATTCCACAAATTTCAATAATTGTACAGTCTGCGCAGTAACAATTTAGATAGCACTTACTGTGGACATCAACGGTCCATTGCTTAAAGACTTAATTAGGACCCAAAAAGAATAACACCCTTTATACCACCGTCACACTAGAGGTAAAATGAGCAAGAATGCCGTCGGAAAGACAATTCTTTGTGCGTTCCTGGATATTCGAAGAGCATTTTAAAAATTCCGAGTGCATTCCAAATATTTTAACCCATTCTTGTGGCCGGCCCGACAGCATTATTGATATTCCTAGTTTTCCAACTACATTCGAGTTGCGTTTGAGAACTAATACAGCCCAAATGTGTAAGAATCATTTCAGGCAGATTCAAGCGCAATCTGAGTATTCCAACGGCATTCTTACAAGAATTTAGGTCAATTTGAAATTTCTTCCCGAATATAGTACGGATTTTTTAATTTAGTCATTCCGGCTGGTTCTGCTTGATTCCTGCTGATTCCGAATAAGTGTGACGGGGGCTTTACCTGCTGTGACAATAGGAACCTTGCCTATATCTGTATTATAGTATTTCATTTATCTTATAGTGCCAAGGAAATTTTCCCCACTGTATCAAGCTATCTATAACATCTGTACAGCATAAAACTGGCTGGAGTATCCTCCATGCCAGGACATTAAAGGAAGCCTGCCATGCCCACAAAACTAGAAAATACATAAAATATCTTAAATTTGCATCTTCTCAATACAACTTTAAGTGTAAGTAATTGATTCCCTGAATATGAAATAGCTCCATGTGTATGGTATATACATGTACTCAAGTTCACTGATAAGAAAAAAAAGGAATTTATAAAAAGCTGCCTTCACTTATTTCATCACTGCATTTCTCCCAAATGTTTAATTCACTTCATACAAGTATACACATGTACCAGTACACATACACTTCATACAAGTATACACATGTCCCAGTACACATACACTTCATACAAGTATACACATGTCCCAGTACACATACACTTCATACAAGTATACACATGTACCAGTACACATACACTTCATACAAGTATACACATGTACCAGTACACATACACTTCATACAAGTATACACATGTCCCAGTACACATACACTTCATACAAGTATACACATGTCCCAGTACACATACACTTCATACAAGTATACACATGTACCAGTACACATACACTTCATACAAGTATACACATGTACCAGTACACATACACTTCATACAAGTATACACATGTCCCAGTACACATACACTTCATACAAGTATACACATGTCCCAGTACACATACACTTCATACAAGTATACACATGTACCAGTACACATACACTTCATACAAGTATACACATGTACCAGTACACATACACTTCATACAAGTATACACATGTCCCAGTACACATACACTTCATACAAGTATACACATGTACCAGTACACATACACTTCATACAAGTATACACATGTACCAGTACACATACACTTCATACAAGTATACACATGTACCAGTACACATACACTTCATACAAGTATACACATGTCCCAGTACACATACACTTCATACAAGTATACACATGTCCCAGTACACATACACTTCATACAAGTATACACATGTACCAGTACACATACACTTCATACAAGTATACACATGTACCAGTACACATACACTTCATACAAGTATACACATGTCCCAGTACACATACACTTCATACAAGTATACACATGTACCAGTACACATACACTTCATACAAGTATACACATGTACCAGTACACATACACTTCATACAAGTATACACATGTACCAGTACACATACACTTCATACAAGTATACACATGTCCCAGTACATGTACAGTTTATTGTGATCAGATGTATCAATGTTGTGGTGATTAGTTACAACAATACAGAATTCAATGAACTCAAAATATGAAATAAAATGCAGGAAATTCTAATAAATATAATACGTTTATATATAATACAATGAACGTGTACACATACAAGTACAATAACATGCAAGAAATTCTACTTATGCACACATTTCAATTTTTACATGAGACCTTCAAACTTAAGTACACGACTGCCAAGGCAAAACGAACTCATAATTTTGACACTTGCATATAATTATTATACAATATTATGTTTGGCCACTTGGATTCCACCATTTCTATCTACCATTATTTTTGTTCTCTTTGTGCTAGGTATGTTCCATGACCCATTTGTTGCAAATTACAATTGGGATCTCCAATGTAAATTTCAAATCTTTTTCATATATAGACAAAAACATGATCTTATGGATGAAACTTGGTAAGTTGAAAGAATTATGTCATAACCTAGTATCACTTCCTGCAATTTGGTGTCATTAGGCCATAACTTAATAAATACAGACTTTAAAATTCAATACACTGTGCCCATGTTAATATCAAAACTTTGAACTTGTTTTAAACATAGGCATAAGCTTTAAGAAATCAACAGGCTTCATTCTTGCCCAGTTACCCATTTACAGATTTTTAAAACCCAAATCCATCAATTAATGAAATGAGCAGACCAATATATACTTGCCATTTTTTTGCAAGTTATAATATATAATACATAATACAGTGTATAAGTTACTTTTAAGAAAAGTTAACTGCACATGGTTCCTCGTGTTGGCAGTATCAAAGTTGATACTGGTAAACTTCCAAGTCTGTACCCCTGGACAGAATGAGGGCATTCTGAAATGAGTTTATTAAAAACATTCAATATTATAAAAACCTTCAATATGAAACGCTTCATAATGAGAATATCAAGCAGTCAATCAATCACCATTACTTCTTAGTTGTTTAAAAGTATACTTTTTACTCTAGATATGCCTTAATGAAAGAAAACAGGATTTCTATATTTTCCCTCATATAATTCCAGTTGGCTTACAATGCAATAATAAATATAATTTTCATGAAAATGTCAAAACTTGACTCACAAGTAAAACAAAGAGGCCACAGCTATGTCCATCTTTTTGTTTTGAGGTCTTCATTTACCCCTTGGTCCAATCCTTATCTTCCCCTCTGAGCTTCATGTATGGTCTTTAATTAAAATAAAATAATATAGGTATGTATTGAACACAAATCTGTTTTACAATTCCAAATCAATAAAAGAAGCCATCTACAGTATGTGACCTGAGATTTCTGTGACTGCAGTCAAATTATGTGGACGTTTTGTATACAAGTCAAGTATTCAAGCATTTACACTACAGATAAATATAACTGGACTGATTTTGATTCTATTATAATTCTAACCTCACAGCCAAAAAACTGTAAAGAAAAAAAAAAAAAAAAAAAAAACTAGAGGATCAGAGAGGCAATACCACCTCTAAGTATTGTACCACCAGCTGGTGCAGGGCATAGCTTAAATTTCTTAAAAAGACCAAAAAGACCAGAAACAAAGGGTGTGAAGAACAAGACTGTACTGTCTTCTTGTGATAAAATATGCCTAGACAAATTTGTGTGGTTGTGTAAATTCATGCCATATTTTATGGAATAAGAAAAGAGTACTAATTTGTAGACCACACCCACGCCATTTCATAGTTGCAAAATTACATTTACCCTAAATATGCTGCTATTAATTATGTATTCAGTGAGAGTGACCAATATGTACAGAGTGTATCTCCTCCTTTTTATCAAAGACAAATTGAACTTTAAAATAGATTTATCATTAAGAAAAGCAGTTAACAGTTTACTGCCTTTTGTATTCTGATGCATTAATTACATATTCATGTAGGTGCACCAAGCTTACCCTCATTTACCAATGTAGTGGTCAAATCTGCTATCATACAGGGAAATCCAGGACAACACTAGGGAAATCCAGGACAACAGCAGGGAAATCCAGAATAACACAAGGGAAATCCAGGACAACAGCAGGGAAATCCAGGACAGAGTGAGGAGGATATTCAGAGTATTCCACCTGCAAATTCAAAAGCAAATTGACAGACATATTTTGCAAAGAATATGCAAGACACATTCTGATATAGCCATTTTACATATTGTAAACTTGATATATTTAATATTTAATCATACTTTTATATGAAGGACAAATGCATATTGTATGTCTTTTAAATATCCTAAAATTGTTCAATTTGATGAAGATTAGAATAAAACGGATGCTTGTATGAAAGGATTTTCAAAATGCCTTGGCTACAAATCAGCCTTTACTTTAATATTACCACTGTGGCAGCAACACTGAAACTGCCTATACATTTTCCTTCAAACTAAATGCAATAAAGAACTGACGGAAATTATCACCTACATTTGGAAACATGTAAGCCCAGTTTCATCAACACTGGATAGTGCTATCCATTGGATAACACTTTCATTAGATAAAATAATCCTCTGGGAAATTATCTTGTGGATAAAGTAATGTTTATTAAACACAAGGCAGCAAAGCTGTCAAATGTACAGACAAAAAGCAGAAAATAAAAATGCAGAAAATAGGATACTGTCAATTCTGATGCAATAATGTATTATGCTCAACTGCGTAGCCAACATCAAATTTTAATTCTGCAAAACAGTTGATTAGGATGAAAGTAAAATGTGTAACAAGCATCAGAACAAGTTCCCATACCTAGATCAATCTAACAGGATCAATCCAAGGAGGCAGTGCCCAAAATAGGGTTTTGTTCAATTTTGATGTAATATTACACAATGCTTAACAGCATAATAACCATAAATTTTTTAATAATAAAATAAAAGTATCATGTATATTCAGAAAATGTAACTAGCCCATAGAGTTCAGAGTCACACTTTGAAAATCCCAAAATGTAAACAAGAAAAAACTGTATTGAAAAAGTTTATTTCCATTTTCAACACCTTTTTTACATAAAACAAAATAATCAATTTACTGTCATTTTTAATATGATCAATAAAAATATGTTGTCAAAGCAAAAACTTGACCCACGTACTATAAATATTTATCAGTTCTGTAAGTTTCAAGCCAAAAGGTAAAACGGTTTTTCACTTATGTTATCGGTGTTGTATAAATGCTGAAAAAAGTGAAAAAAACAGCATAACTTACCTAAAAATGGCCTGATTATGCTGATTTTCGAACTTGACCTGCATATAATGAATATTCATCAGTTTTGTAATTTTCAATCCAAAAGAAAAAATGGTTTTCACTTACAGTAATGTGCCAAGCATTTTGACAGGCACCAGTCAATCCGACCAAAAAAATTATATTATAAAATTTAATTTTCTGGGCTCAAACATTTAGTCCATACGTCAAAATCATGTGACAGAATTTTTTTCTTGTTTTGATTGTTAGACCACATCGTCGGCGAGACTCGGGTAAATTTTCAAGCCAGTGAAATAGATGCTGCATGTCGCGACCCTTTGTCAATTTTTTTCCTTTCAATAGCTCTCGTCAATGAGGAAGAAACAATTAATTGAAAATCTAATCTGGAAGCGTGACATACCTGTCATTTCCTTTGTCCCCGATGACAATTAAAATTGCTTATAGACATACAATTTGTGCTAATTAAGCAGACTTGCCCTTGCTGACTAATGCCGTAACTTGGGGGGGGGGGGGGGATTTTGAAGAATAAAAAAAGGTCTGTTCTGGATGCAACCAAATATCGACAGTGGGTAGAATATGTCGTAAATACCTTCATACAGACCATATATAGCATTTGCTAGCGATAAAAAGTTCGGGAAAAATAAGTAATTTATTTTCAAGTTCGATTGAAATATATATCATCATCATCAGTGCTCTTCGTCCCGTGTGGGACATAAGGCCACAGTCACTTCTTTCCATTTGGCCCTGTCTCCGGCTACGTGCTGGGCCTGTCCCCATGTAAGGTCCCCCTCCCTCAGCTCTGCCATCACTGTTCGGCGCCAGGTGGTCTTGGGCCTTCCTCTCTTTCTTTTTCCAGGTGGTGTCCATCTCAAAGCTACCTTTGGTACTCGGTTCTCGTCCATCCTAAGTACATGGCCGAGCCATTTAAATCGCCGTCGCTTGATCTGCCCTACAATACTCTGGCTCCCTGTCAGTATGTACAGGTCATGGTTGGAGATCTTATTTGGCCAGAATATGCGGCAGATCCTGCGGAGACACCTGTTATGGAAGGACTCTACTCTGCTCACGCAGACTTAGTAACTCTCCAGCATTCAGACCCGTAGAGCAGAACAGACTTCACATTGCTGTTGTAAAGATGGACTTTGGTGTGTAAGCTGTACTGCTCTGACTTCCAGATTGTGCAGAGTCTGGCGAATGAACTCTGGGCCTTGCCAAGTCTTGTCCTGATGTCCTTCTGAGCCCCGTTGTCTTTGCTGATTAGACTTCCCAGATATGTGAAGTCGTCGACAGACACAAGTGGTTTCCCAATGACGGTGATAGGTGCTGTCGTACTGTTGTTAATGCACATGACCTGGGTTTTGGTGGTGCTGATGAAAAGTCCTGCAGCAAAGCTACTCAGACGGTCAGTCTTCTCCTGGAGATGGCTGTGTTTGGAGGACAGGAGGGCAAGGTCATCGGCAAAGTCAAGGTCTTCTAGCTGGGATAGGAGAGTCCACTGGATGCCTCTGGGTTTGTCGGATGTTGTCTTTCTCATGACCCAGTGGATGGTTACAAGGAAGAGAATTGGGGACAAGATACAGACTTGACATACACCTGAATCCACTGAAATATATATGCAGATGGGGAAATGTTCTTAAAGTCAACACTGCATTTACTACAATCGACCGAAAAATCAGCGGGATCGACCGTCCAGACTTCTTGGCGCCAAATACCACGCGCTGTCAAAATCTGACAAACACATTTAGCTGTTCACCTACATGGATAACTGATTTGTCAACAATAAAAATGGTGTATTCCTTATCTCCTTGGGAGCTTCCCAGAGAGTCCCACTGGGTATTTAGGTTACCTGTGAGTCACTTTTTATTTCTCCAGATGCATGAAATGTTGATATTATTTAGCATAATCCATGAAGAACTCCATTCCTGTGACCTCCTCCCCCACAATGGGACCGTCTTTATTAACATGTGGTTTGTGCTAGGTATGCTGGAGCAGACCAGATAAGACCAGTCTCTCATTTCTGTGTGTGCTCAATCCTCACGTCAAATTATAAATGCATTTGTTTTGTGAAAATTATGGCGATTAAATGCTTATTTTACGTTCAGGTTGTATCAGTGGGGTTTTCAATATGCACCGTTATTTTTGTGCACAGGGAGTGTATATAAGTAAGAAAATCGGAAGAGTGCCAACAACATATGTCTATCGGCACAGGTAGACTCCATAGTTTGCCTTTTCTCAATATATTTCAATATGACATGCTTTTTAAATTAAATACTTAAAAGTAATTTTAAGTTACACTGGATTCCGTTTGAGTACCAGTTGGTATTCTTTGATAGGGGTGATTGAATTTTCTTCGGAAGTACATACGTCTACGCCTCGACGCCGAGGAAGCCTTGCGATTTGAAAACAACTGATCTCAGACTGGTAAAAAAATTTCTATTCGGTTGATTTTAGTTGTCATATTAAAATTCAAATAGGGCATACGTAGATCACATAACTAGTTTAAGTCCACTAAAGCTGCCGGTTTCAAATATAAGTGACCGGGCATTGTTTACAACACCTGTCTCCGGGGAAATATTTGTCCCACTTGTGAAGCGCATCATGTAAATGATCGTAGAAGAGGGAAATAAATAGATAGAAATTATAACTGTCGTCTGTTTGAATGTTAAGTAATGTTAGCACATATTGTACACAGCAAAATAAGATTTCAAAAGGAGGATAAAACGTGCCTGAAAGACGTGTTAGGCGAAAATTGCGGCTTATCTTGTGTAACACTTTGGGTAAAATGTAATACTTCCGTAAGATGGACGTTTTGGCAGATGCCCCAAACAATCTGACGATATCAAAGGTTTCCATTGCTATATTTTAATCAATTCGACCAAAATGACATTTCCATGAAATTAATTAATCAATCTTGGTCGAATTGTTTGGCATATTACCGTATTGTGTTATCGGTAAAAGTGCACGGCGACAGCAGACACAGGTGACGGCTATATGTACAGACACATCTGTGTCTGTACATAAAAACTGCTTTGAAAGTTCAAAATCATCAGAAATTGCAGAGTAAGTGAAGGAGATGCTGGACTGAAAAGATAGGAAAAAAGTCTATCTGCAGCAGTACACTTAGATCCAGTAGAAATGAGAGAGATCATCATCAAAGTGGTGTAAACTTTCTGAACTTGAAGAATGTGACAACTGAATGAGTTATCTAGGTACCCACAATCAAGTGAGCTTTCATGGATATTCTGACTGTGTGATCGCATCGCCACATCAAGCTGGAGATGAAAGCAGAGGTAAGCAAGAGCTGAAACCTGACTGCGAAGAAAGTGTTTTTATCAAGTTCTGTAGTAAGCTGCAAATGGCTGATAGAATTTAAGTGTAGGAATATAATTTTAAATAACAATAACTTTCAGCTTAGCTTTGGGCCTGGATGGATCTACAGGACGACAATATGTGCACATACTACCATACCTGAACATATAAATGTTAAGACATTTCTGTTTACTCACCTGATTATGCATTTCTGCAGCTGGTGAATAAGATCTTAATGATAATGAAAACTTGAGAAGGCCCAGTTGTAATTTGGAAGGAATAAGTTTTTCTGCTATGGACAGAATCATCTCATACACTTCCTTAGGTTCTTCTGAAAGGAAAAAACATGCTCATTAAATAATGCTCATCACTTTTCAACCCCATAGAGACCGTCACCCCATACATGCGGTTCAGTTCACTCTTACCCCAAAGACCCAGAACCACATATAGTATGTTTATCATGGAAATATTGTTTTGTTCCTTTTTGAACAGTAAATTTATGATCATTACGTTCCTTCAGATATGATTGTTGGCTCTTATTTGAGCTATCTTAGGGAATGTTAAAATGTATGAGAGAAGTCAGAAAAACCCGATTTTATAGATGTTTCATAAACTAGTGGCAAAATGGGGCAGCTTCTCACCACCTCAAATATAATACTAAATTCCAGATAATTTAAAAAACGTAAATGCTGAATTTTTCTGAGTACATTGATAACTCACATCACTTCATTCTGGTGAATTCATGTACATCTGGACACCAAAATGACACTCACTCAATGGACCTCAAGGACATGCATGTAGAATGCTAGATATCACTTTTCCCTGTACATCCATAAGTTCCATTTTTCATGTAATAATGAGAACAATTCCATTTAACTTATTCCTGCACTGTTGCATACATTTTGACAGCAGTTATTCAATTTTAAGTAGATTATTCTCTGTCTAAAGGTTAGAATGGTTTAAACAAGGCAGCAAAGCTGTCAAATGTACAGACAAAAAACAGAAAATAAAGATGCAAAAAAGGTCATTTTGTCAATTTTGATGCAATAATAACCAAACAGACTGCATTGCCTACTGAAGCTGTATTTTAGTTCCATGTTTCTATCCTGTAAGTTTGAGAACAGTAAGTGACATGATTTTCCTTAAATGGTCATCATGGAAGCAGTGCCCAAAATGGGGGTTTCTTCAAATTTTGATGCAATATTACATAATGTTTAACAGCTTAATGACCATCAATTTTTAATTATAAAATATTTGTATCACAGATATTCAGAAAATGTGACTAGCAAAGGTCTTCAGGCCCATGGAACTTCAAAGTCACGCCTTGATAATGCCAAAATGTAAACAAGACAGCACTGTTCTGAAATGGGTTTATTTCCATTTTTAACACTTTTTTAACATAAAACAAAATAAACATTTTACTGCCATTTTTATATGTCCAACTAAGAAAATTGATGAGATGGGAAAAGTATCAATAGAACAGTGTTAAATGTCCAATTTCCTCCATTCTGAGATTCTGAACATAGTGGATGATTGAATCTGACAAACTGCAATGATATGAGTTTATTTCCATTTTTGACACTTTATTACACAATACATGATAACAAGTTTACCATGTTTTTTACATAATCAACTAACAATGTTGTAAAGATGCAGGAAATATCAAACAAACACTTTTAGGCATCTTATTAGTTAAATAA
>NW_019775396.1:256570-276202 GCF_001039355.2 Lingula anatina | reverse complement strand
AACACGGTTTTCCCATCATGGTCATCATGGCAGATGTGGATGATTGAATCTGACAAACTGCAATGATATGAGTTTATTTCCGTTTTGGACACTTGATTACACAATACATGATAACAAGTTTACCATCATTTTTACATAATCAACTAACAATGTTGTAAAGATGCAGGAAATATCAAACAAACACTTTTACGTATCTTATTAGTTCAATAATGAGACTGTTAACATGCCTAAGAATTGAATCTGAGGAAATTTGAAAAAACAGTACAACTTCTAAAATAATGGCCCGATAACGCTGATTTTCGAACTCAACCTGCATTTTTGTAAGATTGACCACTCCTGTGAGTATAATGACAATTGGCTAAGCTGTTTTTCTTATATTGTGTTATTAATGTTGCATATATGTTGAAAAAAGTGAAAAAACAGCATAAAAAAATTAAAAGAAAATGTAAAATAAAACATAACAAAAAATACCAATAAAGCTGCTATTCAAACTTTTAATCTAGCTGTACAATTACTAACATGATATGAATAACCCTATTGAGTTTGAGAATAATAAGGCACTGTTATTCATCTTTAGCATTAATGTAAGCGTTACACAAAATTTTTTTTGTAAACTTATTTTCCATATTAAATAACATTTACCTGCATAATAATCATCGATTCCTAATTATGTGACACAGTTAAGAAAGCTAAACCGATGGGACTTTACAATGAAATCTCAATGTGTGTTTATGTAATCTCTTTAATACCCACTTGAAAATTAATTAAGCAAATTATTTTATAACCCTGAAATAACTTGAAAATCAATTAAGCAAATTATTTTATAACCCTGAATTAACTGCCTACTATCCATATACATTTATTGCACCAAATAGCACTGTACTGCATTGCTTTCAAAACAGAAAACAATTACGATGGTTTTCCAACACAAGCTGCACTTCAGTCTTTTCAGTAAGGTTGATTATCATAAGTAACATGGTTTTCCCTTAATCGCTATCCTGGCAGCAGTGTCCAAAATAGGGTTTTCATGCAATATAACATAATACTTAACAACATAATGACCATCAATTTTTTTATAAAAAAATAAAAGTATCATGGATATTCAGAAAATGTGATATGGAAAGGTCTCCAAGGACATGGAAGTTAGGGTCACACTTTCAAAATGCCAAAATGTTAACAAGAGATAACTGTACTGAAATGATTTTCTTTCCATTTTCAACACCTTTTTTACAAAAACCATAATCAATTAACTGTCATTTTTAAATGATCAACTAGGAAAATTGTTGACATAGGAAAAATATCAATAGAACAATTTATAATGTCCAATTAGCTCCATTTGGAGATTCTGAACATAGTGAATGATTGAATCTGACGAACTGCCTTTCCATTTTTGATACTTTATTACACAATGCACGATAATAGCTTTACCGTCATTTTTATATAATCAACTAACAATATTGTTAAGAAGCAGAAAATGTTAAAACAACACTTTTACATATCCAATTAGTGCCGTAATGAGACTGTTAACATGCTTAAGAATTAAATCTGAAGAAAAACCACTTATATACAAAAAGGCTAATAACTTCATCAAAACTTAACTGATCAAGCTTATTTTCAAACTTGATCTGTATACTGGTCAGATTGATCACTCCTGTGAGTTGCAAGACAAAAGGCTGATGGGTTTTCCTTAAAATGCGTTATCAGTGTTGCATGTATGCTGAATAAAGGGAAAAAAACAGCATTACTTTTGTAAAAATAGTCCAATCATGCCAATTTTCAAACTTTACCTGCGTATTATAAATATTCACCAGTTCTGTAAATTTCAATCCAAAAGGAAAAACATTTTTACACTTATCATGTTATCGGTGTTATAAAAGTGCTGAAAAAATTGAAAAAAAAAAAAAAAAAACAAAACAAACAAACAAACAAACAAACAAAAAAAAACAGGATAAGGTAGAATGGTTTTCCACTTATCATGTTATCGGGGTTGCATATATGCTGAAAAAAGTGAAAAAACAGCATAAATTCCCTAAAAATGACCCGATCATGCCGATTTTCGAACTTGACCTGCGTATTATGAATATTCATCAGTTCTGTAACTTTCAAGCCAAAAGGTAAAATGGTTTTTCACTTATCGTGTTATCGGTGCTGCATATATGCTGAAAAAAGTGAAAAAACAGCATAAATTCCCTAAAATTGACCCGATCATGCTGATTTTCGAACTTGACCTGCGTATTATGAATATTCATCAGTTCTGTAGGTTTCATACCAGTTTTCCATTTATCGACGGCGACGACAGACGCAGATGATGGCTATATGTACAGACACATCTGTGTCTGTACATAAAAACAATAAAAATAAAATTGCTAAGAGAGTTACTTGCAGAATTGCAAAATTAGACTGATTTTCAAATTCATGTTGTATTTTTGTCCTATGTTTCTTTTCTGTAAGTTGAGAAAAGTTAATGACATGGTTTTCATTAAATGGTTTAAAGTTTAAAGCCAAAAGGTGAACCGGTTTTCCACTTATGGGGCTGCCAAAATGAAAAATTCCCACGCAGGTGACTTCGTCTGTACATAAATACAGGGCGCTTTTTAAAATTTCCCACCTTTAATAATTATGTAGAGGATGTATTACAGACATCTCGCTGTGTACAGATTTCTCTTTCAGAACTTATCATGGAGCAGTTGGGCCCCTGGGCCCATGGTATGTAGGTACACATTTCACAATCTGTTACGCTCCGCTCTTTTACTCCTTTTCATAAAATTGTTAGGGTGACTCCCGTTAACGCCCAACATAAATACATAATTATTAAACATAGCAAATAATTTTACTTTTCAAATATATTGAATTTATAAAAAGGTCAAACAGCATTCCAGTGACTGGGAATATCATGCAATGCAGATAGCAACTGCTGATTGATCACTGATGAGGGTCACTCACTGATCCTTAAACTGAAGTATATTCTTGGCAATTCATAAAACAATCTTTTTAATAGCATGTAGTTCATTCTTTGAAGTATATGTAGTTCATTAAAATAGGCAATTAAACCAGTAGACACCACTGCGTATAAAAGATTAGATGCAAAATGAAATCACATCATTCAGATAAACTGTATACTTACTATCTTGCATGTCAGCAGTGTTGGCCTCTGCCACAGTATCCACAAAAGCCCACAGCATGGCATTACTCTCCTTGGCCAGAAACTCGCTGAAATGATATAGTCATTTTCATTTAGCTTATGCAGGTTGTGAAAATTTAGTAGATAATAAAAGCCTCATGTTCAGATTTTAATTGTCCATATATATATATATATATATATATATATATATATATATATATATATAGCTTCATAGTAAAACTAAGTCAACCCAAAACCTTCAGACTATCTTTCACTATGAGCTAACTCTAAGTGACTGTCTTTGCTTATAAGACCTCAGGCACATACTCACAGGACCCATACCAAAATAAGATCATCTGTTTAAGGCCCCACTATGCTATGCAGTTACCAAGGGCCAATTTTCAATATTCCTTAAAACTTATATAAATAAACAAGTTATTGAGACATACTTTAGTGATAAAGGTAGGGGTTGCTATGTAAAGTCAACATTGATGATGTGATGCAATTATCTTTTTCATAATCTCAGATGTTAGTTGGGGTTATATAAAGAAACATTTGCTTTTTTTAAACAAAGTGCTTTCACATATAAAATCCTTTTTTTTTTTTTTTTTGAAAGCTTTGCTTTTGTATCCCTTCAATACACACATCGACTTTCAGAGACCATTCTTAAGTCCTCAACTTCCGGTGTTAACATCGATCCCGTTCTCACTAGGAAATTTTATATCGCGATTTAAGTTTACATCGATAGAATCCACCTCTCGAGTAGGATTAATTTGAATCGCGATTTGGCGTCTCTACTGCGTTCACACTAGAAACTTTACATCAATAGAATCGCGATTTGGCACTAATCGCGATTGAAAGTGTCTCGTTTGAATGGGGTTATAAAATACTTGGGTAAAGTCAGGAAAGCTTTGTGGTCTATGACTCTGTTCATGTTGCTGTGTGAGGGGGCATGCCAGACAAATTAAGCTGATTAAATTGACTGTACCTAAGCAAAATTCCCACTGAGATAGATCAATCCAGCTAGTATGATAACTTCAATTCTGAACAAGGCCTATGACAGAAATATATTAGAACTAGCAAGTGTTCTATATCTAACAAATATTCAGACATAGGAAAAATTTTGAGAACTGAAGGTCCAGATGACCTGTGCTACAAAAGATCTGCAGTTGCTCCCAATTCTGTGCTGGTCAAACTAAGTATCTTATTTCTGTTAGACTATGTTTAGCCTCTGGCATATCTGCAAGTGGGGATGACCTGTCAGACAATGATTTTCCCCATGTCTTTATAATTTATTATTGGTTCTTATAAATGCAGTCCATGAACTCATTGCCAAGCATGGTCATTCAGGCTATACCTAGTTTCTAGCATCAGTGGTGTCGACTCCCATTTGGCATCTAGTGACACAGAGACAAATTTGGACTTGGCATCTACTTCACTGCAGGCATGCAGCACCAAGATAACTAACAAAACAAGCCCTGCCTGCAAAAAAATGAAATGGGAATTAATTTTTATTACTTTAATTTCTAATTCTACACCATGACAGATAAAAACATTTAAATGTACAGACCTGTATTTAAATCTGTATACAGACTGCATCAATAGTATAATAAAGTAAATGACAAGTAAATGCTTAAATGAAAAGCACCCCCTCCCATTGAAAAGAAAATCATTTTCATAACATGGGGCACCAAAATGAATGATGATTACCTCCGAAAAGTATGTGACATTTTTCAAAAATTTTGTCCCTGCAAAGCTGTCAAATGTACAGNCAGTTTTCCTCTTGTGTGTTATCAGTGCTGCATATATGCTGAAAAAAGTGAAAAAACAGCATAAATTCCCTAACAATGATCCAATCATGCTGATTTTCGAACTTGACCTGCGTATTATGAATATTCATCAGTTCTGTAAATTTGAATACAAAATGTAAAACGGTATTCCACTTATCGTGTTATCGCTGAGTGCACGGCGACGACGGCGACGACGGCGACGACAGACGCAGGTGATGGCTATATGTACAGACACATCTGTGGTGACACATCTGTGTCTGTACATAAAAAGGGCACTGACATTTGCTCCATGCCTAGAAAATGGCGCCCAGGTGAGCAGCTCGTGACTGTCACCTCAGAGTACCAATTAAGGTCCACTGATAAAACTGATGCATATACTGACAAATTGGGCTGTTTCTCATGTGACTAAAACTTAATTAATGTAGGGTCTATAAGGTTACTCTCCGCGGGGATCTTCTTATTCTGATTTAAAGGGGTAATAACTCTTCATATGAGATCTATATTTCACAATAAAAACATTGTGAATAACTCATAGAAATATACAATATTCTGTTTTACGACAAAAAACAGCAGTTATAGCTATTATTCTGATATCTGATATCTGAGCTTGTCTTCAAATCACGTGACCACCATTGATGGCTATACTCTGTTATAATCTCTTAAGAGATTTTAACAAAAAAAACCAACTTTTTAGAAAACTTTTTTTGGCCAAAATGAAGAGTTATTATCCCTTAAAGGTTTAAATATTGGTACTATTATTTATAAATAAAAAAAATACATCCCCGCATTTATTTATTTTTGCAATCAACAGGTTCCTACGAGGGCATTAATGCAAATGAGAACTTTTTTTACTTTGTTATATCATCCTTTGTCCTCTACGGAAATTTTTGCCTTTTGTTTTTGTGTTTCCATGGCTGCCATGCTTATTTTCCACTTTGGAAGAAGTTTGTATAAAGCTTAAAAACTACTTTTATGGCCTTCCGTCAAAACCTGAAGCACTGCAGATAAGGAGTTTTTTTTGTTTAAAATCAACGATTTAAATAAATTGTGTTCATTACACTTTTAACTTAATTTTATTTGTTTAGCGACCTTGGTGTTTCAACCAGAATTCTCAGTTTTATGACCCGTCTTTGTGAGAAGTCATCTGTACAGTCCAAAAGAAAAATAAACAAATATAACCAGGGGCATCTAGAACGTTACCTGATGGAGAAAGTTTAAACCAAACTGGCAATCACATATACAATGTACCTGTAAGTCTGCACGTAAAGAGACGCCCCTTCAAAATAATAGAGACGTTCGAATCACCCCATGACTGCCCTTTACACCGTACCAATTATTTTCCGATATCTTATTTTATGAAGTTCCAACTGGTGAATGTGTCCAGATAAAAATATATTGGACTGGCCTGTATATTGAGTATCAGTGTTAGTAAATGGGAGTTTGAAAGACCATACTTGTAGATGACCTTAAATAAGTCTACAGTAACCTTTCACTATATTAAAAAGGCATTGATATTTCCTACATACCTTAATTGACAGAGACTCCCCTGGGCTTCAAAATGGCAGTGAGGTGACCCCCTTGTTACTGTCACCTTACAGTACCAAGGTTCTCTGTGATTAAACTGATACTGTCAAATTGAATTATTTCGCATATGATCAATAAACATAGAGTGGGTCCATGAGGCAATTGTTCACGGGGATCTACCTATTCCGATGTTAGTTTTAAATACTGATGATCTGATTTCAAAAGTAAAATACTTGTAAAAGTATCCCCACGTTGACACAGTCACTTTTGCAGACGACATGTTTCCCCGAGGACATTTATGCAATTAGGCATTTTTTTCTACTTCCACTCACCTTGTTGGTTTATCGGTTGAGTTTCTGTGTGTGTCCTTGGGCTGCCATACAATTTTTCCACCTAAGAAAAAAGTTTAAAATGTCGGTTTGTATGGCCTTCCGTCATAGTCTGAAGCAGTGTTCATTTCATAACAAGAGATTTACATTTTTCTCAAACCACAATTAGTTAAATAGTTCATTTCACTTCTGTTAGTCTCCATCCAGCGACGTTGTAGTTTCAACTCGCCGTTCCGAAAAAGTCAGCTGTTCAAAACAAGAAAAATAATTGGTCCTCCACAATGAATTTCAATTACATGAACGAGCGGCTTTCTGTAAAACTTCCATAAGGCATTTCGGTTTTGGAAAAAATACATTCATACACGTATGTATGAGTGGTTACTTTAAAGTCCCATAATTTTAGCAAAAATGGCCAGGTCCTCACATACAGGTCTTCACGTGATGAAACGCCCTTCAGAATGATAGAAACGTGAGGTGATGATCACCTCGTGACTGCCCTTTACACTGTATCAATTGTCTTCCGATAGCTTATTTGATGAACAACAATGAAACATTTATTGGACAAGTGGGCAAACTGCCAGTGTGTTATCTATTGTTAGAGCGCAATTCCAGCTGGTAAAAATGTGTCCAGATTAAAATATATTGGATGGGCTTGAATATTGAGAATCAGTGTACGTCACTGGGTGCTCTAGTGACCACTACTTGTAGCCTTGAATATGTCATTCATGCAAAGAAACTGACGTCAAATACATGTGTGCCAATTTATATCGAGATGAGCGATTTTAACGGCTTTCACTCACCCGATCATTTCACCTTGTGAATTCTTCTTTGACCTTGTGATTTTTTGTTTCCTTGTGCTAGCAAATAACGAGAATGTGGATTTAAAAAAATTACGAAATTAACAGTGCGTAAGAATGGTTTAAATGTTTGTCCGTCATAAAGGGGTTATGAAAAAGGTATTGCAACTTGAAGCAGTTTGTAAGTACAGATATTATTTACTTGGTACATTGATTTAAGTAAAAATGCACTAAAACTTTGAAGATCAAATTAAAACAAGTATTCTATCTCAAATAGCATTTTTAAGGATACATATTTGCAGGTATGTGTGTGTATGTATATATGGGTATATATGCGTATATGCGCTTATATATATATGTATATTATCTGCCTTATGATTCTATAGAATTCTTCAAAGGAAGTTTACTCAGGAAAGAATTTATTGTCAATTAAGAAAGGAAAACATCCTATACAGGATAAAGAATAGTGTTAACATGTATTTACATAATCTTCGTATTCAACTAATTTATGATGCACTTACTCAGTAGTTATTTGTACATTTAAATGAAATACTTTTACATGAACACCTGGTGATTAAACGAATCTAAGTAGGAGTACACAAATAGTCAAAACAGTAAAATGCTACGTATAGGTATGAGAAATGTAAGAGGACTGTCAAACAAGTTATATGATCATAACTTTATTCAAACAGTGCAAAACTTCGATATATTTGTATGCATTGAAACTTTTAGTACAACGAGATCAAAAGTAACCCTGCCCACAAGCACTCACAGCCACTTCTTAAGATTAAGAAAGAAAAGAAAAGTGAAGGGTAGACCCTCTGGGGGAATTGTAGTATACTACAAAAAGGAACTTAGCAGTGCACTGACATTGTTGAATAGTAAAAGTGAGAATCTGCTGTGGTTGAAGCTATCAGGCACTGAATTTGGCCTCGAAAATGATATTTTCATCTGTGCAGTCTATTTGAAACCAAACAGTGGCAGAGCCGATGAAGCCACCCTTGACATTTTAGAAAATGAAGTAGCTTTCTATCAGCAGCAAGGTTATACCTATGCCTCGTGGGAGATTTTAATGCCCGTACAGGTGTCCTCCCTGATCTCATCAAAAATGATAATGACTTTGGGATAACAGTGCCTAACAGTTATGCCACAGACAGTCAGATAAGAAACAGAAGCAACTTTGATAAAGTTANTAGAGGTCTCTATTTTCAGAATAACATGGAGAGGAGTCTCTGCTGTCCGTTACTCACCACATTGGAGCAGGTGATCAGTGCATCCTCCCAGTCACATTCCTCTAGAACTCCATCATCATTCTGCATCATAGGGGTAACCAGACGCTGCCTCTTTAGGCCATCATAGGCAAACCTACAGATGAGACATGATATGCTGTGATTTATCTATTTTACTATTTGATTTGGTCAATACTATTATGCTCAAGTGTAAATGATCTGGCGATATTTTCTATTATATTTAAGTGCAAACAATCTGGTAATATTTTTCATTTTATTTTTATTACAAAAATTCTCATGTAACAGTTCATTATCAGGTTAAACCAATCTACAGAAACAATGGCCACATGTTCCTGCTTTTTTTCCCTTTTTTCTTATTTTTTGAAGGTTTTCAACAGTAATTAAGGAAATCGCTACTGAGGAATAAACCTCCTAACACAGACCTGCTTTTGTCAGAGATCCACTCCTCGTTAATGTCCTCGTTGACCCTGGGCAGGATCCTCATCACCTCACCTGTCCGAGTACTGACCACGATGTTACTGCCCACTGCGTCATGGACATCTATACTATCTACTTTCCTGGAGTACAGACACAACACTCAGATTAATATACATTGTAGACTGTGCTTTACTTAAATACTTCAGGACTAGAATAACTGTTCACTATTGATTTAAGATTTAATTTAGTAAGGTGCATGAGATTCAGGTAATACAAAAGAAAGAAATTGTTCAACAAGATATAATCAAAATAACACATATTACAATTTATTAGATGACAAGTTTATACTGTACTTACATGTTGAAATGAACATAAATATTTGCCATTTATTAATATCCTGTTGGCATGATTAGAATTACAATCTACACGTACAAGTTACAACCATTGCAATTCTTTAACTACTCCAATCTGGAAGGAATACCTTGTTTCCCATGGTCGAGCTGTGAAAGCATATGGCTTTGAGGTGAGTGCTCCTACAGGACACAGGTCTATCACATTCCCAGAAAGCTCAGAGCGGAACAGTTTCTCTACATATGTCCCGACCTGGAGACCACCTCCTCTGCCTGTTGTCCCCAGATCATCCACTCCTGCCACCTCACTGGCAAATCTGAAACAATGTATCAATATTTATAAATACTGGAAAATTTTAAACAATGTACCGATATCTATAAACACTTGCAAATCTGAAATAACATATCAGTATTGATGAATACTGGCAAATTGGAAACAATATATCAATATTTATAAATCTGGAAAATCTGAAACAAAGTATTAATATCTATAAATATCTGTGACTCTGTAAAAAAGACAAATTAATTTCAATCCCAATATATAAGCCGGCCTTGATTGTACAGTATACAGCTTTTTTACTTTGCCATTACAGTATTAAATTCTTCTCCAGCATCTTTGGAATTAATTGTTTAAGTCAGAATTATTATATGGCTGAGAAACAACTTTTCACATACAGTCACAGTAAAATTTGTTTATTATTTTCAAATACATCAATATCAAAACAGTACCACAATGTGATTTCACTTACCTTATACATCTTGTGCAATGTATACATCTAGTCATAATTGTCTTTATAAGAGGGCCTATATTTTTGTCTTCCACAGCTCTGGAAATGAAAAATTAAGCTTTTTCTTGAATCTTGTATTTCCAAAACCACTCCATAAGCAGTAGGTAAAATTAACCCATAAAACTGAACACAGTATTATGTTTAATTTCTCAGTTAAAGATGTGTGTAATTTTTTTTTTTTTTTTTGCAGTGAAAAAAATGAAGATGCCCTCTTAGAAAATGCCAGCTGAAGCCAAAAAGGGACAGAATGCATGCAAACACATACAAAATCACAAATCAGCTATCTCTATACCTTTTCCCAGTAAATTTTATGTCAGTAAATCTGCTGCGATCACTTCCAAAGGCGACGCTCTGATCTTGGAGATCACACTCCCCTCCCTGGTCACATATAGGGCAGTCAAGGGGGTGGTTCATTAATAAAAACTCCATCACACCCTCACGTGCTCGACGAGAGACCTCGGAGTCTGTCTTGACCTTCATGCCTTTCATTACTGGCATAGCACAGGAGGCAATAGGCTGCAACATATAAGATAACTTGTTAATCAAAATTATAATTAAAATCTGTTATCATTTATTTACATATCTACTACTGATGCTTTTCTTATATTTACATATCTACCACTGATGATTTTCTTAATATAAATAATTACCAGAGAGGAAAAGTTTACTTCATTAAACTTCCATTAACTTATATTAGTTTTGACAATTTGTGTTTCTTTCTATCCCTTAACAGAATTTTTTTAGACCAAACATCATCAGCCAAGTTTTGTCTTTATCTTCATTTTCTCCTTTGTTTTCAAAAAAGTCTGAGTCTGTTCCTCAAGCAGTTACTGATGCTAGTAATTCAAACAAAAGACACAGCGGTAATGCTGGGTTTACATATTATTATTACAGGTGATCTCTCCACCTCCACCACACACATCCTGCAGTTGCCAGCAATGGACATACAGAGTTAAGAGATCTCTAACTTACCTTGGGAGATCTCTCAACCTCTACCAAACACATCCTGCAGTTGCCAGCTATGGACATACAGAGTTAAGAGATCTCTAACTTACCTTGGGAGATCTCTCCACCTCTACCAAACACATCCTGCAGTTGCCAGCTATGGACATACAGAGTTAAGAGATCTCTAACTTACCTTGTAGTAGGCTTGTTAAGGACCAAAAAATGGCCAAACGCTGCATTTTGTAGTACAAATGTCTAACTTGGCATAAATGTTCCTTGGGCCAAAAGAAAATTTTTTATCCAGCTCTATCGATGCATAAATTAGCATAAATTATGCAAATTAGGTGCCAAAATATGTAATATTTCATATTCCCATTAATTGTTGGCCTACAAACATGTATAGATTATCAAACCTGACTAAANCCATTAATTGTTGGCCTACAAACATGTATAGATTATCAAACCTGACTAAATTAGGGACAAGGAACCCATTTTTGATCATTTGGAAGCAATTGGTGGCCATTTTGTGCCTCAAATCCAAGATGGCCGCCACCCGCCATTTTGAAAGTGGACATAATTTTGCTATTTTATGTTGAATTGTGAAGCGTTTGGTCCATATATGCTTGATATATATATCGATTTGTACTATTTTGGGGGTGCAAAAGTCATTTTTGATATTGTTTTGGTGATAGTAGGTGATTTGAAGGGACAAAGAGGGTGTTTTATGTGCCTACCCAGATATGTGTGAACACTGCAAAACCATGGATATTGATATTGATATATTCAAAAATATCTCAATGCAATTTTTTGTTATATACCATCGCTATTGGACTATATTATGAGCAAAAAAAAAAACACATTTTACCATTATGAAGGGCATTGGTGGCCGTTTTATCCCTCAATTCCAAGATGGCCGCCAAAAACAATTTTCAAATTGGGCATAATTTGCTATTATGAAACTATATGTATTACATTTTAGAAATGAGTAATATGTCGTTTTATATTATTTTCTGGTGCAGAATACATTATCTGTTTCATAAAATGTGAGTACAAACTATTGTAGCCTCCAAAATCAATATGCATGTAGGCTTAAGTTGTCAAATAGATTTACATGTGCCATGTAGTCTAATTAGTACAAAATGTTTTATAAAATCCTTAAGAGCCTGAAACAAGTGTAAGAGACCAAAATGGCTTAATTAAAGGTAAAGAACACATACTTGGTGCTTTGGAGACAATTGGTAGCCATTTTGATCCTCAAATCTAAGATGGCCGCCAACCACAATTTTGAAATACGGGTAGGGCATAACTCATCAATTTGAAGCTATTGCTCTTACACTAGCATGTTATACGTCGTTTCTTATCATTTGGGTTGTAGAAGTCATGTGTCTTATCCCTTCTGAGATATAATACAAAAAGAAAATATTACAAGGCTCCAAGCTTACGTCTTCACCTTCGCTTGTATACATCTTGAAGTCAAATTTGCGCAAAAATATGTTATATAACAGTTTTAAAATGGTTTTGCCAGACATAGTTTAAGTGCAAGAGACCAGCATGGCTGATTCGACTTAATGGTGAATACTGTTTGCTATTCTGTTGTTCATATCCAGGAGCCTGTCGCTATTCTAAAATTATGGCATAATTGACCTTTTTTGAGCTGTTGGACTTTCATATGATCGTAATACATCAATTGTTACTATTTTGGAGGTACATAATTAATTTCTGGTGTTATTCTGGTGACAGAGGACAATTAAAGAGGCATAAGGTGTTTTAAGATGATTCCAAGATGAATTTTCCTGTAGTTGTCATATACTGTAGATGTTTTGTGCTTGTTCGTCCATTGGAAACAATGAGAACTATGTAGTCGCCTTATGGATTTCTATTGGTAGTGAGATGGCCAAATCATGCTAGGAATGATCACTGGCACTGTCAACTAGGAAAAGAGGCTGCTTCCTCGACTATTTTGCTTTATCCCTCTTGCCTACCTGGGCAGCTGCTGCTTTCTAGTTGGTTTTGCAGATTCCTTCTTCCTCTGATGCGACATGTTCTCATGACAAAACCTAAATTCTTACTGGCTGTTGTCTTATTGGCCTACCAGAGCTGATCATGCACGTTTCTTTTTGCTGTGCTGCTGGATGGTTTTGCAAGATCTGGAGCTATTTCAAAGCAAAGTCCATTTGCTTGTCTTTCACGGTAGTTTCATAGTATTATAAGACGACGAATTTTTCACCCTTCAAATCTTCTGGACTATATTTAACATGCAAATGCAAGCCCCAGTGACTGGGACATAAATTTACGTGTGGCTTTTTGGTTTACATGGACCATTAAAAGATGAATAATATAATACCACTATGTATATATATTTATTGCTTACCTTTAAATTATCCAGTATCTTTTAGTGGATGGTCACTTAAGATTAATCTAGATGATATATCTGAGCATGTGGTTCGGGTGCCACATTTTTGTAACAGACTCAACGAAACTCATCTTGGAATTTATTTTACAACCTTATACTACCTTTTTATTATCTTCTGTCACCAAATTAGCACCGGAAAATTACTTTTGAGCCCCCAGAATAGTACCATTTTACCCAATACAAGCGAATGAGTGTCCCACAGTTCAAAGATTATAAATTACACCAAATTATTAAAAAAATGGCATGCAACCAACACTTGGTTTTGATCACAATAATGGCTAACAATTTTCCTCATGCGGTCAAATATGTATTCTTTTGCTTTAATTCAGCCATTTTGTTTGCTGACACTTGTTTTATAGATCGGGCAAAAGCAGTTTTGTACTAATTCGATTACTAATTGTACATGTAAACTGCAGGCCCATGTGGCGACTGAATCCTATATTTATTTGGAAGCTTATAAAAGTTTCTGATTACATTTTATGAAACCGAAAATGCATTCTGCACCAGGAAATAATCAAAAATGACGTATGGCACGCTTATGAAGGTGTGATAGTTTCAAAATGGTGAATAATGCTCAATTTGAAAATGGCAGATGAGGGCCATCTTGGCTTTGAGGCACAAATTTTATGAAACAGAAATTGTATTCTGCACCAGAAAATAATATAAAACGACGTATTACTCGTTTACAAAGATGTTATACATGTAGTTTCAAAATAGTGAATTATGCCCAATTTCATGGTTTTTGGCGGCCATCTTGGATTTGAGGGATAGAACGGTCACCCATGGCCTCCATAATGGTAAAAATGAGTTTTTTTGCTCATAATTTAGTCCAATATGGATAGTATATAACAAAGAATTGCATTGAGATATATTTGAATATAGGTTATCAATATCCATGGTTTTGCAGCGTTCACACATATCCTGTAAGGCACTTAAAACACCCTCTTTGTCCCTTCAAATCACCTACTATCACCAAAACAATATCAAAAATGACTTTTGTACCCCCAAAATAGTACGAATCGATATATATATCAAGTATATATGGACCAAACGCTTCAAAATTCAACATAAAATAGCAAAATTATGTCCACTTTCAAAATGGCGGGTGGCGGCCATCTTGGATTTGAGGCACAAAATGGCCACCAATTGCTTCCAAATGATCAAAAATGGGTTCCTCGTCCCTAATTTAGTCAGGTTTGATTATCTATACATGTTTCTAGGCCAAAAATTAATGGGAATATGAAATATTACATATTTTGGCACCTAATTTGCATAATTTATGCTAATTTATGCATCGATAGAGGGCGTCTCTTTGGATAAAAAATTTTCTTTTGGCCCAAGGAACATTTATGCCAAGTTAGACATTTGTACTATAAAATGCAGCGTTTGACCTCTTAACAAGCCTACTATTGGGAGATCTCTCAACCTCTACCAGACACATCCTGCAGTTGCCAGCTATGGACATACAGAGTTTACAGATCTCTAACTTACCTTGGGAGATCTCTCCACCTCTACCAGACACATCCTGCAGTTGCCAGCTATGGACAGTCTGTCATGATAGCAGAAGCGAGGAATTTCTACTCCAGCTACAGCACATGCCTGTAATAATTCCAATTCCATTAGCTTTATTTCACATACCAATACTATGGGACTGAATAACAAAAAACTTACAAATATTTATTAGCAAACCACATACATCCAGACTATAAACAAAATTTAGATACACAGTATGATATAAAATATTAGAACAGGATGATAAGAAAACAATGAACCTTAATTGAAGTACACCAATTTCTCATTTAAAATGAGTGAAATTGTCAACCTATTTTCAAAAATGATGATTTGATGATAAGTAACCAAATCTAAATCAGAAAATTCTTAACAGCGAATTATGTTCAATTTATAGTAGTTTAATTCCATATACTATCAATTTTGAAATTGTCAAATGCTGAAATTTCTAATTATTGTTAATCTTACTTCCACCTATGATATCTAAAATTCAAACATGCTGAACACTACTAGATTCATGTTACAACTTCTTTCAAACTATAGGACTATATATCACAATGCATAGCACCATTGAAATCGAAATTCCTGTGAACCACAATTTAGTTTCTATTCCTTATACCACTTAACTTACTTGCAGCACTGTTGTTCCTGGGTCAACTTCTACCCTGGTGTCATTGATAAAAACTTCCACTTTGTCACTGGCAGTAGACTGACCCCGCGCTGGAGATGAAATATGTAAGAGAACTCTAAGATGCATCTTTAGCAAGAACTTATGTCCAATTATAGCCAGTAGACCCAACCAAATGCCACCATATAGTTTTAAATATGCAAAGAAATACACTAGAGCTAATTTAGATTAATTCATGAAAAATAATATTTACACAGATATTTTTGTCTACTTTCTCTGCTCTATAGACTAGAAGAAAAAAAGTCAAAATTTTAAAGTCCCTCTGCTGTACAAGACTATTTTTTGCATGTGGGTTTTATTTGTATTGTGCAAGAAACTGGTGCTAACAATTCATACATGGTACAGGGCATTTTCTTTTGCTTTTTTTCCATGTTTTAGAACAAATAACTATACTTCAAAGATTGCAAATTTGAGTGCTATGACATGGAATTTTGAGCTAATATAAAAGGAGTAATTTTTTATAATTGTTATTAAGATAACATTAAGTGACTATACGACCTATGTCACCATGTGATTATTATATCAGTTTTACAACTCCTACATACTTGCAACAGCTGTCCAGCTTGGTGTGTTCAACACCCTTCTACTCAAGGGCCACAACCTCAGCATGGTGGCAGCCTGAAAGAATAAATACAGTGCACATGTAGCTTTATGATAAGTAATTCGATGCAAATAAAATGGGCAAATCGTTGAAAATGAAATGAGAAATTACAGAATACAATCGGCTTATAACAATGAAGAAATTCTCTTGGTACTCTTGGGGGTACAATGTCACGCACTATTCCAGCTTAACTGCAGCAGTTTTTTATCTGCCACATAATTTTCAATGTCACACTCCCAGTCAAAATTATTCTCAGGAATTGCCGAAATAACCTTGTCTGGTTTTGTAACGTCGGCTAAAATTTAACGCGATAATTCAACGACTTTGAAAAGCGCAAAACCAATTTGCAAGAGACTGTTATGCTATCAAAGATACAAATATAAAATATATAGCAACTGGGTAGCCTGTTTACATTTATTTGACACGATAATCGACAAAAAAATAACCAAAACACACAGCCTACCTCTAAAACGGAAACAATATGGATGCAAGTTTCACGCAGTGCATGATGGGTAAATAAAAATCAAATATTTTTTAAATAATGATTAGAATACTCATATAGCATTCAGTTGAGATAATTCAGTTTTTCATTTATTTTTTATGATATGTACATGAAATATTTATAGAGACACACAATGTTACTAACTAAACCTAGATGTCGGCATGCGCACATTAAACTTCCGCCTTTTCGCCGACCGGTGATCGACAGTGTAACACGTGTGCACGTCTCCCCAACATTTTTATCCACCGTTTAAGATGGGTTTCGGTGATCTGAAGAGTGCTGCTGGCCTCAAGGTCCTTAATGAGTTCCTGGCCGACAGAAGTTACATACAAGGGTAAGTGTCAACGGCTTATCAATGAGTTTCTGTCGATTTATACCAGTGCCATAATGTACGTGTTATCATTGTACGTTGTGGTGTAGTGTAGACGTAGTACACTGTAAACTGCGTTTGCAAACTGCCCTTGTAGACAGTGAAGAGCGCAATACAAATAAATAGCTCAATTGAATACTACTACGTATCTGATATTCGAGCAAAAATTCCGCTGAAAATTCTCTGCGTTTTGATATTTTATTATGCAGGCTCGATTTTACGATTGCCCATGTGTAAGTTGTGACAAGTTTGTTCTGTGTGTTGTTAGCACCATGTCAATATTGAATTTTTTGTTTTAACGTTAACAAGTTTATTGTAAGTAATATTTCATAATAGAGAAATGCTTGTGAAAATTGACACCATGAGTACAGTAGTTTTAGAATAGTTTTCATTTCTTTTACCAAACAAAGATGTCCGCACAGTATACTTTGCAATTAGTTACAGGAAGTTGCATCACAAATCATAACTTGAATAATTAGTGGTCACTATGCATTGTAATACGTTTAGCTTTACCATTTTGGGTAAGAGCATAAGTTCATTACAAATATACTTGCACTAGTAAACATAATAAATTTAATTATTATTATAAATATTATCATTATCAATTGTGTTTTTAGGTTCACCCCCTCCCAGGCTGATGTAGCCGTGTTCTCCGCCCTGTCTGGACCACCGTCAGCTGACCTGTGCCACGCCCTGCGCTGGTACAACCACATCAAGTCATTTGGCAAGGCCACAGCCAGGTACAGTTAACATGGACTGAATAATCTCACTCTCTCACATACCAGTATTCACTTACAGAAGAAATTTTTATGATAATAAAATGTGAATTCTCATCTAAAGAGATGCTTGTGTTCTGTTTTGAAAGATGTCAAAAGTGTTATCTGTTGACCTGCCACAAGCTGTAGCCTAAGAAGGCAGCCACGTCAGTGTGATAGGGCAACATACTTGTACAAATTTGTCAGACTGTTCCTACAAACTGACAACTTTAGAATTAAGTCGTATTTAGTCTGTTTTACTTCTGTTAACATAGTTTGATCTTTAAAAGCCTAATTTATTTATCAAATATATATTTCAGTTTTCCTGGACAAAAGAAGGATGTCAGTGCCTATGGCCCAGCTGGCGGTGCCTCAGCTGCTGATGACGATGATGATGATGACGATGATATTGACCTGTTTGGGTCTGATGAGGAAGATGACGCTGCTGCTGCTGAATTGAAAGAGAAAAGATTAGCTGAATACGCTGCTAAGAAGGCTGCAAGTAAGAAATCGATTATGCCCTGCCTAAGAAATTAATTATGCCCTGCCTAAGTAGCACGGACAGGAATATTGTTTTGTTATGATCAAGAATGTCAGCAGATTATATGTGCTGCTAATACACACACACACACACACACACACACACACACACACACAGATCTGTTTGAGCTTTATCTCATATTTATTTATTTATTTATTTGTTTATCAATCTTTCAGAGCCAGGCCCGATTGCCAAGAGTTCAATCGTTTTGGACATTAAACCCTGGGACGATGAAACAGATCTTGGTGAAATGGAGAAGCTAGTCCGTGGCATTGAGACTGATGGTCTAGTGTGGGGAGCTTGTGAGTAGAGGACATGGCTTTACTTATTGCCTGAATACATAGTGCTGAGTCTGCTTGCTAGGTTAACAAAAGTCTGGGTCGGTCAAGTTAAAGCACATTATACCAGAGCTGCCAATATACAGAAAGAGTTTTCTGTTAATTTTTAAATTAATTGATTTATTTGCAGTGGATATATTACTACCAGGAGTGGATTTGTCCATCATAAAAAAACAAACAGCAATAAGGGTCATTTTCAAAGGTTTCAAGTTTAAAAAAAACTATTAAAAATTCATCATACACTACAAATAACTGAATGGTGAATTTCAAATTATTTTCCAGCCAAACAAGTCCCAGTGGGCTATGGTATCAAAAAGCTGCAGATCATGTGTGTTGTAGAAGATGCCAAGGTAAGCCACAGTAGGGTGGGAAGTGGGGAGGGGGGTAGCCCCCTCATCCTAAATCTTACAGTTAGCTAACTTATAAGTCTATGACTGCATTCCCCACAGATTTTAGATCAATCTATCCATGTGGGGAGTCTCACTGGATTACTGTCAGCTTAGCCGGCTTAAATGTCTGTCCCGTCTACTAAAAGGGGGTAAATAACTTCCGTGCGCTCTCGGCTGACAGCAATTTAGCATGAACCCCCAGGGAGTTAGGTTGA
>NW_019775396.1:223749-255805 GCF_001039355.2 Lingula anatina | reverse complement strand
TTTATCAATCTTTCAGAGCCAGGCCCGATTGCCAAGAGTTCAATCGTTTTGGACATTAAACCCTGGGACGATGAAACAGATCTTGGTGAAATGGAGAAGCTAGTCCGTGGCATTGAGACTGATGGTCTAGTGTGGGGAGCTTGTGAGTAGAGGACATGGCTTTACTTATTGCCTGAATACATAGTGCTGAGTCTGCTTGCTAGGTTAACAAAAGTCTGGGTCGGTCAAGTTAAAGCACATTATACCAGAGCTGCCAATATACAGAAAGAGTTTTCTGTTAATTTTTAAATTAATTGATTTATTTGCAGTGGATATATTACTACCAGGAGTGGATTTGTCCATCATAAAAAAACAAACAGCAATAAGGGTCATTTTCAAAGGTTTCAAGTTTAAAAAAAACTATTAAAAATTCATCATACACTACAAATAACTGAATGGTGAATTTCAAATTATTTTCCAGCCAAACAAGTCCCAGTGGGCTATGGTATCAAAAAGCTGCAGATCATGTGTGTTGTAGAAGATGCCAAGGTAAGCCACAGTAGGGTGGGAAGTGGGGAGGGGGGTAGCCCCCTCATCCTAAATCTTACAGTTAGCTAACTTATAAGTCTATGACTGCATTCCCCACAGATTTTAGATCAATCTATCCATGTGGGGAGTCTCACTGGATTACTGTCAGCTTAGCCGGCTTAAATGTCTGTCCCGTCTACTAAAAGGGGGTAAATAACTTCCGTGCGCTCTCGGCTGACAGCAATTTAGCATGAACCCCCAGGGAGTTAGGTTGATCCAGATGGTTCAATCTAAATTTGTGGGAATGCAGTCTAAGGTATATTGGATGCTAATTGAGTATGTGTTAAAGAATGAAGTTTGTGGAAGATTTAACAGGTATTTTTGAATAAATTAACTGTTGAAGTTTATGGAAGTTTTACCATTTTCCGTGTTTTAAGGCTGATTGTACTTATCAACAAGCTTTTATGTAGTATTATTTAATATTATTTTTAATAGTTTCAAGATTTGCTTGTCAACTTTGAGTAGCATCTTTATAGCTGTAAACAAATATTTATTTTGTTTTTAGGTTGGCACAGATTTTCTGGAGGAAAGTATTACAGCATTTGAAGATTTCGTCCAATCTGTAGACGTTGTAGCTTTCAATAAGATCTAAGCATGGTTGTTATTGTGACCTAAACAATATTGCCAATGAACTGTGTGGACCACAACTTTATATATAGACCTTCTGCAATTTTTAAATGAAGAAGATTTTTGTATATTGTCGAGTGACTTACACAAATTAAAATTCTTGTTTTTGGCACAAATTCATGCTACTTGACTCTCAATAAATATTCGTCAGAACTTTTATGTCTATTTTTATGTCTGTTGTCTAGAACCATACATGTTTATAATCAACCAAGGCCATTACTGTTGTGAAAATTTGCTGTGCTATAATCGGTCAAAGAGCCTGGTGGTATAATGAAAAAGACGAAATTAGTTGGTTTTTATTTCTAAACTAATTTATTTAAATAGTGGAGACTAATCAAAAACGCCACAAAATTTTGATTGAACTTGCCAATATAAAAGCTTTCAGAAGAATTTGTACTTATCACCTAATATATTATTGATCGTATAATTGAAAACTTTAACAAGGACAATATTGTGTCCCCTGCAGTGATGCTGGTCAGAGATGGATAATGTAACTACTAGATTATGTGAACGATGCCACCATGCTGTCTTTATATGGAGCATCAGTGGCGGATTTAGAAGGGTGGGGGTCAGGGACGTCCTCACCCTCTCCCCTTAGGTTTCTGAAAAAAATCACACTAACATTTCCTTCTTGAAACTAGAATTTTTACAAGCTGATTAATAGTACTTAACCATTCCAAATGGCACCGTCATTCCTCCAAAACTCTCCAAGGGGGCCGAGGGTCGGCTTCGTATCGCCCCCCCCCCCCCCCCTTCAAATAATCTGGATCCTCCCCTAAGTATGCAGTTTATTTTGACTCATTTTCCAATAAGTCTGGGTAAAACATAATATAAAAAATGATAAATTATAAAAAGGCAGTACTGTAGTAATTTTTTTCATCTGGTTACCTACTATGCAGGTACATAACAAACAAAAAGGTTAACTTTACGTTTGCAATAATTCCAGGCTAGACCAACATTTGATACAAGATAAGAAAAATAGTGGCAACTTTTACAGGGATAAATTTGAACTTTTTACAGGATGAAAAGCAGCTTTTGTTTGAAAGTGACGCAAAATAGGGGTTCTCACAGCAGTGTGCCACCATGAATGTGAATTTCCAAGTCTGTTGCGAAAAAAAGTCCAAGTAATGAGTCAGTCTGATAGCTAGGCCGATACTGTAATTCCTCGTCAATTTCAGACAGCGTGAATCGATTATCCCCCCCCCCCGAAAAAAAGGTTTTGTTATGTAAAATGCTAATGTAAAGGTTTTAATAAGTTCATCTTGATCATGATTTATTTATGTGTAAATAAATAAAATGTTATAATTTGAGAAAATGAAATATTAAAATAAGCAAGCTAGGTGTTTTGAATTTTAAGTCATAACCGCAAGTCACTAATGTTTATTAGTGAATCAGCTGAAGGCTAGTCATCAGAAGCAGGAGAGGCGAGAGAAGACAAACTTCACGAGATACTAAGCACTGTATTGTCAAGATGATGACGTTTTGCTTCATTGCAGCTTTGCTCCTCTTTGCTGGCTTGCCAGGTAGGTTAGAATAAAAGCAAACAATTAAACAAACAAGCAAACACCTTTGGGACAGAAAAATGGATTGAATATGATAAAAAAAGATGTCTTTATAGTTACAGCCTAAGCAAAAAATTACAGAGATAGAAATATAGTACAGAAACATCTGGATACTTTTGTGTTTACCCAGAACTTACGTTTCAAATTATTCATCTGAAGCAATTTATTAGGGATAATCAAAGCTACATTTTTATCTTTTTCAAATATTAAAAATGTTTTTCTTCTTCTACAAAGCACCCACGGCAAGTCTCGGGTGCCTGTCAAACTCTAACTGTGTCAGCTATTGTTCTGGTTGTATATACGGCGGCACCCCAAAATGCGCCCTTAAAACCACCGGCACATGCCAATGCCTTGGGTGCGGACCATAGCCACATGGTCTGGTGAGTTGTTCAATTACCGGCATATATATCGCAGCAGAATTGCTCTTATTAAGTTAAAGTCGTAGATCAAAACAAAATTTTAGTTCTTTTTTTACCTTTGAACATTTTTGCCAAATGTTACCATTTTTGATCTAGATCTTAATCTTTCTGATGCCATTTAACGTAACTGATTAACGAAATTGATGTGAAAAGTAAATTTTTTTAATAAAACAGAGAAACTGCCAAAACCAGTAGCTACTAGTATTGAGTACAATATTTCAAAGATTGGGGGAGTGAAGTAGAAGTGCCAGAGGGGAACGTTGCAGTACGAACTCTCAAATAAAAACAGTAGTAAAGCGCATTGAGGTTTTCAATGAAATATGCCTTATAAGAATAAATTATCATCATTACTACTAATACTACTACTACTATTATTATTATCTATATTTCAGATGTTGAATAATAAGACTTCCAAGCAAAACAGAAGACATGCAGATTTTCATATTTTTATCAACAGCTTGGAAAAAATAAATTAAAAGATTAAAACACATTTAAAATTGATTTTGACTGATTTCCTCTCTGACTGCCTAGGGCAATTATTTTGCCCTGAGTAGAACAAAAACAGTAATTATTCACTAACTTGGTACAAATATTAGTTGTGATAAATAATTAGACAGAAGAATTGTATGCAACAGGTGGTTTATAGGCCTGAAGGGCTGGGTGTTCTTTTAACATGACACGTTAATAAATGATTATGATGATAATTATAATTATAAAACTAACTTTTAGAGGCCTGTGTTTTTTAACTTAAATTGATCTTAATGTTAATCTTTAATATTAATTTTTTTATTTAAACGCTTATTTTTACAACTTCAGTTTTTTTTGGTTGCAATGATTTTAAATAAACTTATTATAAATATATCGCTCCCTTTTTTTTGTGATATGTTTTTATTTATCTCCACGTCCACGATACTGGGTAACAGTTTTGGGGCATCGAGATTTCAACACCTCGCCAATCTTGTGAGCACGCTTTCCGCTTATAAAATGCATCGTATATATATATATATATATATATATATATATATATATATATATATATATATATATATATATATATATATATATATATATATAACATTAAACACATACCAAAATTATTCGGCAAGAGTGCACTTAACTTCACAGAGTTGGGAAAACACGCTGCGATCCTGAATCGGCGGTTAAACAGCGATGATATGAAATCGATCGTCTCTGGTTTGCACACTTTCCGCTTAGAATATACATCGTTTTTTGCTTCATATTAATTAAGTTTGGAAAATGTAACATTAAACACATAAAAAAATTATCAGGAAAGAGTGCACTTAACTTCACTTTGTTAAGGATTTTCTTAATAGCTAATAATAATAATAATAATAATTATAATAATAATAATAATAATAATAATACTGACCTAAACCAAAAGGCATAACGAGTTTTTTATTTATTTTTAAAAACCCTGCTTCAGCGCGAAAGTAGCCTCAAACTGTTAATTGAATTATCTAAGGCAGGGAATTATATACGATATAATTCCCTGTTTAAAGTAAAAATTCTAGACATTTTCTTAGACGTATAGACATATCACACTATCATAGTCTACTGTGGACATCATACTCGCTTCGTGACAAGAAGCACACTTTTACCTTTTGAAAAATAAACTAGATCGATTTCAACGACAGTAACGAAGGTTTTTAGTTCGTTTGTGCTTTTTTTGTGTGTGTGTGAACAGATAACTGTATTTTTTTTTTTTTTTTTTTTTTTTTTAGTTGCGAGACTGATGTTAGTTTTAAAAGTGCCACTTGGACAAAGAATTCTTCCGCTCTCTTACTATGAGTAATATAAAAATGTATTGTATTGAGAATGATTAGTTACACCACCTGAGAGACTTTCCTTTTTAATGAAGTGCAAGTATTGACAAAAATTAAGTAAATCTATGAAAAGAATCCATAAAACAAGTGTTCTGAATGTGCTGGGCAGAATGCGTTAGTTGAGTTTTTCCTTAGAGACTTCCAAAGCGAGGCTATAAACAACCAGTGGACGAACAGACAGAACGACGTACCATTCAACTGAATGAAATAAGATTTGAAACCATGTAGACGTCGTATGTCACGGTGTAATGACCAATATGAGTTAAGAGAGAGAGAAAAGGTTTGTATGTCAGGCATTAAAAATAATAACAGAGCATGTCAGTGTGTCTCAATTATCAATGGAACCAGGAAACAATTTTTAATTGGCATCAACGTCGTTAGTGCTCCATTTCCAACTTGCCACAAGTATCAAGTATACTAGTACTGTGCCAGCCTGTATGATAAGTATATATATATATGTATATATATATATATATATATATATTTCATGTTACTGAGAAAAATTTATCTTCAAATGACTTTGCATGCTAACTTTTTTTCACCAGGTGGTGTTGTGAAGCCTACATGTACAACCAGCATGATTTTATATTTTTGAAAAGCCACATGTGCTGCACATCACATTTTCTGACATTGTTTTCTTCAGCAATGTTAGAACGTACTCGGCTGTCCATTGATTAAAGTCATAACCAACTGTTGCCCAATGGCACGTAACGCGGCATGGCGCCGTACCATCAGCGACTTGGTGAGCTGGAGGCAGGACCAGGCTCTGAACGCAACGATCTACATCCTCCGTGAGATGGGGCCAACTGGGTTTCTTCTTAAAGAGGAGGGGGAGAGCAAGAAATTCAAGGTGGGGCTACTGAATTTTTAAGTTATCAATGTGTGGAAGAAAATCTATTTGTTAAACTATTGGGAAATGCCAATTTCAGTTGACATTTACATGACAAGACTTTACAACAATTATAGAAATAAAAAAAGAACTTCAGAAATAATTTGTTAATGATATTGTCCATTATATTATAACAGGCTTTCCTGGGTGACCCCCACAAATGTACCTGCTCAACTTTTATGAAGGATAAAGACCTGTGTAAACACATCTGCTGGTTATTGCTCAAGAAATTCAGGATACCAAGAACTAACCCAGGTGAGTGCTGTCAACCTATATGTTATACATGTATGTAAGGGATATCTGTACGAGGTTCCACATGTGACAGTTTACATTATAAAGTACATTGTAACTGGTTGACAGTTGCATCTGGAAATTCAGACAGAAGAGCTTTATAGTACAGTACTTAATGGATGCATTTCAACACTGTGTAAATTTGGTTTATTTTATTACTGAACTATAACATATAGTCCTAGGGATAAGATGGTTAAGGGTTTATTTTTGGGAGCATTGAAATATGTGATAGTGTTAAATAGAATGGTGTTTTGGATGTGAAACAATTTACAACATTATATTTGGTTGGGATGGTAGACACTGATACATTTAAATGAGTAAGACATGTTTTTGTTTAATCATTTTTATTTATTTATTTTATTATCAATTAATTAATTAATTTGCTCCTGCAGTCACGTGGCAGATGGGTCTTGTAGAACGAGAGATAAACGAACTCCTACGAGGTTTGATGGCACACCAAGATCCTCGCCGAGGACCCCCTGCGAAGAAGGTTACAGCGACAACAACTGTAGTTGATGGTCGGCCTGTTTTAGAGCAGAGAGAGATCGGCAAGGAGGATGTGTGCCCTATATGTCAGGAGGAACTGTTAGCTAAACATGAGCCTGTCACCTACTGCAAGTATGTACTCCGATAGGATATAATGCCAAGCTGAAAAGTGAAATTAGTTAGTAATACGGTAATGACTTGATCTTTTTATGGGGAAAAATTGTGAGTTTTACAGCTTCTGTATTTTTTTAAGTCATAAATTCTTAAAATGACAACATTCCCATTGAGTGGTAGCAGTAAAAAGGAAAGCAGGCTACCCAGTAGTTCTTTTGTATCCAGCCCAAGCACCACAAATGCTGTAAAGGATACAATACAATTTTAAATGATTCTGAAATTGTGTATAAGAAAGATTATAAATGTTCACATTGAACAGATCAGGGCATAACCTTATTAACTGTGCAATGATAATTATTCATATTTTAATGATTGTCAGCACAAAGAGTCTTTTTTTCTCTCAAATGATGAGGAAGGAAATAGAATATCAGCACATCATTATTTTAATATTTGGCACATAAATTATGTTGTTGTTTTTTTTTTTCATTTCTGTCATTTTTCACTTCATTTTCAAAAAATAAATAAAACCCAAGAGTTTAATATTGAAAAAAGAAAAATGTGCTATTTTTAAGAATATCACCAAATGTTGTAGTAATAATGTAATCAGTTGTCTCATGTATCATGTACTGAAAATTATTTACCTTATGTTCTCATATTCCCAGGTTTGGATGTGCCAATAGTATCCACATCAAATGTATGAAGGTATGGGCAGAGCATCAAAAATCATCTGGAGAAACGGTCATCAAATGCCCATTCTGTCGTGAAGATTTTGGTCCGTTTGATCTCCTGAGACAGGAGTATGCCAATAGCTCAGTGCGGCAGACGAGAGCCGAAAGGCTTGACCTTCACCTTGGGTCAGTGTGTGGCGGCTGCAGGGTGTGTCCTATACAGGGAAAGTGTTACAAGTCAGTATTTGTTTGTCATATTTTTTTTTGTTTGTTTGTTTGTTTTTAGAATGTTAACTGTGTAAATTTATAGATCAATTGTTGAAAAATAAGAGTGGCTAATTGCAACTTTTTTTTTTTTCGTATTGATAAATAATATTTAGAGGAGGTATTGATAAAAACAGCTTTTTAAATATTTTAAATATTTTGAAAAATATAATTTACAACAAAATAATACCTATGCTCATATTCTTATTAGCTGTACAGTCTGTGTGACCTATTACCTGTGTCAGGAGTGTTTTAACACACAGATCCACACTGAACATTCCTTCCAGTTTAGACAGGTAGGTGGCTCCCCTTTGTACTACTGTTTTTAACTCACTTAAAATTTTTTTATTGGATCAAAGCTCTTTTAATATATTATTATTATTATTATTATAAACCTCATTTTCTACTCCTTTGTGGAATGCCTTGAATGCATGAAACAAGGTATCAAGTAGTTATTGTGAGAAATAACACTGTAGGAAAGTCAAAATGGAAGAGGGAAAAGACTTGACAACTAAATAATTTTAAATACAAAATACAAAATATGTTATGTTATTTTTATGATCAGAAACCCACACAAAGATGGCGTCCTGCACAGAGAGGGTCTGGGACGGCACTACCTAGCGCTGTGGTGAACAATTTGATGAACAGGGAGATCAGGGAGGAAGATTATGATATGTTACTACAGCTAGACAGGTACTGGCACATCTAACACAATGTACACAATGGCTGGTTTAACCAATGTTTGAAACCTGCTCCAATATAGCTATAACTAACAAACACGTAGATATCTACTACACAGTACATGAGACAGTCTTATATTTTATTTAGCCTATTACATGCAAGTCTAAAACATTGCCATTTTGTCCACTTAGTGCGTTATGATAGTAATACTGCAAAACTGCGCCAACATACCTTTAATTCATGCTAGAACACGATCCTTTTCTCAGAGCCAGGCCAGTGAGTTTTTTCTGCCATGAATATCTCAGCAGTTGTAGAAATGATATTTCAACATGTTAAAACTACAATCACTTATCAATTTGTCTATTTTTCTGTTTCTAGTACTGCAGCCAACCAAGTAAGCAACATCCCAGAGGAGGTGGTGAAAGGTTTCCCCACAGAACGTGTCAGGGACGGCAGTAAGCTGCTGGCACCTGGGGAGCAGTGCAGGGTTTGTCTGAGAGCTTTCCAGGCTGGACAGCAGATCAGGAGATTACCTGTCTGTAAACATAAGGTGTGTATTCCTCTAAATGTATGTGTGAAACTGAGGTTTTATGAAGATTACCCTGAGTTTGTCAGTGTGTAAGCTGTTATATAATCATAAGAGGACAATGCACTGTAGATGCTGTATATTTTAGTTTCATACACATGTAGACTGTATAGACAATACACTGTATATATTGTTTATTCCAGTTTCACATAGACTGTATAGACATGCACTATAAATATTGTATATTTCAGTTTCACATAGATTGTATAGACAACACCTTATACTAGTAGATGTTGTTTATTCCAGTTTCACATAGACTGCATAGACAACTGGCTGATCCACCAGCGCCCTACATGTCCCATAGATGGTCAGGTGGTGTGGAGCCCTCTCATGGCAGAGATGGAAGAGCAGGAGAAAGAAAGGTGAGTGCTTCCTGAGAGAGAGAGAGAGGGGGGTGGGGAGGGAGGGAGAGAGAGAATTTGAGCTAATGCACACAGCTGTGACAGTATGATTATGTAATGTCACATTTATGCCATTATGTTTATATGGTGAATTCGTGGAAAAGTGAAAAAAAAGACAGAAATGCACATAATAACATTTAAACAAAAACTTCTGTTTATAATAAGTAGTAGGATATTAGCAGGAATAAAATGTATAAGAATAACATACACAAGAGTAACAATAGATGCGTTTGTACTTTCTGTTCCAGAAAACGTCAGAGGAAGAAAGAGGAGGCTAATGCTAGAGCTGAGCAACAGGAGCAGCAAGCCAATGGTCTTGTCTTGGAAATCCCAGGAGTAGGCTTAATTAGGTAGGCCAACTGTAACATACAGCTTCTACTGACCTAAACTGGTTTGATCTTAATAACATCTTGTTCTCTATTCAGGGATGAGTTTTTTTTTTTTTTTTTTTTTTGGACTATTGGTGGATTTCCTGTTCTTTGGGAGCCAAAAATATCATTGGCCTAGGCAGCCCCCTGTTCCCCAGACCATATTTCCTAAGTTTTTTTTTTTTTACTAAATGGCAGTCTCATTCCTGTATATTGTAATTAGGGTGGTGTCTCCCTAGCAGTACCACTGTTTTCCCTTGATTGAAACAGGTAGCTGTGGTTGAACAAAAAAAAAAAACTGAGCAATGTCTATAGAGTCATGCTGTGCAGCAGCCAGCTGGATTGCACATTGGCACTGCTGATATAATTCAAGCCTACATAATGGGATTTTGACTGCTGGAAACCAGTGAACAGAGCCAAGGCGTCCTGTGGTTAAACTAATCAAACTGATTGGCAGTCAGCCTAAGGAACTTGTCTAGGTGGTAAATTCCTGGAAATAGCTGTCTGTAGGCCTGTTATTCCTGGGAGATTGACTCAAATTTGGCTGTTTGGAATGGAGCGAGGGCTTTTTTTTTCACATATTGGACAAGTAAATCATTTGTAAAGATACATGTATTGAGCTATTTTAGTATTTTTTGTGGAGCAACAGCCCTGGCTGTGAACAGTCCTGTTTCTGCACAGCATTATTCCAGCTTGTGGTTTTATTAAACAGCCGTGAGTCCGTGTTCAAGACTATTGCTTCTGTGCCATTAGCTTGATTACCTTAAGAACTGTGTGACCACTACCTGGCTATGGATTATTTTAACATTATTTATAAGGACTATCTGATCTTGGGAATTTCCCAAGGAATGTTGTTTAGATGGTAGACAAGACAAACTTTTGTTTGCTTCAGGCAAAGTGATGCATGTTTTGAAGTTGCTTTTTTTAGCCTTATTGTTTTTCATATCTTGTGTTCTTAGTCAAAAGATGTACAAAATAGGAAATGTATGCTACCAGTACAATATTTTTACTCAAGTAAGCACTAAATTTTTGTTTGTATATTATCTTTTCATTTTTAATATAGTGAAAATGATAATGGATAAGTTGACGGCAAATTTATATTATTTTTATGTCTGTTATTGTAAGTATTCAGTCAAGTAATAACAGTTGTTTATTTATTTCTAGGCGTGGCAGCACTGGCTCACTGGGATCACTCAGTACAAATAAAAATTTAAAGCCCAAAACGGCAGCCTACAACTCCATACCTCTGAACTTTGCTCTCACAGGAACTGGACTGAATTCTCCACAAAGGTGGGCTTTTTATTTTTTTATAATACTACTTCTAATAATTAAAACTTGATTCTTCTTCTTATTATTACCATTATTGTTTTGAAGATCATAATGCTATCACTGCACATAATGTTTTAGTATGTTATTTTAACATACTTGAAATTTTATTTTTTGTAAAAGACATTTAAACATTGATTTTCAATTTCAAAGGTAGATTTTAAACTCATTGAGACCAAATTGTATGCAAATCTATTTGCAGTAAATCAGATATTTTTATATTCTCAGAGTTTGTAGACTGTCAGTAGCGTCATTCATGATTTACGCACTGGCTGGCTAATTGTAAATGACTTTGAATGTTAATATTTTCTCTTTTCAGTGAACCTTCTAGTCCCAGTAACGTCTCCAGTCCAACACAGCTCCTTAGTCGAGTCCGCATCAATCGTCGTCTTGTGCCAAGCGATGTTCGCACCCAACAAGTCACGCCCAGTGTTCCTTCCATCCCTCTTCCGCGAAACCTCAATAACAATGACGTGGGTGCAGCCGCAGCAATAAGTACGAACTCACCTGTAAATAGAGGCTGGAGACCTTCAAGCATCACAAGCTCTCCTGGAGCTGGAGGGAGGAAACCACCAAGCGGCAGAAATAGCAGTGGGGGTGTGCGAAACGAAAGTGGATTTGACAGCGGTATGTAGGTAATTGCTGGCTATGTTTATAGATGTTGTGCTTCATCAATTTTTTTTTATTTGTCTCAATTTGCGTAATCATAAAGGCTACTGTTTCCTTGATTGTCAGACCCAAAAAGTTGCAAGCTTAATCTATAAAGAAGATTGCTAACAAGAAGGTTTATTTAAACATGAAAGACTAATAAGCAGTTTCTGACATCTGTTTCGCCTGGAGTCACACTTTTGACAATCCATGAAAATGTGACATCAAATAATAAATTAATCAGATCTTTTATTCAACAATGTACATGTAGTTATTGAAAAATGATATGATTGTGAAACCTGTCACACCTAACACAATAAAATGGTGCTATAAAGATATCCTGGTTTACAAACAAGTGCTTTCACAGAAGTTAGTGCACCACACATTCATACTTATTATTCTCTTTTCTACTCAATATTGCACTTCCCATTACAGACCCAGAGTCACAGAGAAGAAGCCGAATGAGGCAGAAAGCTGCCGCAGCTGCAGAAAAACGTGCTCGGAGCTCTAGCACCAGTGGCCAATCAAACAGGCCAGATTCTGGCGATGCAGGTCAAGGTCACACTGCTGATGACACCCTGGGACTTTATCTTGGACGAGTGCCGTCCCCACACCAGGACTCGAGTCCATTGTCCAAACCACGAGCCCCAGCAGGTCGCCTCTTGCCTCTGTCACATGACAGAGCTATTACTCATTCCACCAGCAGAGGGCAGCAGGGTGCTTCAGAAGCCAGGACAGGACAGGACCTTACTGATTTGTATTTAGGCTTGGACCCCCCTATAGTTGATAGTGGTTCAATTGCTAATAACATTATGTCCGGTTTAACGGTTCCCAAGCAACGTTCAAATACCAAAGACAAACCAAGGACGGTACAAACACACGAACCTGATTTAGCAGGACTGTACCTAGGTCTTGGTCCCCAGACGGCAGCAGCTACTGACTCTGAAACTACCACTAGGGGGCGGTTAAAGAGAGGTGGTGCCAATACAGGCCCAAACCCAACTAATACAAGACAGCCATGCATTGATACTATTGAACTCACTGGTAATGGCCTAAGTGGGCTGGCTATTCATGATGACACATGATAGACCAGAGGTTTATAAACATTTGTTGCAGAAAATTGCTATATGCTCAATCCAGTTTGCCCCAGGTGGGCTTATGTTCTGTATGTGACCTTCAGTAATTTATAGTCCTGAGCCATTCCATGATAAATAAGATACAGGGTCAATAGAACCACTAGTGTGAGTGTGCGTGTTTGCATGCATGGTTGCATGAGTGGGTGTTTTTGCACTTGTGTGTGTGCACATACCATACCACGTATGAGCTTGGTATCTGAATGTCTGTCTGTCTGTCTGTCTGAATGTCTGTCGAATAGGATACAGTTAGTAGGGCCATAAATATGTGTGCGTGGCTGCATGCCTGTGCATGTGTAACTCTCTGTCTACACGTGTATATGCATATCCATGTTTGTGTGCTGGTACATTTTATGTGAAATGCAGTGTTCATTTTTAAAATACCTGCTAACATGATGTCAGATTGCAGTGTATATGTCAGGAGTATGCACAAACAACACTTGTTCAGATGAGTGCATTTATTCATTTATATACATTTACATAATGTTAAATGCAGACACATGCTTTTCAACAGTGTACAGTGCACGTGTGTGTGTGTATGTGAGAGGGAGAGAGAGAGAGAGAGAATACAGCCGGGCTACATTTCTGGTACTCTCACCAGTAGTATAGACTGTTCAGGCCACAGCTGTATACAGCACACAACTAGTGTTAAGTGAAGTGCAATGAATTGATCCAATGATCTCATAAGTTACCAGTTAACTACCCATCCGACAAGGAGATGGGTTACTTTTCATTCCTTTGTCAATAAAAATGTGACAATAAACTAATGTCTTTCTCCATTCCGTTATTTATAATGAATCTAGCGCCATGAGGCTGGCATCACCTCGTTTAAGGCGTCTGAGCCGCGTTCAACCACTGTAAGCGTTTATTCATTCTTCGACCTTTAAAAAAGCGATTACCATGAATGGACCCCCGCAATTGTCTGTAGATCGTGAAAATGCCAGCTTTCGTGTATTTGCTTAAAGAGATCAAAGAATATATCATCATTAAACGGAGTAATCTGTAATCCTAGTCTTTTGGCAAAAATATGGTCTTGCATTCATTGACTTTAGAAAGATGGTGCCATTTATAGGTGTGTCATGATCACTTACGAGAGCAATAGATCATTTCTGAAACGAACAAAGAAAACATACCACAGAGAAACACTGTTTGGAACCCCAGAAATTGGCTTGGGAATTCTAATCGCACATGTACCTAGAATTTATTCATCAGAAGAAGGGAAAATGTGCTTATCGATTAAAAAAAGAATGAAAAGAGGAATCCAAATATAAAAAAAGTGTTCCAATAATCCAATTGTCTTCTAAGGAGTGGAAAAATGAAAAATGTTCTTTTGTGGAACCGATTTTGTGCGTGTAATGAAAAGCGGAAATGTCAAATTGGGACACATAAATGTGGACTGATAAAGCACGAGTGTGTGGGTTGGGGAAAGGGCTGTATGTATGTATGTATGGACGTATGTTTGTTTGTATGTAAGTGTGTATGTATGTATATAAGTACATGAACACGTATGTCATTGCGTATCTTTCCGGTTTGATTATTTTAGCCCAGAAGATACATGTAAATAATCCCTGGGAAATGAAGACCGTTCTCTTCAGTCATTTGCTCTGTTTTCAACTCACTGTTCATCCGAGCGTCAAACTCCACCATCATGTTTCTACACGTAGGCGTATACTGTAGTATAGATTTTGAGGCGATCATCAGCTGTATGATTTGACATATCACATGTTACATCATCCAAGGAAATGTATTCATTCATTTAATTATAATTTATTGCGCCATAATCCAAGTACTGCCTCTATCTCGATGTGTGCCGTTGCTGTGGATCGGTTCTCAAACTGGATCCAAATGCTTTTTATGGTGTACCCATGCACCAACCAAATGGATCCCAGACATCTCAACCACTGGATTGACAAAACCCATTCTAATGGTTGATTTCATCTGATTGCTTGGAAGACATGTGCAGGTCAAAGCGTTGAATGCGATCAACTCAGTACCTGTGCAATTTTTATCTGCATTGTGTAAAATATTCAACTGGGCCATATTCATCTTAAAGAAAACCTGCGGCAGATTTCACAATAGAAAATTCATCGGAAATAATATTGGTCTTTACTTTTTGGTAAAAAAATTTCGCTCTCCTCCAGTTCAAGTTGAATCCATATCGGTGTGCTTATGAAATGTAACCATTGGCCTGAAATATTAGAGAAGTCTTTCCTGTTATTAAACAGGCGCCATATTTCATTTAATTAGACTACGTACATGTACTACTGATTTATCTTCGGTCAAAGTAGATTCAATTTTTGTTCCAAACGCTTCGACCAATTTTGGGATGTATGGTTCTTTGGTGAAGCGGGCTCCTGGTAGCGTATCATGGTTCCCCAGCGAGCTGACCTCTCTCTTCGCCCGGGCGCACGACACACGGTTTTATTCACCGTTTAATGTTAGGAAACGCTCTCTGACGGGACACTTAATCGAAGAGAGAATTGATCAGTCGTTCGTTAATTGTGGCACAGTCTTAATAACCGACGCCCGCGTTTCTTTCCATGCAGCAGTTCACAATTGGATTTGACTGGTAAGATGCACGGCGGAATCGATAGGGTACTTTCATACCTCATTACCCCAGTGTCTGGGGGAAACGATTGCCAATGAAGCCAATTACGACTCTGGAACCGTTTTCCAATGGAAACCAGACATTGCTTGCCCTCGGCTTCTTCGTTTTTTCCCGTAATGATAGATTACTTCTAATGTCACGCTTGTCTAACTTATTGCGGTAAGGACACAGGTTTATGATTATTCTGAAGTATTATGTTTTCTGGAGCAATCAAGCGCGCACGGATGCACAAACACGCACGCATTCTACATGAACACAGACCTGATATCCGTAAAATTTGCCATAGAACCATGCGCAACTGAAATACAATCTAAAATTTATAAACCGTCCGAAATTCCAAGACCTAACTTTGATATATATAAACCTTCTTTATATAGAATGTCAGTAGCTACACTCTGCATTGCGTATGCTAATACACATGCACACACACACACACACATACACACACGCACTTTGCATAGAACTGACAATTAAGTTGAGTTTCAACAAAATGCAGACAGCATTTGAATTATCTTAATTTCACAAAACAAAGAGCTTATAGTCTCTTGGGTTCCAACCTTCAACACAGTTGAATTTCTACGTATTTTGTCAGTTTCTTGCTATCCCCGCCAGAGTTTTCACCTTCATCTTTTTGGATCGATTTCTGCCCGGTTTCAATGCTGTGAGGCTCGATGGTTCACTGTGAGGCACACGGCCCCAGCGGTTTCACTGGGTAAAAAAAGTGAGAAAATACAAAATGACTTTTTATGGAATCAGTTGCATTTGCAAGACATTGCTCCTGGTTTCCCTGCGTTGTACCTTCTTCTGTTCGTATTGGTTGTATTTCTCGTGTCATAATATATCAATAGTACAAGTTATATGTATCAAAAGAGCTATGTTCGACCAAAAACCAATTCATTCTGCGTTCAGGCTCAGAAGATCAACTGTTTAAGCTTAATTCACCGTACATTGTAATAGACTAATCTGCCAAAATGTTCCTTTGGGTACAATAATTGGCTTAGAACTTGTTTCTCACCCTTTATTCTATTTTCATAGGAACTGTATTTCAATGTCTTAATTATGGAAAGAAACTCTCATCCTTGCAGTTTTCGTGTCAACTTCACACAGGTTTTCTCTCAGCGATGTATATACTAAACGACAAAAGGAATTCCGTTGTTTTTTTGTTTTTTTTTTCAAACAATCAAAATGATGAGCCGTGTCTGAGTCTAACCCAAATTTTATCGACGACTAATTTTTTAAACATTTTAAAATGTATTATTTTTAAGAACAGTCATATTGGCTACAGTAGTATTTATTTGACACGCACGGCCATCAAATTCAGCATTTTAAGCAGGTCTGTAGCCAAAGTATACAATTGGGGTTCTTTTTTTTTTTTTTTTTGCCTAGAAGCGGACCCGTTTACCCCATTAGCTGACCAAAATAAAAATTGCCATGGAACCTATTTAATTCAAAGCGGACCTTCTTTATCAAAAGAGCGGTTCTTTCGAAGCCCTGACCACCCAACCCACCCCCTGTCTACAGGCCTATTAAAATCAAAAGGACGCAAACCGCCCCAGATGACAATTTTGATAATTTGGATAACACTGCTACTTGGTGATCTACAAAGGCTTGTTTATGTGTTGGAGCATACTGAATTACTGGTCAATCGATTCGCTTGTCAAGGAGACCTGTCTAAATCTGAAAGTAGTGACTTTGAAAAAAATGTGCCCATGCGAGAGGCGCGGAACGTATACTTTCTACCATGTCGACTAATCAATATGATATGTATTACTACCATCTCTCCTTTGTATCAATATATATACCCGTTTTTACAACAAAGTCAAAAATACTTCCTTGTGGTACAATTCGTATACATATTCCAATGACTGGATGTAAAGCAGACTAAGAAGCTGCTACGTGCATTAGCTAGGCTCTAGTATTATCATGTCCTTTAATTCCCAACGCGCCGTTTTTAAAAGGAAACGGCACCTATTAACCGATGAAAGGAGGTCCATTTCAAACACGCAAAATCGTCACTATGCTGTTTTGACGAATTACGTTGCCTGCCTCCAGGGAATGAGGTCTAAAAACCATACCCAAGGAACACATTTCAAGAGAATCGACGATGGTAATCTTTTCAATGAATAAAAATTGGTAAATAAATGAATAAATAACTTGATGAAAGAGAATCTTCTCTTATCAACCAAACTTTCCGAAGTGTCTTCATATTTTATCAGATTAGAAGAAATGTGCCAGTTTCATACATATGGTTTCTTCGTATTCATTTATTTATTCATTGTTATATTTATTCATCTATTTATTTCGCATTTCATTCTTTTTGGAGCCAAGTTAAAAAAAGACATCACTACTTTGAGGAAACAAAAAGGGCAGATGCTTGGAAGAAACAAGAGATGGAATCGCCATCAGGACATTCTTAATTATCAATAGACGTAAGTTAATGATCAGTTTAATGAGGGTCCTGTAAGCATTTTCTTCTTTATGCTTTTTCGATTCTCTGAGGAGTAAGTTTCAAAGAAAACGACACCGGGAACGTGCACGGAAAACAGTTGATAAGGTAACAATGAAAAAATACCAGCTTCTTGGTCCCCGGTGACTAGTTTCGTTAACCAAAACATATCTAAATGTAACTATTTCTCCTGGGATTGGTCAAATGGGTGATTCTTTTAAAGAAGAAGAAAAAAATCTTATTTATAATCTTCGTGGTTTTCACTCCCTCGGGAAATATGTGATAGCTGTCCACCATTGGCTAGTTGCCATTGCGCGACCAATGTGAGTCACACGTGGCTCCCTCGAGTCCTAACAACTGATACCTCGCTATCCGCTCTGTTATAAACATGTCGTTTATGGTTTCCAATTCACGATACTCCCAAGAGACAACACTTCGTCGTTTGATCGAAATGAATGACAGCTTTAAGCATTTTTAGGTCAATTCATCAGTATTGTCATTTTTGCATTTCGAGGCAATCCTTCTTGCCAACAAAATGTGGTTCATTAACGCTTTTCTCTGTGATCTCTCTCTATATTGCTGTTTCTAGCCCGAGGAGACCCGTAGCGATTGCATGAAATGTTTTTCAAAGGGAGTCGCTACAAAATAATGAGATGACTGACTTAAATAATAATTTAGCAAGGGTAAGAACTTGGATGAAGAATTTTACGTTTAAGAAAGGATTTCATCATTTAAGCAATGCACAGACTACGTTTTTGTTATTTTTTGTACGAGCAGAAAGAACAGATCTCTTCTTGTTTTGAAAATTATTGTCTCTGATAAAAATGAGCCATACGTTAGACGGACAGGTTAATATGTATCTTAAGGACGCACGGCTATGAAATATATATCAAAATAAGGATAATTTTCTTGTTGAATACCAAAATATATATTACCACCACAACTTGTGCGTCTTAAGCATGCTACCTCATTTTGAACTTTAAGAGAAGTCCATTATATTGAAGATTGAGATCACTTGCAAAGACCAAACAGTAGCAAGGATGGCATAGAATTACACCCAAAGGGGCCAAAGTTAAATGAAAAAGATATGCTTAACGCGTCTGTATAAAATTTTTACTGGTAAATAGGACAACTTTAGTCAACATAAAGAGAAACGTTTCGATTTGGTCTCTCTCTCTCTCTCTCTCTCTCTCTCTCTCTCTCTGATTTTCACGTTCGATCATTATCGATCCATTCCATGTCAGTATCACATTCAAACCGAACACGAATCCTAATATTAATTCCTATTCATCATACTGAGGGAGCATGCACCCGCTGTCAAGTCATGTAAACTTTATCTGGCGTAAAAGCACTAAAAAAAAACGTCGATTTTTGACCGCAGGATTTCCAAACGCAACAAAAAACAGGCGAAGACAGAAAACAGTTGCATTGAATATTGGAATTAACGCTCGATTCGTCATATCAAATTCCTGGTAATCGCTTCCCGGGAATCTGCCGAGCATCTGAGAATTCAAAACCCAGTAACAAGAACTAAGCGCCAACGGGCTTCGTTAATCAACAAGGGAAGCGCCAAAACAATATTGGCAAGGGTACAAAACGCCTTGGAGCGGTCAATCTTAAATAGAAACATTTTCCAAAGGCAGCGCAACAGCACAAAGGGATCCGCTAGACCGCGCGAGGAGGAAGACCAACGATTCTCAGATCTCAGATAATTGAGTTGGAAGAAGACTTAGAATTACAAATTCTCTCGGTCAGTGGAGATATAACAGCAACTTTGGCGTTTCGACGACAAGACGTGAACTACAGATGCTTCAAGCGCTCGTTTGAATTAAGAATAAAGCGCTGAGGTCGATCATTGAGTTGGATGTAAACCTACAACCGGACACGAACAAGACCTGTATTGGAATTCTTTGTTGAATGACCATCGTTAAACAATATGGAGATTGGAAACGAAAAAGAAAAAATGAATTTGTCAAACGGCGAAGTAAACCAGCCGCTCACAAAACAGGAAGAAGATGACACAGCAATACATAATTTGCACGACGGAGAAAAGCAAACGCTCAATGAAAACGTTCAAGTCAAAAAAAATCTCACCGAATATGAAGAGGCTAAGCAGAGAAATCCAGAGGACGGGGAATCACAGGTTTCACCTTCAGATCGAGAGGAGGTAAAATACGCTCTATCAGAGGATGAAGATCCTGAGCACAGTCCCCGGATGTTGTGGACAAATAAAAAGCTGGTGATAGCACTAGTGATAGCTCTCATTATCACAGTGATAGTGGCAGCTGTGGTCGCCTTTATACTGCAGAATTATGGTGAGTGTGTTAGATGTGACAACGTTACAGAATGTGCTGGTTGTCATTATGTACTGTAGTACATGAAACTGAGTCAAATTGAACTGTGTTTTGAGACTGTTATTCTTCTTCTAATTATTATTATGCATTTTGCTAGAATATATTCAGCGTTTATATTCGGCGGGGTGTTTTAAGTTTAATGGCTTGTTTATTAATGATTGTGATGTAAAGGGATACTTAAAAACAGTAAAACAACATAGTTGTTGAATTATATCGGCATGTTTACTCGTATGTTAGTAAAACAAGATATGCTCATGATATTTCTCACAATCAGTATTTTGTCACTATTAACGTCTATGCACTGTGCTTTTCAGACCCACACAAACCAGAGTTTTAAAGCAATAATTTTCACCCAAAGGGTTAAACTTGTCTGATGTTGATCACGAGAAGGATCAATTTTAAGGATGCTCAGCCATGGGAATTGACTATGGCAACATCGTTTGTTGGTGACATAGGCGAATCATACCAGAGAGAGAGAGAGGGGGGGCAGTGGTGACGTCATCAAAGGGATTGGGGGAAACTGTGACGTCATCAAAGAGATTAGGGACGCTCCGACGTTATATCGACATCTCACTATTGTTTATCTTGTATAAAGTATAATGTACGTGTACCTGAACTGAAGCGGTTGAAATAGTATGAAGCAAACCTTAAAGAAACAGTCAGCAGCAGATGGAAAGAAGGGACCTTTCAGAGAAGTTTGTTTTGTGATTACCTTCCATATTTTATTGTATAATTCGTGTTTTTAATAAACTTTTTGAATTGGAATATTAACATTTCAACTAGAGATACAGGGCAAGTGGGCTGCATTGCTTACATAATCATTTTAAAGCAAACGCCGCAAACACATAAAATTATGAATAGCCAAAATTTTATCTTACTCGATTTCTAGAATAGTTTATAGAATATGTATCGTCATTACTGTTCTTGTTCTCTTTTCAAATGTTCGTAACCAGTAAATTGTCTGTATAGCATTAAAGTATCTATGAAGATCTACTATAAAGCTGTTATATGTAATCTTTGTAGTAGATCTTCATAGATGCACCAGTATTATAACTTATTTACGTTTTAAGATCCATACGGTGATTTGATATGAATCTTATAGTATTGAAGCAATCGAATCAAACTCCTTCATTACCGATCGAAAATCATATTTTATCGTAGAAGAGAATAAATAAAACTCTCTTCAAACAGGATAGGAAGGCTATGATTGCTCTGGTAAGGTAACGGAGATTACTCATGGACAACATATGCTTATTTAATGACATAATTTTAATGCGAAAGAATAGTGGTGTATAAGGGAAAGATATTGTAAAAAAAAAATAATAGGAAATTAAAGAAAATGATACACAATTGAAATTAAAGATACTATTTCAACTACTATTGTTATGAAAAGATTTCACATGTCACATGTACAATGTAGGCAATGCAGAGCGTGCTAAGACAAAAATGCACGAACGGAACATACGTCTACACATTTAAACCAATTTCACTCAGGAATCGTGAGAGTTTAAAAGAATCTAAATTAATGTTTTGAACCATTTAATCCCAATTCATTCGATGGAGATCTGATGACTCCCGTGACCATTAAATCTTTCCCCCTAAATGAATTCTACATTTCTTATGCTATTTAAAACCATTCTAAATCCTCTTTGTCCATAAATGGGAGACCCTGTGCGTGTCTAGTGTACAGCTTATGGTAATGAAGAACACAGAGAGAAATTTACTGAACGAAAAAAGTCGCTTGACTCCAACTTCTACTGCCTTATAAGGTGACAGCAACGTGGTAGCCGCGTGATCCCAAATTAATCTGCTTAAGTTATCAAGCTAAATCCAGGCATAATACTACTTTATAGGAGACATGTTGTTCTCATACTTATAGTAACTTATAGTAACTGGCTCGCGCTGCCAGTAATTACGCCGCGGGACTTTCAGGGCACAGACCGTGATCACAAGATATACCGCGAATAGAAAATAGATTTTTAGAAAATAGACTTGCCATGTGAACGAAGCCTAAATGGTTCACTAAAACACAAAAGGAATCGAAAAGGTAGGATTTTTTGAATGTGCAATGTTTTGTGAATACCGACAACATTAACATTGCAACTACAGTGTGAATGTAATGTGTTGAATTAACAAAAAGAAAGTGTAATAAGATAATTGCGTACATTTAGAATTTATATAAAATAGCAATAACTACAAACATATTTAACTATTGTAGAACACAAAGTTTGTATTTTTTAAAGAAAAGTGTGGCATTGGAAGGTTGCGAAAATAATAACATATATATGCCTCATTGAATCAGTTGTGAAAGTAGGATGTTTTGATAGACAGATTGTATATCAGACTGTTCAGACATCTTCATAATTATGCCATTTTGGCACTAAACACTCGTAGTTTTTTTAGGGAAAGTGTCTTTTAGGAGAAGACGTCTTTTGAACCATTGAAAGAATAATTGAATAATATAAAAAAAAAAACAAAGAATACACATTTGCATTCATTTATTGATGAAATCCAACCAAAAGTTCCCACTGCTCGATCTAAGTACCACCACCAAACTGAACATGTAATTAATTTAATTGTTCAAAGGCAAAATTTAAATCGAACGTTAGTTATACGTTGAAATGGGCACAGGTGGAAAAAATGCAACCACGCGTTTCTCTTTGTAAGTTCCATTATATAACATCAAATGTTTTCGTGTTAAGGACCTTTTTACCTTGTCAGAAGCAAGAAGCAAAGTTCATAATTTCATCATTAAAGAGCGGGAAATGTTGACGTTCTCAGTTGGTCTTGGTATTCAAAGTCAGCCATTCTTAGCAGGCGTTGCAAACTTGTCTGACGCAATACATTCATAACAGGTACCGTATCTTTCCTACACGCTATAACTGCCTCATCGCACTTTTAATTCAGAGACGCCACTTGGCACTGGTTAATAGGTTAGAATTTATAGTGCTTAATATGAACTTATATGGCAAAATGATCGAACCCTGTTTAAGTTCAGTTAGTGGAGTAAGCAGCACAAAACATCAGTAGGCCTACTATTCAACATGTAGCGTAAAATCTTTCTGGCCGTTGTTTCCCCTAGCATTAATTTCGACTACTTAGTTGGAAATTTTTGACTTTTTGTTGATGATTTTCCTCAGACGCTTTTTTCTAGCTTCTGCAGCTCGAAATGCTTCTGCTTTAACTTCAACTTCAGCTTCAGCTACCACCTGCATTTCACGTTTCTTTCTACTGCCGGATTTGGGTGGCGACCTTTCCGATTCGCTACCTTCGTCCTCCTCCGCCTCACGTTTCTTTTTACTGCCGGATTTGGGTGGCGTCCTTTCCGATTCGCTACCTTCGTCCTCCTCCGCCTCACGTTTCTTCCTACTGCCGGATTTGGGTGGCGTCCTTTCCGATTCGCTACCTTCGTCCTCCTCCGCCTCACGTTTCTTCCTACTGCCGGATTTGGGTGGCGTCCTTTCCGATTCGCTACCTTCGTCCTCCTCCGCCTCACGTTTCTTCCTACTGCCGGATTTGGGTGGCGTCCTTTCCGATTCGCTACCTTCGTCCTCCTCCGCCTCACGTTTCTTCCTACTGCCGGATTTGGGTGGCGTCCTTTCCGATTCGCTACCTTCGTCCTCCTCCGCCTCACGTTTCTTCCTACTGCCGGATTTGGGTGGCGTCTTTTCCGATTCACTACCTTCGTCCTCCTCCGCCTCACGTTTCTTTTTACTGCCGGATTTGGGTGGATACCTTTCTGATTCACTACCTTCGCTCTCCTCTGCCTCACGTTTCTTTCTACAGTCAAATTCTTCTTCATCTCTTAACATGGCCTCCCTCACGTCACGTTTCTTCTTGCTGTCGGATTTGATCGGAGGTTCTTCTGCATCGATTGACTCGGCTAACCTATTGATACTTTTAGCAATAACGACTTCCTCTTGCTGACGCATCTCTTCCCGAGGTGCATTCAGGGGTATGGCGAGAGCCGTGCCTATCACGACACACAGCACCAGAAAGACCAAGCCTAGTCTTACCATCTCGCTCTTATGGGTGAAGTGGCAGCTAAAAATACAAATGAACACGTTTAGTTTTGAATTGTCAGCGCCTCTCTAAAAACAAAGAAAACAAAAGTCATTCTTTGCATCTGGAAATGGCAAGGGTCTAGCACCAGAATGTCCACACATTGACGTGTTAATCTAAAAGAAAAACGAAATTTCTGGCTATATCATATGCAAGCCTGCAGTATATAACATTAGGAACGTATGCTCAGTTCGTAGTCGCCTTTCAGACTCTGCTGCAGTCACAGTCATACAGTATTTGGCCACTTCTAAATTGGATTAATTCATCTCTCTTTTATATGGATGTCCAAGAAACACCTAAATAGACTACAAATTATTCAAAACTTTTCCACTAGATTATTTTAACTCGTATATTCTTAGTTTTCATCCATCGTGTTTTTTCATAATTTGGCACCGACTTAAGCCTGGGTCACATTGCGCTTGCAACCTTATGGCAACCTCTTTGCAACGTCAGTCTAAACTGGTCGCATAAGGTTTTAAAGTGGTCGCATAAGGTAAAAAGTACACGATGCGCATGACTTATCACGGTTTAATTACGTTGTATTGTAAGTGGCAAACGCCTAGGGTTAAAAAGACAAAGGGAAAAATACACATTCGGTTGCAAATCAGTTGCAAAGCAGTCGGCGACCTGTTAGCAACCGGTTGGATACCACAAGTAGGTTTTTAGGTCGCCAGGAGGTTATCGGTGCTGCACCGAAAACCGGTGCAACCGGATATTAACCCAGCGTTCATTTGGAAACCACTTTGCGAGTTGTTGCAACCGGTCGCCGACCTTTTTGCAACCGGTGACATTTGCAAGTCGCAAAGAGGTTTTTGTTCAGTGTGACCGTAAATGCACAGGCCTTGCGACCTGAAAGAGACAAAGTATTTGACCAAGAAAATATTAAAGAGTATTATGAGATTAATAAGGATTAAAACGTATGCAAGTTTATGTTTTTATTACAGCACTGGTTTCGTTGGGTGAGGGTGTAGTCTTTTCAAAAGTTCACAAAACATTGTTGGTTCTATTTTTAGGAAGGAAATGAAAAATTCCTAATTTTCAAGTCGAAGTTCTTTCATCAAATGTTTGTAATCGCCTTACAAGGGGGGGCTTGCAATCCAAGGAGTCACCCAGTATTTTCGAGGTTTTTTTACTCGTTTTACTCCTTAGGTAAACAAAGTCAATGTCTATAGCAGTCCCGTCTTTTTGAAAAGGAGTCGTTTTACTAGAAAATTTTTGACTTTTGAGAGGGGAATTTATAGGAAAGCAGCTACTGTCACAAGTTGGCAACATATATATTTTGTGCGACCTTGCTGCTACCAGTTGACAAGCGATTGCTACAGTCCTGCAACCGGTTTTCGGTCACCAAGTGGTTGCAGACAGGTTGTGTATCGCTCGGCAAACAGTGTGCTACTGGTAACCTATAACTTGAAGATGGTCTATAAGAGGTTGCAGATACCATACTGCAACCTTGTAGCAACCGGTTTGCGACTGCTTGCCGATCAAAAATGGCCACAGCTTCTTAATTAGCTTGCAAAGTGATCGCAAGCGACCGCCAGGTTTTGTGGTTGCAAAAAGGTCGCAAAAAGGTCGCAAGCGCAGTGTGACCCGGCCTTACATAAACGATCCAAATATCTACTTAGTTCCTACCAGAACTTTGGGATCAGTAAAGCAACTAGTAATGAATCCTTATAAAGGCGTCTTTAAGTCTTATGGGAACATCAGCTGATCCAATGGAATGGAATATTCTACCAATTGAAATCTACTCAATTGAATCAAGTGATAACTTTAAAAAGGAGTTAAAATATATTTTTAGGAAATTTTATTATTGATTATCTTACATGTAATTGATTTTACGTAATAGTTAGGCTTTTTTTTTATCTAGAATGTCAATTAAGTGTAATAATATTTTATTTCTATATATCTTGGTAATCGTGTTTTTAAGAGATAGCAACTGTTCATTTGGCAAAAAAAAAATAAATAAATAAAAATAAATAAATAAATAAATAAATAAAATGATTTTTCTGAGGTTAACGACAATATTCCTATGGTTTATAAATCCGTTCCGACATTCAAAGTTAGTCCGTTTTTTTTATAAAGTATGAATTTTTGTAATATAAGGTAGCCGTTTTTGGAGGTCACGTGGTAAGCACAGATTCCAGCATAATTTTGATAACTGCCGTGTTGGTGTTTAAATAGATTTTGTTATTTTTTACGAATTGTTTACAATTTTTAATGTTAAATGTGAATCTTATACGAAGACTTATCCCTTTAAGTGCTTATTTTTATGTAAAGCCCACTGAACAATTCACATGAATTTTAGACTTTCAATAAATACTTCATTATTATTATTTTTAACATATACATAGAGTCATGAATAGGCCCTGTCCAACACATTTTAATGCAAAAGTTGAAAAGTTGCTTGATCCTTTTGGAAAACATCTTCTCATTCAAAAGATGCTTCTTTTTTTACTCAGTCCATCCCCTTTTCACGGCTGAGGGCTATTTCATATTCAATATGTCTTGTCTCTTCAAAATTTTAAGCAGTATAATGACTTTTTTCTTCTAGTTATTCTTATTAAGCATTGACAAACATACAAGTCTTGTTTTGTTGCAGTTAAGAGTAAATTCATACGCTAGCGTGTTCATGTTCTGACGCTTTCGTAGATTTTTTTAAAAATTTCTTCTGTGTGAAATACGTCCGCCAGGGTATGAGCAACCATTAAGTTCTCATTATTTTTTCACTAAGCGTACAGTGCAGAGAAAATAATAAGTAATTTATATGCATGTCGTATTGAGCCATGTGTCTTACCATCCCGAGGATGCAGTTGAAATTGCAAATTATCATACATAGATTTAGTCAATCTGTGGCTTAATCAATCAAACGAAAATCAAGCCATGCTTTGCAATAATAAGATAAAAATTACGCAAGCACTTCGGTGAAAAGTAAAAAAAATAAATCAGAAACAGAGAGAGAGAGAGAGAGAAAAAGAGAGATGAACTTTCAAAATATTACTTATTTCACTGAAAATACCAGGTACATCACATGAAAATACTCACATTTTGTCGTGTCGCAGAGAAGTACAACAAACAACTTTCTGACACAAAATGTACCCCACAACAAACGCGGTGAGTTTTATCAACTTCAGACCATTAACCGTGAGAGGTGCGCAATGCGATAAGTGCATAAATGCGTTTTAAATAAAAATCAATTTTGACTTAATCTTTTGAAATCACCATCATTTGAAGAAAAAAATTTGATCCACCCAGACCATTAAGTTCTCCGCCTAAATTAAGTCTACATTTCTTAAAACCATCTAAGCATAATGAGTGAGAAAGCATTATGCCATTTGTTCGTAAATGACATGACAGTACGTCTTGTCTGGGTTTTATGGCATATACAATCGGAGGGCTCGGTGAGTAAGCTCGCGTGTTCTCAGCTTCGTCGTAGAGAGGAGGGCACGAGCATATCTCTGGTTGCAGAATGAATGCTCAGTGATCGGCCAGTTTTCGGCACGTAAAGTATTTTTTACTCTCAAACGGGGCGGTACTACGGGATGCAGCAAGACGCCGTCAAGTGTGATGGGGGCCTAAAGGGTTAATGGAGATGGATTTCATTTCCATCTCCCTGCAGGAGAATCAGAAGCTCAAAGTACTCCATAAAACGAATGCCGATCGGAATTTTTTATTGCTTTTTGTTCCTCAATTGTTAATGTCAAAATAGTATCCATTCATTAAAAACTGTATACAACTTTGCATGCAAGATGATTTTGATATCTGTCTACCAAACTGAAAACCATCTTCATTTCAAAACTTTTAAGGCTTCCGCCACTTGACTTTTTTTCAGGATAAATTTCCGTACAATGTATTTATAAAAAGACATTGTTGCTAGGAATGAATTAGTTATAATCTTTCTGATAATACCTAATTCCATATCTATATTTTTCTCAAAGATATCGTCGCGTTTTGGGTGCAAACATTTGGGCTTCAGGTATCACTAAGTAGCCGCAATAGCCAGTAGCCGTCAATACAACCTTTAAGGCATTTTGTTACTTTTAAGAACGGCTACAAAACAGCGTCTTGAATTTTTTGTGGATGTGTGTTTTGATTTGTATTAACAGAGAGCTCCTCTTGGGCTTGAAAAGAGAGTTGTCAACTTTGAGCGTGCAATTTACAAGCTCTCTCTCTCACCTGTGTAACAATCTTTTATAAATGGCTATTTAGTTTTAATTAAATGTAAATGAAATGTGTAAACAAAAAGGACAATTAAAAGACACAAAACCACATATTTGACAACGAAAAGTGTTCTCCCACCTCACTTTAAAGTACACTTCTTTAAACGCCCATTGATCCCAACCTTTTTTATATTGTCAAATGACTACCAAACGCCAACTCTCGCATTAAATGTGCGAACTGCATGTCACACAACACGTGGGTCTCGGGATCAACGTGACAATTTGTAATGCAGCGTGGTTTATTTGGCGGCAGCCAACGAGTTTGGAATGTGGTAAGCAAGATGAACCAGTTTGCCAATGCTTGTACTTTAAAAAAGCATTTATAAATGGATGTCACAGAGATGAAAGGTTTTTATGTTTGACACGTGAGGTTAGTGTGACGCGGCGCGTAGGGCTGCTTGACAGTTTATCAGAAACTTACCACTTCAAAGCTATTTAAGTTGAAAGATAAAATTCAATCATATTCACCATATACATTAAGAACAGAACATGTTCATCAGTGTGTTTACTGATCGTTTTATTATAAAACACTGGTCGTGCGCTAGGCTTGATACAAAAATGCATGGCTTATACTGCAAATGCATATAATTGATATGAACGTCACGTACTCTACGCTACATATTCAAGTAATAAAACTGGACTGTCTAAAATAATTCAAATGCATTGCACGAGTGAAGGTACCTTACCAGAGTGCTAATGTCTATAGCATATGGCTTGCATGCCATCAAGAACGTATTACCAGAATGAAATACATTCCTCATACCATCAGCTAGGAAATGTTTGACACATGGTTTCAGATCATTCTATGTATAATGAAGGTGTACAAAATATTTCTATGGATAAATGCCATGGACACGAAGTTGAATACTTCGTCTAATGTGTTCGGTCTTTCTACTATACTTCAGAGTATTAGTCCAATGTATAATGTCTGCTCTATGGCTCTAAGCTGATAATAAAAAAGAAAATAAATTAAAATAAATATTACTTATGACACCAGAATTTCAGAAATATTATTCCACAGGTGTTTGGCAGTGGTTCCCGTTTTCTGTAATAAAACACGAGGCTGCCTACATACGACTTCCACAGAAAGTGGAAATACGTCACGTATGCATGCAGGAAGACTTCGGCCATTCTCGGACGTCTTTGTACCTGTCGACTGCCGTACTGCTCTCTCCGTGGCCGTTGTCTTGATTTTAAAAATAAGTCTAATTTGGTTGGGCGAATATGTTGAATCTACCAATTGTACCTTAGTCACTGTAACACATAAAATAGCTAATATCGTAATAAAAAACATGAACAATCATCTTAAATTTGCAGCTATTACCACAGTANGCCGGACTTGGGAGCCAATTCTTCAGGAACTCTTTCTTTGGTCTCTCCTGCCTCACGTTTCTTTCTACAGTCAAATTCTTCTTCATCTCTTAACATGGCCTCCCTCACGTCACGTTTCTTTTTGCTGTCGGATTTGGTCGGAGGTTCTTCTGCATCGATTGACTCGGCTAACCTATTGACACTTTTAGCAATAACGACTTCCTCTTGCTGACGCATCTCTTCCCGAGGTGCATTCAGGGGTATGGCGAGAGCCGTGCCTATCACGACACACAGCACCAGAAAGACCAAGCCTAGTCTTACCATCTCGCTCTTATGGGTGAAGTGGCAGCTAAAAATACAAATGAACACGTTTAGTTTTGAATTGTCAGCGCCTCTCTAAAAACAAAGAAAACAAAAGTCATTCTTTGCATCTGGAAGTGGCAAGGGTCTAGCGCCAGAATGTCCACACATTGACGTGTTAATCTAAAAGAAAAACGAAATTTCTGGCTATATCATATGCAAGCCTGCAGTATATAACATTAGGAACGTATGCTCAGTTCGTAGTCGCCTTTCAGACTCTGCTGCAGTCACAGTCATACAGTATTTGGCCACTTCTAAATTGGATTAATGCATCTCTCTTTTATATGGATGTCCAAGAAACACCTAAATAGACTACAAATTATTCAAAACTTTTCCACTAGATTATTTTAACTCGTATATCACACTATATTAAAAAAAACTGCACTGGCTGCCATACGAAGCAAGGACTTCTGTATTCTTAGTTTTCATCCATCGTGTTTTTTCATAATTTGGCACCGACTTAAGCCTGGGTCACATTGCGCTTGCAACCTTATGGCAACCTCTTTGCAACGTCAGTCTAAAGTGACAGGTTTTTTACCGATCGCAGGCGTTCGAAAATATGTCGCAGGAAGGTTGCAAGCGGCTGCAATAAAATAGGCGTAGGATGGTGGTCTATTTGGGCAAAGATTTTTTTCATAATTTGTTATGTAAGCCTTCTAAATATCAAGGTAATAAATTATAATATTTTAGAAAAAGAAAACATAATTTGCATTTGTTGGCAATATTTTATACCAATTGCCAAGGCTTTCATATACCAGGTATTTCACACTTACGAAACCAAAAAAATAAAAAAAAGGTGATGATAAAAGCAATGTAAGATTTTTTGACGCTACGTTTAATTTTGCCAAAATCATAGGTAAAATGCCGAAAACCTCTATTATATATCGCTGTATGTTATTTAAAATTTGCCAAGCCATATTATCAGAGTAAACAATGAAACAAATACACGAATGCAGAGAAAACGGAAAATAAAAGCAATTTAATCAGCAAGGTATAACTGCTATTTAATATCATAATTTCAACAATCAAAATTATCCACAAATAATTGAACAAATCGTAAAATGTGTCCAATAGACTTAAATAAAAATAGTTTCAACACAAACAATTCAACATCTTCCCAGTGCTTGGTATCCTCACTACAAGGATGAGAGTGTAAAAAGTACACGATGCGCATGACTTGTCACGGTTTAATTACGTTGTATTGTAAGTGGCAAACGCCTAGGGTTAAAAAGACAAAGGGAAAATACACATTCGGTTGCAAATCAGTTGCAAAGCAGTCGGCGACCTGTTAGCAACCGGTTGGATACCACAAGTAGGTTTTTAGGTCGCCAGGAGGTTATCGGTGCTGCACCGAAAACCGGTGCAACCGGATATTAACCCAGCGTTCATTTGGAAACCACTTTGCGAGTTGTTGCAACCGGTCGCCGACCTTTTTGCAACCGGTGACAGTTGCAAGTCGCAAAGAGGTTTTTGTTCAGTGTGACCGTAAATGCACAGGCCTTGCGACCTGAAAGAGACAAAGTATTTGACCAAGAAAATATTAAAGAGTATTATGAGATTAATAAGGATTAAAACGTATGTAAGTTTATGTTTTTATTACAGCACTGGTTTCGTTGGGTGAGGGTGTAGTCTTTTCAAAAGTTCACAAAACATTGTTGGTTCTATTTTTAGGAAGGAAATGAAAAATTCCTGATTTTCAAGTCGAAGTTCTTTTATCAAATGTTTGTAATCGCCTTACAAGGGGGGGGGGGGGGGGGGGGGTTTACAACCAGGGGGCACCCCGGTTTTTTGGGGGTTTTTTTTCTTTTTTTTCTTTTTGGAAAAAAA
>NW_019775396.1:201889-223689 GCF_001039355.2 Lingula anatina | reverse complement strand
AAAATACACATTCGGTTGCAAATCAGTTGCAAAGCAGTCGGCGACCTGTTAGCAACCGGTTGGATACCACAAGTAGGTTTTTAGGTCGCCAGGAGGTTATCGGTGCTGCACCGAAAACCGGTGCAACCGGATATTAACCCAGCGTTCATTTGGAAACCACTTTGCGAGTTGTTGCAACCGGTCGCCGACCTTTTTGCAACCGGTGACATTTGCAAGTCGCAAAGAGGTTTTTGTTCAGTGTGACCGTAAATGCACAGGCCTTGCGACCTGAAAGAGACAAAGTATTTGACCAAGAAAATATTAAAGAGTATTATGAGATTAATAAGGATTAAAACGTATGCAAGTTTATGTTTTTATTACAGCACTGGTTTCGTTGGGTGAGGGTGTAGTCTTTTCAAAAGTTCACAAAACATTGTTGGTTCTATTTTTAGGAAGGAAATGAAAAATTCCTAATTTTCAAGTCGAAGTTCTTTCATCAAATGTTTGTAATCGCCTTACAAGGGGGGGCTTGCAATCCAAGGAGTCACCCAGTATTTTCGAGGTTTTTTTACTCGTTTTACTCCTTAGGTAAACAAAGTCAATGACTATAGCAGTCCCGTCTTTTTGAAAAGGAGTCGTTTTACTAGAAAAATTTTGACTTTTGAGAGGGGAATTTATAGGAAAGCAGCTACTGTCACAAGTTGGCAACATATATATTCTGTGCGACCTTGCTGCTACCAGTTGACAAGCGATTGCTACAGTCCTGCAACCGGTTTTCGGTCACCAAGTGGTTGCAGACAGGTTGTGTATCGCTCGGCAAACAGTGTGCTACTGGTAACCTATAACTTGAAGATGGTCTATAAGAGGTTGCAGATACCATACTGCAACCTTGTAGCAACCGGTTTGCGACTGCTTGCCGATCAAAAATGGCCACAGCTTCTTAATTAGCTTGCAAAGTGATCGCAAGCGACCGCCAGGTTTTGTGGTTGCAAAAAGGTTGCAAAAAGGTCGCAAGCGCAGTGTGACCCGGCCTTACATAAACGATCCAAATATCTACTTAGTTCCTACCAGAACTTTGGGATCAGTAGAGCAACTAGTACTGAATCCTTATAAAGGCGTCTTTAAGTCTTATGGGAACATCAGCTGATCCAATGGAATGGAATATTCTACCAATTGAAATCTACTCAATTGAATCAAGTGATAACTTTAAAAAGGAGTTAAAATATATTTTTAGGAAATTTTATTATTGATTATCTTACATGTAATTGATTTTACGTAATAGTTAGGCTTTTTTTTTTTATCTAGAATGTCAATTAAGTGTCATAATATTTTATTTCTACAGACTTGACATTTAATATGGAATATTTTAGTTTCGAAGGTATGCCTAGGCAAAAATGCGTTCTTTTTTCAAAAAACTCCGATCTCATATAAGATTTGTGAATGGAGACGTGTGAAGTCAGGTGTGTCGCTACCAATTAACTGACTTTCATGTCCGTTGCGCTGCTACATTATGTAATATGCAGTGATTTAATTGGGTAGTGTTCCTTTGGGCTGGTCAAAGCTTGGCTTAGGCAAAGCTTGGTTCTGTCAAAAAAGTATCCATATGTCGGCAACTACTGCATAGAAGAATTTGAAATTTTGCATGCAAGCGGTCGGTTTTGCAGTGCGTAAGATGAGTCAAGTAGTGCATTTAAAATTTATTAATCTATGGCAGAATGGCGCGAAACAGATAGACATTACCAGACAGATCATAGCGCCAAACGGAACAGTCCCCACAGTTTTATAGAGTAATGCCCAGACTGATGTACCTACACAGATGTCACCCCCAATGTATCAAAATCTTACCTACAGGGTACAGGACCCACTGTCTTTCGGGATACGCTGCTGCAACTAAACAAATAACACTTAGTCCGTTCAGAACGAGGGGTAAATTGCCATCAAAATGCGTTTTTCAAAGCCCTTAGCGAACACCAAACTGGTTTTAGCAGGTAAGAACACCAAACGACCTCCGAGGTACCCACTGTAAACAGCAAAACATCGTCGTCTGTTTCTCTAATTAATTGGAGGCCATAATCGTTTCTTGGTAGAACACTGAAACAGCGTGGCTTTCTTTATTGAGGTCAGATTTCACCTGTACCGCCCAATTAGTCAAAACAGAGTTTACAGATATCCAGAAGAGGCCTACGACGAAGCATATGCCGGGTCTAAAGTGACAAGGGTGATTGACAGCGTCAGTATTTGGAGTGGATACCACATTGGTGCCAAAACACCAATGGTAGTCATCGACGAAAACCTGAACCAGATCAAATTAAGGTATAATCTCGGAACCACTTGACTATCATTTGATAGGGGACACCTTAGGAACAATTTTAGGTTGCACGGTGAGGTTGCCGGTTCACACAGAGCACTTTTAATAGCAGATAACTTACAGAACCACGGGAATGAGCAGCTACCCTGGTCATTAAAATCGCCACATTTGAGCCACATAGACAATATTTCGGTAGGCCATTACTCGCCGAATCAACTGCCTACATGTCCTACAATAAAACTGGACCACATTGGACAATTTTAGACCGATGCTCGGAATGTTATTCCAGATTGAACTCAAAAACCTACCCCAAGGAATGCCTTGCCGATTGAGAGCGCTGGCAACAGCCAGAAGAGGCCAGGCGTAACAGCGACCAATACTGTGACTAGCACCTGACATGAGGGTCTTTTGTGGAGCGTATAACTCTTTTACAGACGATAACTTGGAAAATATGGAGATCCAAAATACCTCTTTTAATGGAAAACGTATGACATAGAATAGGCAATGTGTTTTTGTTTGCTTCTCTGGCGAATTCCATTAATGAATTGATGTCACAGTGACATCAAAGAGATAATTTAAAGTTATTAAAACACGACTGTAATCCTTATTTCCATTTATCAGTCAGCAAAATAGGAAAAAACCGATAAAAAATTACTTGGAAAAAAATATTCCATATTAAATGTCAAGTCTGTATATATCTTGGTAATTGTGTTTTTAAGAGATAGCAACTGTTCATTTGGCAAAAAAAATAAAAAATAGTATGAAAAGTATGAATTTTTGTAATATAAGGTAGCCGTTCTTGGAGGTCACGTGGTAAGCACAGATTCCAGCATAATTTTGATAACTGCCGTGTTGGTGTTTAAATAGATTTTATTATTTTTTACGAATTGTTTACAATTTTTAATGTTAAATGTGAATCTTATACGAAGACTTATCCCTTTAAGTGCTTGTTTTTATGTAAAACCCACTGAACAATTCACATGAATTTTAGACTTTCAATAAATACTTCATTATTATTATTTTTAACATATACATAGAGTCATGAATAGGCCCTGTCCAACACATTTTAATGCAAAAGTTGAAAAGTTGCTTGATCCTTTTGGAAAACATCTTCTCATTCAAAAGATGCTTCTTTTTTTACTCAGTCCATCCCCTTTTCACGGCTGAGGACTATTTCATATTCAATATGTCTTGTCTCTTCAAAATTTTAAGCAGTATAATGACTTTTTTCTTCTAGTTATTCTTATTAAGCATTGACAAACATACAAGTCTTGTTTTGTTGCAGTTAAGAGTAAATTCATACGCTAGCGTGTTCATGTTCTGACGCTTTCGTAGATTTTTTTTTAATTTCTTCTGTATGAAATACGTCCGCCAGGGTATGAGCAACCATTAAGTTCTCATTATTTTTTCACTAAGCGTACAGTGCAGAGAAAATTATAAGTAATTTATATGCATGTCGTATTGAGCCATATGTCTTACCATCCCGAGGATGCAGTTGAAATTGCAAATTATCATACATAGATTTAGTCAATCTGTGTCTTAATCAATCAAACGAAAATCAAGCCATGCTTTGCAATAATAAGATAAAAATTAGGCAAGCACTTCAGTGAAAAGTGGAAAATTAAATGAGAGAGAGAGAGAGAGAGAGAGAGAGATGGACTTTCAGAATATTACTTATTTCACTAAAAATACCAGGTACATCACATGAAAATACTCACTTTTTGACGTGTCGCAGAGAAGTTCAGCAAACAACTTTCTGACACAAAATGTGCCCACTTAAATCGCGGTGAGTTTTATCAACTTCAGACCATTAGCCGTGAGAGGTGCGCAATGCGATAAGTGCATAAATGCGTTTTTAATAAAAATCAATTTTGACTTAATCTTTTGAAATCACCATCATTTGAAGAAAAAAAATTTGATCCACCCAGACCATTAAGCTCTCCGCCTAAATTAAGTTTACATTTCTTAAAACCATCTAAACATAATAAGGGAGAAAGCATTTCGCCATTTGTTCGTAAATGGCATGACCATTTATCTTGTCTGGTTTTTATGGTATCATCGGAGGGCTCAGTGAGTAAACTCGCGTGTTCTCAGCTTCAGTAACACCCCCTTTACACTGGACGGCGTCCTTTCTGCGTTCGTTATGGTTGTAGAAAAGAGGTACAAGAATCGCTTTGGTTGCAGAGTGGATGCTCAGTGGTCGGCCAGTTTAAAGTATTTTTTACTCTCAAACGGGGCGGTACTACGGGATGCAGAAAGGACGCCGTCTAGTGCAAAGGAATTCCGTGACTACTCAACGGCCACAAAAGTGTCTTGAATTTTTTTGTGGATGTGTGGTTTAGCTTGTATTAAAAAGCTCCTCTTGGGCTTGAAAAGGGAGTTGTCAACCGATGACACTTTGGGCGTGTAATTAACAAGCTCTCTTCCCACCTGTGTAACAATCATTTTAAAAACCAGATGGCGGTTTAGTTTTTAATTAAATGTAAATGAAATGTGTCAACAAAAAGGACAATTAAAAGACACAAAACCACATATTTGACAACGAAAAGTGTTCTCTCACCTAACTTTAAAGTACACTTAAAACGTCCATTGATCCCAACCTTTTTTATTGTCAAATGACTACCAAACGCCAACTCTCGCATGAAATGTGTGAACCGCATGTCACACAGCACGTGGGTCTCGGGATTAACGTGACAATTTGTAATGCAGCGTGGTGTCTGGCGGCAGCCAACGAGTTTGGAATGTGGTAAGCAAGATGAACCAGTTTTGCCAATGCTTGTACTTTAAAAAAAGCATTTATAAATGGATGTCACAGAGATGAAAGGTTTCTATGTGTTTAACACGTGAGGTTAGTGTGACGCGGCGCGTAGGGCTGCTTGACAGTTTATCAGAAACTTACCACTTCAAAGCTATTTAAGTTGAAAGATAAAATTCAATCATATTCACCATTTACATTAAGAACAGAACATATTCATCAGTGTTTTTACTGATCGTTTTATTATAAAACACTGGTCGTGCGCTAGGCTTGATACAAAAATGCATGGCTTATACTGCAAATGCATATAATTGATATGAACGTCACGTACTCTACGCTACATATTCAAGTAATAAAACTGGACTGTCTAAAATAATTCAAATGCATTGCACGAGTGAAGGTACCTTACCAGAGTGCTAATGTCTATAGCATATGGCTTGCATGCCATCAAGAACGTATTACCAGAATGAAATACATTCCTCATACCATCAGCTAGGAAATGTTTGACACATGGTTTCAGATCATTCTATGTATAATGAAGGTGTACAAAATATTTCTATGGATAAATGCCATGGACACGAAGTTGAATACTTCGTCTAATGTGTTCGGTCTTTCTACTATACTTCAGAGTATTAGTCCAATGTATAATGTCTGCTCTATGGCTCTAAGCTGATAATAAAAAAGAAAATAAATTAAAATAAATATTACTTATGACACCAGAATTTCAGAAATATTATTCCACAGGTGTTTGGCAGTGGTTCCCGTTTTCTGTAATAAAACACGAGGCTGCCTACATACGACTTCCACAGAAAGTGGAAATACGTCACGTATGCATGCAGGAAGACTGCGGCCATTCTCGGACGTCTTTGTACCTGTCGACTGCCGTACTGCTCTCTCCGTGGCCCTGTTGTCTTGATTTTAAAAATAAGTCTAATTTGGTTGGGTGAATATGTTGAATCTATCAATTGTACCTTAGTCGCTTTTACACATAAAATAGCTAATATCGTAATAAAAAACATGAACAATCATCTTAAATTTGCAGCTATTACCACAGTGCTTTACACAAGACCATAATAATGACTTAAAAAAAAAAAAAAAAGAAAGAAATTATCGGTTCTATAGCAGCGTTACAAATACCTTGACATACAATGTTCAGTCCACTCTGTCTATAAAATAAGCAAAGATTTTGATATTACATACTTGTCAAACTACTTATATATCAGTCATGAGGATTCTCCTCATTAATATTTTATAGTATATTATCCATATTTTCATGTGATATATACATTTTTCCAGCACATTCATCATAAAATCTCAAAGAAAAACTAACTTAAACATGCCTAATTATTTTTTAACTTAAGCATAATAAACTTAGTGTTATTTAGCAAGCAATAAGCTACACTATCATATGATCATCTACATATTACATCTTGTACTTTACAAAGTTTACATCTTACAAAAAATCATTGTAGCAAATATACAGGCTGTAGTCTTACTACTAATGTTACTATTTATACACATATCTACAGCAAAGCTTATAAAAAACATCACTTCACATCTTCATTTTTTCACATTTTACAAATTCTACGTAGATTGTACCATCTTGATTTAGCCTACTAAATTCCAGCAATAAGACACTTTAGTTGAATGTTTAGACTAACTAATTGTCCACCTCAATATGAATATCAGAAATTGTACTAGCAATGTATAGTCATCTATCACCATTTCAATGCTATTTAAAGGCAGTCTGAGATCAGGAAAGGAAACCTGAAGTATTTTGGTGGTATGTAGAGATGCTATTTATCTCCGTGCATAATAACAACTTCAATGGCATATATGTCTGTCATGTAGTAAAGCTTTTGCATTAAAAAAAAAAAAAAAAAAAAAAAACATTAAATTGTAGCTTGTTACCACACACTACATAGACCAACAAGCTTCATGTCTTGCAATGAAGATATCACAAACTAAAACTATCATCAGAACTACTATCATCTCTGTCTTTGTAATTCAATTCCATAAGAAACAAAAACTTCGGACAACCATGTACATTTGACAGCTTCTAGCTGAAGGAGGAAATGAACACTAGTTATGTTAGAGTTTATTCTTTTTATCAATTCTTATAATAATAATAATATGTGCACAGCTGTCACAACCTAAATATAATAACAACAACACAGGAGTAAGTATGTGAACTGAAGAACTGGTATCTGAAGGCTTGGAGACCCCTTTTTGTATCTACTGGTATACTTAACTGGACAAGTCTACTATGAAAGGGATTAAAATGGAATTATACAGTGAAAAAGAGTTAAAATCTCCTTGGCAAATTCAAATAGCGAATTGATGCCTTACGTGTCACACCAGCACTGAGAGGATGGTGATGTGAGTGTGAGCAAATTCTCATAAAGTTCACTTCTTGCTGTTAATTAGTTAATTAACTGGCTGTGCCAAGGGCAGGGTGAGGTGGGGAAACTGAGTTTATTTAACAGCCAGGTTATTAATTTGTCTATCTCTCAAAGTAGTCCAGTCCAGTATAGTATTCTGCTTAATGTGAAATGGGCCTAAAAGGCAGTGGTGTAACTACAGCGCTTATGTGAAGATCTTGAGAAAAAATGCGATCCCACATTATAATGTATATCAAACTAAAGATGAACAATTCTACCTTAGTGGAGAATATAAAATGTCAATGATATTCATGATGAAAACACAATGAAACATTTTCTCCTCATTTGGAATATAAACAAAAATGTAAAATTGGATTTCTCGTCTGATTTGAAATACCTCTAATTTTACATTTATAATGGAGGCACTCATATTTCATTCTCATTTATATCAATTTTAATAATTTATCAGACACACAGTGAGCTATTGTTATTTATTAATTAATTAATGAGAATGACACCATATCACACTCAAAATGACTATTATGACATAAATGATTCATGTTTAAATCTTACATCCTAAATTTCATCTTCAACTCCTTTTAAATTTTCATGTAATTCCACATATTTGGCAACACGCAGTCAGTCCATTCTGTCTAAGACAGAAAACATTTCACTTTCAACAATCCTCACTTACAATCTTCATAGCTAACATCTTAAAGAGCTCTCCTCTAGACAGCTCCATCTAGGGAGCAATATTTGGCCAAGACATCCCACATCCATATTTTTATTTGTTTTCACATTTCAGCCTTCCTCAATATCCATTGTGAGTTAAGTATATCCATTCAGGTGTTGTTGTCTCTCAGGTTAGAAATCGTCTGATGCTACTTTATCGTATTTTGTCTTCTTTTCAACGCGTACAGCATGTGTGGCATTCATATCTTCATACTCTGGTCGTCGCCTCTTGAAGAAACCAAGCTGTAAAGCAAATAGAAAATTTAGTGAGATTATTCAACAAAATGCTGAAAGGCAATCTAAATATTTGACTGGAGATCATACATTGTGTATTAATGTGGTTGAACTAATTAACGACTAAGAAAACTATATTCAATTAGGTCACTTGCAACTTTATTATTCTATAAACATACCTTCTTTTGAGAAACCAACAAAAGAAATCAAACAATTATCAAACTAAAGACAATTTTTTAAAATTCAAGTGTTTTCCAGATGATCAGCTTCATACAGGTTTAAACAGTTACAAAGGAATACAGTCTTTTTCACTTCCTGTTGTCTTTTTCAAAAGATTCACCCAAGTAAAAAGTGATTTACTAAGCTGATGCTGCAGACATGAAAGAATATATTCATATCTCATTAAAAAAATTCAGGCCTGGCCAGTGATGTAGAATTCATCTCTTACCTTCCATAAAACTAAGATGAGTATAACCAGTAATAATATTCCTGCTGCCACAGCAACTACTATTATCCACCAGGCGACGTCCGATTTAGGAGCCAGACCTAATCGAGGTTCTGCTTTGGTTTTTACCTGCATTGACATAGAAACAAGTTAATTAACAACTGCTAAAAAAAAAAAAAAAATCTACAAGAACTATAAGAGACCCATTGAAATTTTACCAAATGCTCATTGCAAATTATATTAATATATTTTATAAAATTAAAAAAAAAATCCTTTCAAAACTAATCATAGAAACCCCTTTCCCCAAAACATGCACTCTTCTGAATTAAAATGATTTTTTTTCATACAACTGCTCAGTTTAACTTACTTTTGTGTCATCATTTTCTGTTTTGAGCTGGATAATATTTAATTCTGCTGGAATCTCTAGTCTTGCATAAGAAAATATTTCAACATAGTCAACACTGGCATAGTCCTAGAAAGAGAAACATCTTTAAATCTTAAAAATAGTTTACATTATCATTTCAATCATACAACAAGAATGACTGTATCATATTTACATCATATTTCAATGGCGGATAAAGACCGTCTTCTGGCAGGTGGCCAGAATTTTTAAAGTTTAAATAGACAGGGATCTAATTTTTTCTGTCGGAAGAAGGTCAAAAATGGAGAAAGGCACAACAAAGATAATTTGGAGGACTGTCAGAAAATATCTCTGTAACCATCCCTGTATTTTACATTACATTATATTTATAGTTTTATAAAATTACAACAGTATTTTAACCAATCAATGATAAGAATGTATTTGCCCAACAAATGTGCCATTCCCACATATAGTGAACCTTACAAAAGCAACAGAACAAGACACTCACTGGATCCCATTTTAACCAATCCACAACAGGACTATATTTACCTCGACAAAAGTGCTATTCCACAGTCTAGCTGTGACCCTAACAAAGGCACTGTCTCCAGTTGTCATCTTCCCTATACTGCAGTTGAATGTGATGCACTTAGCAGTCCCAGCTTGACAGTCCTGGAACCAATTCATATACCATTAGACCACCCACAGGATGGGGATAATTATTCAGAGGACTTTTTTTTTTAGACAAAAAATACATCGATGAAGGTAATCAAAATTTAAGTATGAACACTACCTAATCTTTCCCCCTGAGAGTTGTCTAGGACGTCATCCTGATTGAAAGACTCACCATAGTGACGACCTTGACCTCCCTCCCGCTCTCGTCTTTTTGAGTTCTGGCGGGTACAACCATCTCTCTCTTCCTGCGCCTCTTGCTGTAGTTGATGACATCGCCATCTTGCTTTGCGGTGGTTCCTGTGGTTCTGTTTGACTGAAAAAGATGTCATATATACCATAGAGTATCTACAGAATGAAAAAAAAAAAATAATAAAATAACCTTTTCATATATTCCAAAGATCAATAGTGAAAAAATATGCACTTTTGTACAATATATGTATATAAAATTATCTTAACATCTACTATCTAAGAATGTATCTGTAGTGAATGGCTTAAATATGAAAACTAAGCTGTGCAAATGAAGAAAAATGTGTGTGCATGTGTGTCATTAAACTAAGGCTCAACTTTAGGGTGAATTTCATCTTCCCTTCGACATAAAATACAAATACACATAACAACTGACATTGAATCTGCTAAGACCGTTAATACACTTGTGATCTCCACATAAACAATGATGTGACCAAGGAAAAGAACATCAAATTGTGGAAGTAAAACACTTGTGCAAAAGTGACAACAGTTACTGAAGATAGATAACAAGTACAAATAAGCTACAAGTAGAAATAACGCTACAGAATTTCACGTTACGTACAACTCTTTATTTGCTAGTCTACTGTAAAATACGTATAAAGCAATTGGTGATAACAAATTATGGAACATATTGTAACAGATATATCTCAATATACATTTTTGTGCCAAAAATCGGGCTATACATCATGGGCTACTAACTTAATCAAAGTAACCCTTCTTCCATTCCTTTTTTAAATTATCACCTTCTTTCTTAGACAAAATATTACCATACTACAAACTAATATCATTATCACAGAAGATATTACTATTGAGAAAGAGAAAGATGGTAAAAAAAAAACAAACTATTACCCATTCCACATGTCTCAATACAAAACACTTATGCTGCACACAGTAGAAGACTATTCTACGTGAGCCATTGGCAAATAAAATGGCAGACAAGCACATTTATTTGCTTGATGGAGATACAAGGTGAACTGTTGGTTTGATGTCTTGTTTTCAGTCAAACTGGATGAACTTATCTCACTATGACCCAACTCCCATGACCACCACATTACGATTAGGTCACCACAGAAAGCCAATCTAAATCCTTCTAATGTCTCACAGGCTGTCCAATGACGATTAGCTCACCACAGACAGCCAGTCTAATCCCTCTTTTGTCCCCATCTGTTCTCAAAATAACTGAGATAATGCACCTTTATATTAGTTTTCTAAGGTGAGCTAATCATAATATTATTAAAGCCTTAGAGTCTGTCAGATGAGTTGGGTCTTTATCAACTTAGGTCAACTCTGCCTGCCTGGAAACACAACGTAGAATAGTCTTCTTCCATACACAGCATCCAACATGCTTCATTACACACATAGACTCAACAGCTTTGAGTAACTCTTTTACAACTGTAAGGTAAAACATTGTGAGCATCACTATAATATAACAATGAAAAAGTAGAAGAGATAAAAATAAAACAACCAAACAGCAACAACATATCCTGTTTCCAACTTACACCCAAACTGTAGTTTCTGGGGTGGAGGTATGGATGATCTTTGACCTGTGTTTGCAGTTGGCAAAAAGCAGACACAATAAAGCAAAACCATTATTTTTTATTTCAGATCTGCAATTTAGCAAGAGGCAAGTGCAAGAAGTTGATATATACTCTGTCCTTTTTTCTCAAAGCAATGCCCCTTAAAAATTAAATCAATATCATGTCACGCCCTAGAATTCTAATTAACAAAAGCATGTTTTACCCCAGACCAAATGTGAAACACAAAATTTGTAGCTCTTAACAGCACATTGTATGTAAGCTGAAATCTAATAAAAGAGCATCTTCACATGAAAAAAGTTTTTTCTGAAATGTAAGAATAACATATCCAATTCCACACATCTATTACCACAAAAGCAAAATAAATATAGCATTGTATTTGTAAAAATTGCTAAGCAAACTGCACTTCTAGGAAATGTGTGATTACATAAAAGCAGTGTTCAGTACTTTTCCTTCTTCCTTTTACGCCCCATAAATCTTATACAGTAACGTGTTAACTTGAATCTGTGCAAATCTGGGCTACACTTCACAAAAATATTTTTCAGACAAAAGATTTTTTTGAACGTCTTTTTCAGCGTTCAAGCCAGAAATTGTTGCCTACTTAAATTCAGAATAAATCTGTGGTAATACACTTAATCAATCAACACTCCATCTGAAAGCTTAGGCAATTGTTACTTTTTGCCAAAATAGACTCAGTTTTCCGATTACAGTGGGCTACCACAAATTCAACTGGGTTCAAAAGGACCCAATGCTAGGCGAACCTCCTAATGAACATCCTTTTGTAAGAGAACAGTCAAAAGAAAGTCTGTCTTCTCTATTGGTAAAAATTTTGATGTACATAACATAAAGATAAGAATCAAACCTATATTTTCCATAAAACAGCCTGATAAAAGTATTCTTACTTTAATACCAAGAGGATTCACTTGCCCTGGCTTCATGTTACATTTGCCAACAGTGCCCTCCACCTAGAAGGAATAAAAAAATTTGTACTGATCAAAACTTGCAAGGTGTATAGAAAACATATCATAATATCATAATTTAGATATTATCCTACTAATGCAATCACCCTTCTCACCCTTTAACCTCTCCATATGTATATTTCTACGTACTGTTCTCCCCTATGCATTACACGTACACACACATACACACATGTTGTCAATACACACATACAGGCTTGCACACACACACACACACTGTCAATACTTACTATGGGTGTATGAACTAAATACAGCAGGTGCTTGCCCTGTTCATAGTTATTAGCCACCTCATATGGCCACTTGACTATGATGTTCACTCTCTCTACTGTGCCTGAGCCATTGTTGATTATCTGATGACAGCAAACAAAATATCTACATTAGAGTATTGTATTGTGATTGTAAATGGAGAGTGATATGGAATTCGTGCCAGTTTCTCCTGGTTAATTTGTTTGTAGGTCCTAGCATAAAAAGAAATCAAAGAAATAGGCTAGCACAAAGGACTCATGATCATGAATTTTAATATGATCTTCAGGGTTCAAAATCTCAATTTCACTTTAAGTTCTTGACAAACATCAGCAACGTAGAAAAAAGATTTAAGATAATATTGCCTAACATATTTAGATTTAATATCTATACCTCATAAGTATGGTTAACTTCCTTTCCAATTTGTTCCTCATACTTGATCTCACTTTCCCCGACAACTTTGCCACTGTAGAACAACTGCTCTGGGGCTGACCCTCTGCAAATGGGAAGACAATTCTATTTACGTTAAAACGATAAAATCATACACTAAATACAAAAACTGAGCCACTTACATCATAAATTGTTCAGTATCTTAAATCAGGATATATGGACACATACAATATGAATACAGATTACATTAAAACAGGGTTCAATGATATGTCATGGACTGCCTATCATCTGTTCCAACCTTTTTGAGTAAGTCCCTCAACAAACAAAGGCAAAAATAAAGCTGCCTTGGTGGGGATAATAATAAAAAGACAAAGTAATTAATCAATACACTTCATTTATTTAGTGTAAAAAAATATCCATGTCATTGTACTCACCCTCTCAGTAACATATCTGTCTCTATGATGGGTCTGAGAGACAAAGAAAACTTGTTGTTCCCCTCATCTACATCAAAGCTTGTGCTGAAAGACAAGTAGAAATGTGTGAATTTANAATAAAATAACCTTTTCATATATTCCAAAGATCAATAGTGAAAAAATATGCACTTTTGTACAATATATGTATATAAAATTATCTTAACATCTACTATCTAAGAACGTATCTGTAGTGAATGGCTTAAATATGAAAACCAAGCTGTGCAAATGAAGAAAAATGTGTGTGCATGTGTGTCATTAAACTAAGGCTCAACTTTAGGGTGAATTTCATCTTCCCTTCGACATAAAATACAAATACACATAACAACTGACATTGAATCTGCTAAGACCGTTAATACACTTGTGATCTCCACATAAACAATGATGTGACCAAGGAAAAGAACATCAAATTGTGGAAGTAAAACACTTGTGCAAAAGTGACAACAGTTACTGAAGATAGATAACAAGTACAAATAAGCTACAAGTAGAAATAACGCTACAGAATTTCACGTTACGTACAACTCTTTATTTGCTAGTCTACTGTAAAATACGTATAAAGCAATTGGTGATAACAAATTATGGAACATATTGTAACAGATATATCTCAAAATACATTTTTGTGACAAAAATCGGGCTATACATCATGGGGTACTAATTTAATCAAAGTAACCCTTCTTCCATTCCTTTTTTAAATTATCACTTTCTTTCTTAGACAAAATATTACCATACTACAAACTAATATCATTATCACAGAAGATATTACTATTGAGAAAGAGAAAGATGGTAAAAAAAAAACAAACTATTACCCATTCCACATGTCTCAATACAAAACACTTATGCTGCACACAGTAGAAGACTATTCTACGTGAGCCATTGGCAAATAAAATGGCAGACAAGCACATTTATTTGCTTGATGGAGATACAAGGTGAACTGTTGGTTTGATGTCTTGTTTTCAGTCAAACTGGATGAACTTATCTCACTATGACCCAACTCCCATGACCACCCCATTACGATTAGGTCACCACAGAAAGCCAATCTAAATCCTTCTGTCTCACAGGCTGTCCAATGACGATTAGCTCACCACAGACAGCCAGTCTAATCCCTCTTTTATCCCCCATCTATTCTCAAAATACCTGAGATAATGCATCTTTATATTAGTTTTCTATGGTGAGCTAATCATAATATTACTAAAGCCATTGAGTCTGTCAGATGAGTTGGGTCTTTATCAACTTAGGTCAACTCTGCCTGCCTGGAAACACAACATAGAAAAGTCTTCTTCCGTACACAGCATCCAACATGCTTCATTACACACATAGACTCAACAACTTTGAGTAACTCTTTTACAACTGTAAGGTAAAACATTGTGAGCATCACAATAATATAACAATGAAAAAGTAGAAGAGATAAAAACAAAGCAACCAAACAGCAACAATATGTCCTGTTCCCAACTTACACCCAAACTGTAGTTTCTGGGGTGGAGGTATGGATGATCTTTGACCTGTGTTTGCAGTTGGCAAAAAGCAGACACAATAAAGCAAAACCATTATTTTTTATTTCAGATCTGCAATTTAGCAAGAAGCAAGTGCAAGAAGTTGATATATACTCTGTCCTTTTTTCTTAAAGCAATGCCCCTTAAAAATTAAATCAATATCATGTCACGCCCTAGAATTCTAATTAACAAAAGCATGTTTTACCCCAGACCAAATGTGAAACACAAAATTTGTAGCTCTTAACAGCACATTGTATGTAAGCTGAAAGCTAATAAAAGAGCATCTTCACATGAAAAAATTTTTTTCTGAAATGTAAGCATAACATATCCAATTCCACAGATCTATTACCACAAAAGCAAAATAAATATAGCATTGTACCTGTAAAAATTGCTAAGCAAACTGCACTTCTAGGAAATGTGTGATTACATAAAAGCAGTGTTCAGTACTTTTCCTTCTTCCTTTTACGCCCCATAAATCTTATTCAGTAACGTGTTAACTTTAATCTGTGCAAATCTGGGCTACACTTTACAAAAATATTTTTCAGACAAAAGATTTTCTGAATGTCTTTTTCAGCTTTCAAGCCAGAAATTGTTGCCTACTTAAATTCAGAATAAATCTGTGGTAATACACTTAATCAATCAACACTCCATCTGAAAGCTTAGGCAATTGTTACTTTTTGCTAAAATAGACTCAGTTTTCCAATTACAGTGGGCTACTGCAAATTCAACTGGGTTCAAAAGGACTCAATGCTCTTGACAATATAGGTGAACCTCCTAATGAACATCCTTTTGTAAGATAACAGTCAAAAGAAAGTCTGTCTTCTCTCAGAATAAGATGTCCCCTATAAATCAAACTATTGGTAAAAATTTTGATGTACATAACATAAAGATAAGAATCAAACCTATATTTTCCATAAAATAGCCTGATAAAAGTATACTTACTTTAATACCAAGAGGGTTCACTTGCCCTGGCTTCATGTTACACTTGCCAACAGTGCCCTCCACCTAAAAGGAATAAAAAATTTGTACTGATTAAAACTTGCAAGGTGTATAGAAAACATATTATAATCTCATAATTTAGATATTATCCTACTAATGCAATCACCCTTCTCACCCTTTAACCTCTCCATATGTATTTTTATATGTACTGTTCTCCCCTATGCATTACATGTACACACACACATGCTGTCAATACACACATACAGACTCAATACTTACTATGGGTGTATGAACTAAATACAGCAGGTGCTTGCCCTGTTCATAGTTATTAGCCACCTCATATGGCCACTTGACTATGATATTTACTCTCTCTACTGTGCCTGAGCCATTGTTGATGATCTGATGATAGAAAACAAAGTATCTGTATTATAGTATAGTGTTGTGATTGTAAATGGAGAGTTATAGGGAATTTGTGTTTCTTTTAGTTGATTTGTATGTAGGCCCTAGCATAAACAGGAATCAATGAAATACTTGGCCAACACAATGTACTCATGATCATGAATCTTTATACGAGCATCAGGGCTAGGTATCAGTTACAAATTTCAAAATGTCAACAATGTAGAAAATAGAACTTTTAAGACAATATTGCCAAATATCAATATATATATATAGGTTGAATATCTATACCTCATAAGTATGGTTAACTTCTTTTCCGATTTGTTCCTCATACTTGATCTCACTTTCCCCGACAACTTTGCCACTGTAGAACAACTGCTCTGGGGCAGACCCTCTGCAAATGGGAAGACAATAGACGATAAAATTATACACTCAATACAAAAACTGAGCCACTTACATCATAAATTGTTCAGTATCTTAAATCAGGATATATGGACACATACAATATGAATACAGATTACATTAAAACAGGGTTCAATGATGTGTCATGGACTGCCTATCATCTGTTCTAACCTTTTTGAGTAAGTCCCTCAACAAACAAAGGCAAAAATAAAGCTGCCTTGGTGGGGATAATAAAAAGACAAAGTAATTAATCAATACACTTCATTTGTTTAGTGTAAAAAAATATCCATGTCACTGTACTCACCCTCTCAGTAACATATCTGTCTCTATAATGGGTCTGAGAGACAAAGAAAACTTGTTGTTCCCCTCATCTACATCAAAGCTTGTGCTGAAAGACAAGTAGAAATGTGTGAATATACAGTGCATAAACAAAGGCATTAGGTTTTGAAACTGTTTTCCAATGAGTACCTTTATTTTTACATATAATTGCCTACATAAACAATATATATTTGAAGGACTTACTACATATTTGTTTGCTTATTTTATAAAAGTGACTCAGGGATCAGGGATAACCTTTTCTGCACCATACCTAAGTAAAGTCACCAGCCCCCCCCCCCTCCCACCACCAAAAAAAAAGAACACAAACTATCAAACAGACCTATCACAACTGGACACTCACGTGTTTGCCTGTATGTCTATTATCAAGGAATCCTGAGGAGTCACTTTGTTTGTGCTAAACTTCAGCGTGAGCAGTTCTGAGGCTCCCTGTGCATAGGGGTTGCCCATGTCACACACCCGCCTCGGCTCATCTTGAATGGGACGTGTGCAGACACGGGTCTGGAATATCGCAACAATACAGTTAACAGGGTTATGTATGACACATTTGATGTCAGAAAAACAGGCATTAACATGTTAAAAATATTTACAGCATAGTGTAGTCAGATTTCTATCTTTGAAAATAAAGAAAACAGAATTGCAGCATGAAGTGAGGTTTATGAATTAAGTAATATAAAAAGTATCCTATGCAGTGGCAGATTTAATTTCCGGAAAAAAATCATGCCAGTGGGGGAGGGGGGGGGGGGGGGGAGAGAGAGAGAGAGAGAGAGAGAAAGAGAAAGATTACCTTGCCCTCTACCCCGACATAAGAAAAGCTGGGCGGGTGTGTAATGGTCAGGGTGGCCAGGTACGCTGACTCCCTCATGTTACTGAAATCAATGTCCAGCAAGACTTCCTTGTCCTCTCCCAGCTTCAGAACAACTGTACCATCCTTATCACTGAAATAAGACAAAACGGCATTCTGATGAAAGTTCTGGGACAACGTTATATACAATACAATATAATACCACGTAACTTCAGTGTGACTGATGATGTCCCAAGTGTTGGCATGCTGTTTATGAAACAGAATGTAACCATACCTGTTTTAACTTCTCAGTTAGCTTCATATACATTTGACTTTTTAATATATATGGAAGGTACAGAAAGAAAATAAAACTTCTACTTACGTTTGGAGTTTTCTAAATTTGGCAAAAACCCTGAGGTCACTGTGACACTGGTCGTCAGAACCACACTTCTTAACAAATGTGGCCTGAAATCAGAACAATAAAAATCTCAGAACTTTGCACATTAAACAATTATTTTCCAAAAAGATTAAACTACAGATAAAAATACATATCAATAAAGTAAAGAATCTTTCTTTTGCATTTATATATTTTCAAGACATCCGAAATCATAAAGTGAGTAAGCAAAGACAAATAGTCAAACTAAATTTTATGCCACACTTACAGTAAATTCTTCCTTTGATTTGTCAGAGTCTATGATAGGATAGTCGTTCATCCTGGGCAGAGCACCCCCTATAGTTGGTTGTGGCACCGTCTTCTCCTGTAGTGACCACTTAAGCATAAATGGAATCGGGCGCAGGATTTCTTTGGTGCCATTCTGAAATATTAACATCATTTGCGAAATTGCTAAATTAAGTGACAGAAACAATTAAAAATTTTCATCATGACCTTATTTTTATTCTACCAAATTTGACAAAGTACAGTTAAATTTGATATGGGTATAACATCCTTGACCGCAATGTGCCAAATTTTATCCAATTATAACATGCCCCAACCTTACTAACCTTGACCCAGTTCCCTCACCTTGACATAGGCTATCTCAGACAGGCAGACATCTTTCCCTGCCTCGGCCAGGTCCACGGTGCGGGTCACTTCACTGTCCTTCATGTTATCCTGGGGGAGATTGGCAAACTTCAGGCGAGGGATTTGACTGTCGGAGTCCACCGTGAAGGTGTACTGCATCCTGATGGAGTCCCTGAAGCTGAGATAAACAGAGCAGGGTAAAATGTAAAACTGAATGATGAGGAGGGGATAGTGTTAATGTCAAGGAATTGCAGGCAACTGGAAACCTAATATGTTCATAAAATATCAACTCAATCATGATAAAATATTACATCTAATAAACTTTTATATTAACTCTAATAAAGAAAATTATATTAAAAATTTATTTAACATATAAACCTTATTTATTTCTTTTAAGAAATTATTTTTACAGATAAATTTACATAATTCATGAGAATTAGGCTGTTCTTATCTAGAATCTTTATTTTCTTAATAATTAAAAAAAATCTTACATATCTCCACAACTGTGTTCTCAAGTGCTAGTTTTAATGTAAAGTCTACTAAACATTTTAAAAGGATTTTAGACTTTATTAATTAATCATTACTATTCACTTCCTTAAATTTTCCTTTACTCAACAAAGCTCATCTTCATACCTGTTGGTTGGCTCTACATATTTGAAACAAAACCTATAGATGGCGCAGCTGAGCTTTGTACCATCACTGCACTCGTAACTCTCAGGGTCGATCTTAAACGGCTGGTCTTGCCAGTTCACCAAAATTCTTAAAATTGGCTGCGCCCTGAGCAAAATGGCAGTGTTAGATTGGAAGGCACCAATAAGAAGATCGTTGTATTTATTATTGTCAAGGTCACGACCTCCTGAGAGGGAGTAGCCGAAGGACGTGGGTGCTGTCATGCCAGAAGGAAGGGCAAGGTCACTGGCCTCAATTCTCTGAAATATACAGAATCTAGAATTAAAACTTATTTAAAACATAATAACCATATACATAAAAATGTAATCAAATTAACAGAAGTACCTATGTATCAACAGTCTCCACCTTTAATATTTATTTAACTATGTTCTTAGTTATTCATTACTCTCATAACTTTTATAGCCTTTTTCAAAATAATTAAACTGATTTATTTAAAAAAAAATCTAATACACTGCCTAAAAATGGGCTAAATAGCCACTGTATTTTTATTGCCATGCTGAGTGCCAAACAGCCAAGCTGTACCCCTACCTGTGAGTATTCTTCCTGGATCCCACTCTGTGAGCCATGGTAGATGTACACTGCTCCATCTCCTTCAAATGGGGCTCCAACAGCCAGATCTGGAGGAAAATGAATTCATTAGTTTAGTAACGATAACAGTATATTAATATTTCAGCATAGGATCAGAGAGGTTGGTATGTCCACTGGGTATGAACTGCCAGGTTTCTGTCAGTTGTAATATGAATGAATAATTATTGGAAACATAATGAAAAGAAAAAAAACCTAAAAAAAAAAATGCTACATTTGCTATCTAAATTTGACAAGGCATACAAGGTCATAGTCTGGACCTTTCAATTTATTTATCAAGCAATAATTGTTTTAAGCACTCAGAATATACTGGAGTTCATACCGTCATATCCATCATTGTCAATGTCCCCCATGTTTGCTAGTGACAGTCCAAACTGAGCATGCTCACAAGTCAGCTTGGCGCAATCGGCCTCTGTCATCTTGCGACCTAAAATTGTCTTTGGTACTGTCCTGTCTGTAATTCCCTGGAAAATACAGAGTACTTGGGATGTTTAAAAGTGTAACACTTTTCACAAATTATTCCTGGAAATTCCAAATCAAAATCTATCAACGTTCATATACTAAAAATCTACATCTCATCCAGCAGTATTCAGCAATATAAAACAAGTTACAGAAAAAACATTGAAATCCTTATGTGATCTTCAAAAATGCCCCCTTTTTCAAAATCATCTGCCAAGAATCAGCCCTTCTTAACTATCTAGTTTTATTTCAGAAGACCTACCCCAGGGCCATTTAAATAAACATAGATGGCTCCACCTGCACGCTTCTCTTGACGCTGATCTTTATCTACGTAATATGGTGCACCAACCACTAGATCGTCTAACCTGAAAAGTTCAAATAATAAAATTGCAAAGTTCCAACGGAATTCAAATATAGCCACCGATTCTGAAGATTATTTTTGTTGAAACTAAAAAGCATGATAAATGCCATCACTTTGCTTACTTACAGAATCACTTTGCTTACTGACAGAATCACATGCATGACTCACAAGCACTTGCTTACCTTTACTAAGTTAAAATGAGAGAGAGAGAGAGAGAGAGAGAGACAGAGAGAGAGAGAAAGAGAGATTAACTCACTTATCGTTATTCAGATCAATGACAGCCACGGCATATCCATACATTGAGCCGAACCCTTCCCCTGTCAGAATGTACTCTGGCTCCCACTCCAGAATACTTCCAGACACAGGTTTACGGAACAGGACCACCTGGCCTGAGTTCTGGCTGCGCGGGGCACCTGCCACAAATGTGTCCTGACCATTGATCAGCTTACCATAGGTTGTAGAGAGACCTGGAAAAAAATTTATCTTATTAAATAATAGTAATGATTTCTGAAATGTAGGGACACAGAGAAAATAACTGGCCTAGTTGTACAACAGTAATGAGTTTAACAAATATGAAAGAGATCTAGAAAAAAAAAAAAAAAAAAAAAA
>NW_019775396.1:73992-184812 GCF_001039355.2 Lingula anatina | reverse complement strand
CTTTTGTATTTTTCTTTTCTTTCAAAAATATATTATCGTCATTAACTAAATGACTCTCTGTCCACTGAAAATTAACCAAAGGAATTTTCATCACTGTTAACAAACTGAATTATTTTTCTTATTAATAATTTAATAAACTGAATTATTTTCCTGGTAATTAATGTATTATTTGTTTAATTTCTAAATATATATAAAAAATCAAAATTTGAAAAATATAACAAACACATCAATGAAAGAAAGGAAATAAAAAATCAATAATAAGTCACAGATTGAAATTTTGGACATCGCCCATCAGATAAATTGCCCAGCAGAAGACCAGTTTACAGATAAAATAAGCTCCAGGATGGACAATTTGTAAACACTACAGACAGAGGAAACTGGCAATTTCTCCCCTCCCCCGCCATTAGTGGCTGTATCTTTGATGTGGCCTCAGTAGTGGGGTCACCACCAGGTCAGGGGTGTGAATTTATCAGGAACAAATGTTTTACATTAATGGCTACTTTTTTTCTTCTTTTGAAGAATATGATCCTTGACATCCTGTCTGTATCTTTTATGTATTTCATGTCTTTATAATTTTTTTCTATTTTGGGGAAAAACAATATCTAGATAATAATTGTTTGCCAGTGTAAAAATTGAACATTTCTAATTTTTTCCCAAATCTTATCACAACTAACTAATTCTGGTGAATAACTTAGCATCAAACTCTTAACATAGCTTTTAACACCCCCTGAAAAATACTTAAAATAGAGCAATAGCTGCCTCACTAGACCCTGACAGATGCAATAGAAAACTCAAACAAAACACAGAAATCCAACACCACCTGTGTTAAACAAACTCCATGTCAAGATGTGGAGTCTACTGGGCTGGAGGGTCCCCAGTATAAACCCTGATGTCACTCTGAGCATGGAAGTTTATCCTATATACTTCCATGCTCTGAGGTAGGTAGATAGGGAGATGTGGGGCCTGTTTCCAGTCAAGATGGGCAGATGCAAGTGAGAACGTGCCATCTCTGCTGGCTCAAGGTCTAATTCTAATTAAGAATTTAGTTCACAAAATAAGGTACAGGTTTATCTATTGTTTGGGTTGCCATGCACAACAAAGCTTTATCCCCCCCAGGCCAACATTGTCACTTCAATTCTAAGGACAACTCTATTGATCTGCTACCAAATGCCACTGTATTCAGGAAAGCTGTCAACTTCTGTTGGGTTGACTTCCCTTGATTCTCCCCAAAGGTCTGATAAGAAATTGAATATTAAGTTAGGCTAATGCAATATGTTTGGAAAGACACCTAGAGAATAATATTTTATTTTCTGGTATACAACAAAATTGCTGTTCCTTTGGCATAAACTGCATAAGTCACTTGATTGTTTGGAGAACAAAAATAGAGCAACTGACCCCCCCCCCCCCCCCCAAGAAAACAATCCAATTTACTGAAGAAAAAAGTTACATTTACTTTTAAATTTAGAATTCTGCAAATTTATCTCCCAGTGGCACCCTCTCACAATAATCACAGTTGAAGTATTTTGTTAAATTGTGAAAACAAAGGAGTGTAATAACACTCCATTCTGTGTTTATCTTGTCTGGCATGCCACAACCCATTCTACATACATGGACTTATAGCAGACATTCTACATACACCGACTTACTGCATTGCCTTATGTGGTAAATTCAGACAGGGACAATGTGCTATTTGATTTTATGGACTGACATCTACAACTACCAATGTTTCATTTCTTTTTCCCTTCTGCTCCCTCCCACATAAGACACATAAAATGTTCTTCTCTAGACCTCAGAGCATGCCTTTTCTATCCTATATGGAAGAAGTAGGGGCTGTTTAGCTCTCTCTCTCTCTCTCTCTCTCTCTCTCTGTGTGTGTGAGTGAGAGAGAGAGAAAATGAGTGAAGGAGAGAGAGGGAGAGAGAGCGCTTGCCTTGTTGCTTTCTATACTTATCAATCAATTCTCTTTATCTTTCTCTCACTTTTCCCACTTCTATTACAATCATCATATCATTTCTATCAACCACAAACAATTAACTGGGATTCCTGGTAATCCATTTAATAAATTTTTATCATAAGTCTTTTCCATCTTGAAGTACATTAACTTCTCACTGAGTCTGTAGAGTGCCTCATACATTTCCTGGCTGCGGGAATACTTCAGAAATTCCAGAAAGAAATATTTCCTGACTTGTCAAGTGGATCTGATGGATCAGTTCCAAGCCATCAGATAAGCAAACACTCCTACTAAAACTCCAATATTCCTAAGCTTTTTTCTGCACATATACAAAAAAAAAAAAAATAAAAATAATAATAAATAATAATAATAATAATAAATAAATAAATAAATAAATAAATAAATAAATAAATTCAGTACAACAAATCACCAAGTTTTTCCCCTTCATACTTGCCAACCAGGGCAATACATATATGAATTGCTGTGAGGCGTTTTCAGCCCGAGTATAAAGCTAAAGCATGCCTGGAAAGACTAACTTCGCCACTTGAACACTGTTGCCCTCATTGCAATTCCACCAGTGAAATGCTACCAACTGCTTCTACTACAAGTGCCTCTGGTGAGCATTTATCACAGCAGGGTGGTGTCACCATGTCACCTGAGACAGCCAATATGTCATGTGTCACAGCTCCCTCAAGTACTTAACAATTGACATACAAAGCAGTAGATCTCTGGAACATTTAACGGTAAGAATGTGCCTGTGGAAACTTGAACAGAAATTTTAAAGAAAACACATTTGTCTTCTTGTTTTTAATTGAATAAATAGTAATCAGAAGGGATTCAAGTTTGCAGGGAATATAAAATAACTTAAAGTCAATTTTCAAAATGAAACAAATTAAATTCCAGACTGGATTTTACTTTTTTTTTTAATATTTTCACTTTTTTGTTTTATACAAAGCAGCTTTCTTCACAAACCACAACCCATAACAGCATGACAGTTTTCAGAGAAGGACAAACATTCTAGTTTAATAGTAAGGTTAACACGTGTACTTCCCCCTGTACCCCTATTCCTGCAGGACCTCCTAACCTTCCAACTATTTCTCCACAGAGATGCCTTGTTACACTGTTGGAAACCTCTGTAATTTTTTTTCCAGAGACATATTTACAACAGTGCCTGGTTGTGTTTATATTTTGTTCTAATCTGCTCAGTGGCCCCACTGCTAGGGGAGGCTCCTGTCAGCTCTATTTTCACCAAGTCTTATTTAGAAAGTTTTGGTAATCAGCAAACTATTTTCTGGCAAGTTGTTGGCAAGTTGATTAGATACCCAAACTAAGTGAAAACCACAGGAGGCCATTTTTCCTTTTTTAAAAATAGATACTAAAAAATGTCTCTAATACAGTTCACGTAAGTGCTAATCTGATAAGAGCCCAATTTTTCCAGTTCAAACCCTCACTCTGGCTGCCTATGTTTCAGTTGTCAGGGTGTTAAATACTGGTCAATAAGTGAAATCATTGTGACAAGCCAATTACTACATATATCAAATTCATTCTGGGTTGAGGACATAATATAAGGAGTGACAGCTGGGAGGCAACTGCACTTGTTTGTGTTGTCACTGGAGAAAATTTACCTCAGCCTGCAACTGCCATTGAAAGAATGAAGAATGAAAAAAAAAAGTTTAAACAAAATAGTCACTTATCATATCTGCTGTATGAAATGGGCATTGTATTATAAATAAACATAGGAAATGTAAGGTTTAGCAACATCTAATGGGTCATTCCAACCATAAAGTGTTGGACTGACTTCATCTGTTGTGTGATGTTAAGGACCTTGTCACAGCAAGCAGGATAACTTTAGTGATACTGTCCACACCAGAATACTTACAGAAATTTATGAGAAATTTATTTAATATCCTGGCCATTATGTAAGTGTGCCACCTGCATGGGACATCCGCAGTGGATACAGCCAATAAATTAAAAAGCTAAACAAGAGGAAGTGGATTTGTGGAAAACTTTTAAAAGGAGTAAAAAAACGCCCAGTATGGTTAAGTTCATGTAAGGGCCTCTCAAAGTGTACTGGTACAAAAATATTGCTAAAGTATACAGCTGGAAGTCAAAAGTTTCTAAATATGGTATGATACACATGAAGAAGATAAGCAATGGCAACACTTTGACAACTCTTTCAAACTAAGACTTGAATTTCTATATTTACACACCAGACATCAAAAATATTCCTTTCCATTCCCCCAGTGAAATACATACATCCACCTTTTAAAAAAGACACAAGCTAGTGAAGCTATACCCTTCATCTACACCTCTGCCACTACTGAGTTGTTTTCTATTCAGGGTACTGAACCTGATCTTACTCTTGGCCCATTTACACTTGACAAACTGGAGCAATCGAGGCTGGATCAAGGAGGGGGACAGAGTCAAGGTCACACATGTAGACTGCATTCAGAACAGCAGACTAAGGCCGCATTCACATAGAGTTGAGCCGTAGTTCTACAAAGCCACAACCTAAATATGGCAGACGTACAAGAAAGGAAAATTGCCTAATCTTTTAATAGTCTCTCCACCTCTCACATGCCTCCCCATGCGTCGTCCCTGTGGGGGCACAGCAATTAAATCTTGGCTCCATTGGCATGACAAATAGGGAGGCGTTGAGAGGCGGAGAGACTATTAAAAGATTAGGCAGTTTTCCTTTCATGTACGTCAGCCATATTTAGGTCCTGGCTTTGTAGAGCCATGGCTCAACTTGATGTGAATGTGTCCCAAGTCTTCAAGGTTTATACCACATATCATGTAATAAGGTGATGAGATGAAACATACTGTTGAGTTCCAAATAAATGAAAGTGAGGGAAAAAAGTAGCCTGGGAAAATGTAACTTGTACATAAACCAAATAGAAACAGAAATACAGACAAAATAATCTTTTACTTATGTATAACCCCAGCTTGGTCTAACATGACAGGGACACAGTGCTGTGGCAGGTGTATCTATCATGATGTAGTGTCCTACATCATACAACTGGTAACCTCATTACTGAGTGATGACGGCAAGTTGAATGCTACCTGAGGTAAACAGGTCATTCAACACACACTTTACTGTTCATGTATGTGTGACATGAAATGTGACAGCTACAGTTAAGATGGTAGCAGTGTGATGATTTGATGTGCATAAGTGTGTGTGTGTGGGTGGGGGGGGGGGGGGAAGAGAGAGAAGGAAGGTACAAATGTATGGCAGGGCATTGACCTGGATTGAGGTCACTGATTAGGTCAAGGAGAGAGAGAGAGAGAATGCAATCAAATCATGCATGAAATCAAGGTCTAATATTCCATGGATTCATTTTTTCCACACACACATTCATCATAGTTAAGTCATATCTAGATACTGGGCCCCTTGAATCATCAAGCAATCCATCATCTGAGGTTTCCCAGCTTGTCAGACACAGTAGCAGTGAAGCTGATAATTGCTACAAGAACATACGATGTCAGGCTGTATATTAATTTATTGTACTACCTGGGATATGCTGAAGATATATTTTACAGTCATGCTGGGTTCATGTGGATTTTGTTTTAGGCACACAGCTAAAAATTCTGAGCCACGCAGAATTAATAATAAATAAAATTGGTTTAGGTCTAAACCAATCTCATTTTTAAGGCAAAATCAGCCAGTTCTGCACTAAAGTCTAAGTTCAATGGTGACCATCAATTTATAACATTATTCTTTGGCCCAATTAAAAGATTACTTTGTAAGTGTTATTAATATTTTTTTAAACCACTTTAAAAAAAATCTGTCAAAAAGCTATTTAAATCACATTATATCTAGTCAAATTATCATATAGATTATTTGAGTATATTAAATTACAAATGTTAAATTAAATCCAAAAGCAGTGAACACGATAGGCTGTCCAATGTATCAGACAGGTGAAAAATTTCACTTGCAATAATTTGTGCAAAGAGTCACCTTCACATGAAAGAGTACCAAAAAAAAAAAAAAAAAAAAAAAAAAAAATTGCTATTTTCACCTGCAATGTGCTATCTACCCAAAAACTCCCTACACATTTCATTAGCTATGACTGACAATTTACAAGCACACAGAAAATTAAATTCTGTTCATCTAAGAGAGCTCATTCTTTCACTGTCCTTATCAGAGTCCTCCACAGCCTTGCCAGCATAAAATAGCACTTCCTAGAGAAGATGAACTGCTCCTTATTGCCACTTGAAACATTATCGTAACTCTACAGCTTTCTCTGCGTGGGTTGTGAAAGTGTCCATCCTTCATACAGACAGCACTGTTTATTACATTTTTATGTGTCAATCTGGAAAAATGGCTTTTAAATGTTACACATAATGGTCAAGTTTGCACATAGAAATTCAAAGCAGTTAGCTTATCCTGAGCTAGAATTTTTTCTGGCTAGCCTAGCCAATCTGAAGTTTTTCAGATGGGATGTGGCTCTCAGATACAGAGCCATTTGCTTGCATAATTTCTTCATTTTCTAATTTGCACATACACCTGCTTATTAAGAACTGCCTCACCGATGTTTGATGAGTTTTGAAAATGAAGAAGCTCACTAATATGATCAAATATAAAGCTCTCAGGTATGCCTTGCTGAACAAGCAGTAAAACAACAACTATCAACTGCAGTGGGTTAAATACTGTTAGTTAGGTCACATACAGAGCTATTACAAACAACAACACTGACAAAACTGTGGAGTTTGATGTCAGCAAAATTGTAAGACTAAACATCACCAAAACACTAAATAACCTTGAACTTAAGGGCTTGTGCTGACCTTGAACTTGAAGTCTTCTGCTGACCTTGAACTTCAGGTCTTGTTATGACCTTGAACTTCAGGTCATATTCTCAGTCAAATACATCTGTATAAGACACCATTCCCATAGATTTTAGATCGATCTATCCCTGTGGGGAGTCTCACTAGATTACTGTCAGCTTAGCTGGCTTAAGCGTCTGTCCTGCCTACTAAAAGCTGTAAGGGGGTAATTAACTATGGTGCGCGCTCGGCTGACTGCAATTTAGTGTGAACCCCCAGGATGTTAGGTCGATCTAAATCTAAATCTCTGGGAATGCACCCTAAGACTCATACTTTTTTATGGTCTAACTGTGGACGTAATAAGCTAACTTCAAGCAGTCCCTTTGTTGTCCCACCCTCCCTGAACCTCATACATGCTATATGCTTTCTCTGACTCAGACTAAGAGATAGAAAAATATGTATGCCTTGTAGTATTTATTATTGGACAGCCTTCATAAAAATAGAGGAACATCTTGGCTGTACATAACCCAGTGCAATATGGGCCATAGATCACTTTACACCCCACAGTTCAGGGAAGTGTTAATGACTGGACTGTTAATCAGGCTTAATATGCAGTATAAACATGACCCCTGTCCTCAGGGAGCACTGGGTTATGGCATGAGCAATGCATGCTTTTAAATATGCTTACTAAACACTGGGTAGAAGTCATATTTTTTTCTCTCTCTCTCTCTCTCTTTTGCTTTTCCTGTATCTCTCACTCTCTCTCTCTTATCATATTTATGGTGAATTAGCTTCCATAAAACCCCAAACTAGATGATGTTCCTGTATCTCTCTCCACCAGATGGCAGCAGTGACCTAGTTCTCTCTAATCCTCATCCAATTAACAACTGATAATTTAATTTCACCCACTCAGAAATAATTCTCAGTCTGCCGAACCCTGTTAACAAATCTTGGCATGATATCTCTCCATTGAAACTGTCAGAATTGAATATTTCAAGTGAAATGGTATAAAAAAAAAAATTCAGATGCTGCTAATGCAGCCACAAAAAAGGCCCTTTTTACTGTTAATTATTGTGTAAAGTTGCCCAAAGTCCCTTAAGGGTTTAACCTGATTAAAAAGTGACATAAGGAAACAACAGTTTTATTTGTATACTGATTGCTGCCAACTGGCTCCACTCCAGTCAGGGTTCATGTCAGGCTCACAGAGATTAGCAGAGATCAACTGCAGATTCATCTAAGGGCACACTCTGAATGAGCTGATCCGCGGATTAACTTGTCCTTGGATCAAGTATCACACACACACTTGACAATGGATTCTGGCCTCCCACATGTGCTGTCCCAGCGAGGGCAAAGCAATTAAATTTCCGCACACTTTCCAGAGGGAGGAGCCATGTTTGTTCTGTACACTAATTATTATCCAATTCGACTGGTTCTGAATGGGGCCCTAAATGAAGTTGGCTAATATGTCAAAATGGGACAGCACAAAAATCACAGAACACAAACTTTTTTTCTGAGTTTTCTAACTACTCTTTGAAAGGTGTGAACATCCCACAACATAAATAAATCTCAAAATAAATAAATAAATAAATAAAATTTGGATGAAAATAAATTTTGCATTAATCTCTAGACCTACTGTGCTGTATTTACTAGAAGAGAGTTACATGTTCTAAGAAAACAAACAGCCTGTATTTTATCTCCACTCACATAGAGCATACTAGTTACTCATCCTGCTGAATACATCTATTGAAAATCATTGATTTGCACTCTCTGGGACATCAGCAATAACTGTGGCATTGAGTTTCATGTCAATATAAATCTATAGCTTCATAATTCATCTTGTGTTATTGACGTTTCTGACATATCATGGAGATGAAATCACCAAGTGGATCATCTCTGTCCTCTTTGGGTAGCACAGTTTTGATTGAATCAGACTAAAATTATACACTGACACTATTTTGATTGTTTGACTTTGGTTTGTTATTATAGTGGGGAAAAATCCATTGTTGGCAGTTATCACTTTCAGTTATATTTAATTAACCAATGGACAACTAATTCTACTACAGGTCTGTAGGCAGTAATTTCAAAGATTTCTTTTACAGAAAAAGAGGTATGTTCTACCGAAATGGTGTAGATCTTGTCAAATTTTGATTCTGAGCCAAGGTTGGCATTGGCCAGGCATTTGCCTTTTGGGTTCTCACTTTCAATACAATGGACGGCCATTTTTCAGATAGCCTAGATGGTCCGCCTTAGTTACAAAATGTAATCTCCATAATAAGTGTGGATCTTTATCCAGCAAAAAGACCAATATCTTCTAGCCCCACCCCCATGGGCATGTACTACATACTAATTCACTGGAAGCAGTCCAAGCCTGCTGTCTGTGAAGATACATTCTATTCAAGATGAATCAATAACAAACACACCAAAGATTGCCACTACTTTCTACTTGGGTTCAAAAAATGTCTCCAGTCCAGTGTCTAAGGCCACATTCACATCAAGTTGAGCCATGGCTCTACAAAGCAACGACCTAAATATGGCGGACGTACATGAAAGGAAAACCGCCTAATCTTTTAATAGTCTCTCTGCCTCTCACACGCCTCTCCATGCGTCGTCCCTGCGGGGGTACAGTCATTAAATCTCAGTTCCATTGGGACGACACATGGGGAGGCGAGATTTAATGACTGTACCCCCGCAGGGACGACACATGGGGAGGCGTGTGAAAGGCAGAGAGACTATTAAAAGATTAGGCAGTTTTCCTTTCATGTACGTCCGCCACATTTAGGTCATGGCTTTGAAGAGCCATGGCTCAACTCAATGTGAATGCGGCCTAAACCTGTGTATTAAAACTCATTTCATTTGAGAAGAGGCTCTGTAGGAGAGCTATCAAACTACAAGAAAGTTCTGGTTATCTTGGGGCTACACTGCAGGAACTAAGTCAATATGTGACTAACCAGTCTGGTGCACCCTGTGGATCACAGAGCACTGGGGTATCAGATCTATTATCAGCATGTCTCTAACAACTGGCAGAGGCATTTGGATAACAGAAATTACCTGGACCTGAATAACTTTAAAAGGAGGAAAATGAATAAAATGCTAAAATATCTACTATTAAATAAATAAATAAATAAATAAATAAATAAATAAATAAAATAAGTTATCAGTATTTTCAAGTAAAATCTATATAGAAACTCTGGGTACCATTATTTGAAATGCGACTATTCACATGATATTTATTCATCAAGAAAATATTAGTAATGACTAGAATCATAAACTATTCCCTTGTTGGCATGCATTATTTGGAAGAGGGCAAAGGGGAGAGAAAATCACCAAAATGATCAAGTGGTCGAAGTAATAAACAGCAATAACAGGATAACATTATATAAAACAGGAGCACTTTCTGGGTAATAAAGGAAATGACTCAAGCTGAGCCATGGAGAGTTCTTGTAGCTGATAAACTGTACTTCTGTACTAAGGGTGATGATTATTAAAACATAAATGAAAACAGCCAGACAGTAAAAAGTTATTAAGTCAAACATAACACTATATTCACAAACAAAAACCATGGCGTTATTCTCCAGTGGCAGGCATCCTTACAATCAGAAAGCAAGCATATTTGCACTGAACTATACATTACCCAGACTAAAATCCAGGTTTCAAAATCTGGGTGAAATTCCCAAAGAAGCAGAGATCTAAACAGCCAGAAAACAACAGTAATTGTTTTGAGTCATGAAACCCAAGTACCCAGTGACTCCAGCCTCATCAGACTGATGGCTTCATTACCAGAAAGCCAATAGCATTAAGATGTTTCCTCACACTCCACACATATAATATGCCACAGCATACAATGATGGGCTGGACTGACTACCAATATTACTCTAAAATTTCCAACAACTGACTCTTTCCAACGCTTCACTTTTATAAGATAATACACTAGTAATAGAAATTCTCAATTTGAATGAACTCTACCCTTGAGATTTTTCTTATTGATCTTTTTGAAATGAATAAGAAAGTTAACACCATTTTTGTGAAATAGATGACGATAATAACATAACAGATAATTATTGCATGATTTCACAGAGAAATCACCATACATCGATTCAAAGGCCGTGAGAATCTCCTTTACAACTTCAGTCTGCTTCTGTCATCAATTATTACAGCTACCCACGCTGTGCTGAAGATAAAAACAAAAATCATTTTATCTGCCCAGGCTGAAGGGGCACTAATATGCTTCTGGGTGACCTCTTACTGATAAAAAAAAATGAGAAAATATGGAATTGTTCTCATGGTTTCCAGGCAATAGAGTTATTCTTTGTTAAGAATGCTGCTCTATGATAAATGTTGTGAACCTTTTAGAAATATGGACAGTGGAGTTGGAATATTATGATATTAGTGCTAGTAAGCAACTGGTGGAGGGAGCTTTTAACAATTTCACTACTACATTAGGGAAACCCCAATTTCATTAGTGCTGTATTAGAGGAATACTAGAAATAGGGTTATTGCAACCGAGAGACATTATCTTGACAGCCGTGCCAATGCCAAGACAATTATTGAGTTTATTGGTTCACGAGAATAAAATAATCTGATCAAAATGCCACTGAATGCAACTGGCCCAAGCCTTTTTTTAAACCTGGCTTTTAATTGAAAAACAGTGTCTTCAGTTTACAAGAATGAAACAATTTATCCCTGTCTTTTTTAGAGGAAGTAAAGCATGGCATCACATCACACGAAATGATGGATGTGCTTGGGACAGTCCTACAGGACTACTGTAAAATGAACGCAATGTGCCCTAACTCTATAAATTATAACTACTACACCAATGCCAGCAGAATCACAATATCTAAACTTTCACGTGTCCACCAACAACAATGAACTTTACAGTACCCCTGTAAGCCAAAGATAGTAAACCTCAAAGGAGAAGAAAAACTGATTTACATTGGTGCAATGAACTCCTATATCCATCATTCTGTTCCGTCTAATCAGCCCAAATGCTGTGTATATGTGGCATGGGGACTGTTTGCTGTGAACTTCAAAGAGCTCTGGCTTCTTTCAATCTCTCCAAGTGCTGTCCAATTTAGAATGATTACTTTACCTTTTTTTCATTTTTCCCATATATCTTAAGCAGAAGAAATTTAAGCTTAGTTTTTTTACCACTTCCAATGACTGGTGTCTTCTTTTTTATCTGTCTGTTGACAAGGAAAAAAAAACAAACTACTGTCTTTACTTTTATCTTCTTTTTAATTGTACAACAGATGCTAGAGTGGACTGGTAATATCACTCAGGTTCACTCACTCTTATATGAGTTCAGCTGTTTACGTATGGACACTTGGCATATTTTGCTCAAACTTAGTCTGTCATTCCTAAACAATTCACATACTTCTCTCTCTCTCTCTCTCTCTCTCTCTCTCTCTCTCTCTCTGAGTCTTTCCTTCCCCTCTGAGGCTCTCTCTCTTCATATCAGTGAAGCAATAAGTACACAGATACAAAATCATAATTCACTATCCTCCCCAGTGGACACACTGACCAATGAAGTGCCGACCTTAGTCAATACCCTTCAATATGAGACTTGTGGCAATTTTCCCCTGAAGTAAAACTTTTGTATCCAATGACTATGTGCCTATAATTAATTTACTGCCCTGCAAATATTTGAAGAAATTACCCACTTAAAAAAATAATTTGAACATCTGTACAGAATATATAGGATATTGGCTACTGCATATATATTTCTCAGTTTCAAATATGTATTTTTTCTTTTTCCTCTCTTAATTTTTACAGTTTCTTTGATCATTAACGGGTGTGAAGGAAGAGAGAAAAAGGCCCACCAAAAAATCAATCATCTAACAGAGCATGGAACTAAGTCTAGACAAGTACAAAATGTATGTCATGAATTACTAGTAATTGAGAGCATGGGTCATTGGTCACATTTCCTCCCTGTCAAGTAGTCATTTCCTGATTCAGAGGGCAATATCCGAGAGAGAGAGAGAGAGAGAGAGAGAGAGAGGCTGTATAAGCAACAAAAAGATAATTTTTTTTGGTACATTTCATTTCCATCAATGACTTCCTACACTTACTTCAAGACTCATTTTATGCCAAAAACATACAAGTATTCATGTGCTTTTAGAAAAAAAATGGCCAATGAAATAAAACATGGTGGAAGAAATATAGAGTGAAGGTGCTACCACAAAACTAAAACACAGACGAATGCCCATATACATTATATATTATATATATATAGGAGCCCTGAGCCGACTAATGGAAAACAGGGAAATTCAATTACTAGTCCACCTGCCTGAGTGAAAGCACTCCCTAAGGTCAACAATACTCCCAGTTAATCTACATCCTTTTTAAATCTGAAATATTAATGGCCAATCAAATATTGAAGAGATTAAAAAACCTATTCCTAATATAACATTAACCCAGGCTACCCCTAATACACGTCTTATCTCTGTGTGTAATAGCTTACAGAGACGCATCGCCCCCCCCCCCCCCCACCCACACACACACACACACACACACACACCAAATCTCATCATTCCTTTATTAAGACCGAGGCACCACTGCAGCTATTAGAAGTACTACACCATATGAGCCTGAACGCAATGAAACTAACCATCCACATAATGGGTAACAGGGCAGCCTCTGGTAATATTCAGTCATATTAGAGGAACACACCTGAAATATCTGCCCTTACCATTCATCTCTATATTGAGCAAATGCCAGCAAGACTGACTCAAGATGTGTGTACATAAATAATTAGTCAACGAGAGGAGTACTAGTAGCTACATCACCTGTATGGTTACCTATAAAATTTGGGAAATTACCTTGAAAGATTCCTTTTTGCCAGATTATGAAAATGTATTAGAAAGATTGGTAAACTTTGGGCTGTTATCATTTGGTTTTGTTACTGAGACAAAGAAATTTTGTATCAATAGTTCTGTAAATTTGATACTTAAAAAAACACTTTTTGTTTGTGTTTCTTCTCTCTGTATTCAATAAATCACTAATTACCAAATATAAGCCTGTTATGTTTGAAGCAGACCACAACAACGAAATTAAAAAAAAATACAAATATAGCAATCCCTTGAAGACTAAATGACAATGCTATATTAAAACACACTGCTCAATTCAATTTTAAGAACTGAATCTCGGAAAAATTTCAGATTTCTGCCTGCTAACTACATGGTGAGAATGAAATCCAAGCATGCTGTGTCTATTTCCATGTTCTTAATCTCCATCTGTTTGCTTGTGTTCACCTGTAGGGCAGGTACTGTAGGCCTACTAATCCACCAAGTCTGAGTTAGGCACTGAACACATGTACTGTAGTTCTCATTGAAGACTGATATCTTAATGCACTTCTGAAGATATTTCGGGCTCCTAAGTCCTGTAGCATGGCTTTCCCAAGTTGAATCTTTTATCCCAAAAATTACATACATGTAGTATCTAATAGTTATATCTAAACGCAAATGTGTACAAATTTAATTAAGAAAGAGAGAGAGAGAATGGCAATCTACAGTTCTATCCCCTATAACTGACCTGATAAGAGAGAATATATTTCATTAGCATCTAGATATGTGATCAAGCATTAAACAAGCCAAAAAGCCATCAATGATAATTCAGTGCAAAGCATGATAAGAGGAAATTACTAACAGCCCAGCTGGAGAAGACATTTTTCTATGCTCTGTTGCTGGTCTAACAAATGTTTTTAAAAAATACCAGTTAAAAGTAGAAAGATTCAATCTCACAATTCACTATTAAATCAGGTAATGTATTTTTTCTTAAACTTGTGCTGAAAAGACCAGTGTCTTCTGATAAGATAAATGGTATTGTAACAAAATAAAGATAGAAGGGGAGTCTGGATTGGGGGTGGTGGGGAAGTGGTGTAAAATACCCTCCCCCCCCCCAGGACAGGTTATTAGAGAAATTGCATATATTACCTGGGACAGAGTACTTGCATCATGTCATAAACCCATCATACTACCTGGATCATCTAACTCTACAGGGGTTCTAGCTTAAGTGCTTTCAGTGTAATCAGCTTAATTGTCGGGCACGCCCCCTTGAGTAACTAGGGGGTAATTGACTATCACTGTTAACTCCCTAGCAGCTTGATTATGCATGCCAAACATTTAAGCTGCTTACACTGAATGCAATTTAGCAAGAATCCTCGCAGAGTTAGATCAATCCAGCTAAAACAATGGGTTTATGGGAACGCTCCCTTCTTTAAGGCTTGGCAGACCAAGACTTAGGAGCAAACCTGTTAATGTCTGAATTAGCCTTATAACTTCTGGCTTAATATATCTGATTATTGTTTTAACTTCTACATTACAGTCTGGATCTTAGAAGTGATCTCTGTTCTGGTGGGAAAGTTTTCAAAACATGCAGCACCATACAGCACAGGAGTGGGCGTGCTATATCTTTCTAGTAAACTGAAAATAAACAAACTGGGCTAAGTAAACCAATTTAGTTTTAAACACTTAGGTAGTCTGCTGGGGGTTATTATACAGGCATGACCATTTGGCAGGTTGATTGAACTTTTTGAAAAAAATTAAATTATGGAAAGGTGCCTATTTCTTGTCTTGTATCATATGATTTTAACAAATTTAAAGTCAATAGAAAAGGGGCCATAGCCCTCTCAATTTTGGCTCCATTCCTAAGTGTTAGAGGGCTTGAACTCTTGTTCAGGAAACAATCCAGGATATCTGTTATTTGTAGTGCATACAGAGAGGCATTCCAAAGCCACCTCCCACTCAGCAGTTTTATATTATTGTATAAACAATGCTATTGCAAAGAACCTCAAAAATTTGAAATGCTGTTACCTGGCAGTCACTGCAGTGTGCGTCTGTTGTGCGCATCTGCTCAAATAAATTCTTCTGGTTCTTGAACATGCACAAGAGAGAGTGTGTGGGTATGTATGTGTATGTGTGTGCATATGTGCACGCGTGTGTGTGGGGGGGGCAACACTAGGTATGCCATATACAAGCACAATATCCCTCAACTTTTATTCGGAATAATTCCTGCAAAGTATGATCTCTCAATATTATTCAGCGGAATTCACAAATCACATGGGTAAACACTCACATTCTGGCCCCTTTCATACATCCAACTCAAAACCACATGCAAACTGACATGGATCTCCAAAACAGCACTGCTCAATTCAATTTGATGTTTACAGTANCGGACGAGACGGGTCGGGACTAATAAAATTGGAAAGAAGGTAGGCCCTGGCGGACTTATGATCTGTAGGAGAGGAAAATAGTGTGTGCCGAGCGTCAGGAGTACTAAAGTTATCATTTTGATCAATAGCAACATAAATGTTACTGTTTTATTACGGGTTCTTAAATTATGGAACATATGTACGTATTTGCATGTACCTTTCATCACGAGTTGGAGAAAGTGCACATGAACTTGATGAAAGCTCACAGTTTGAGTTTCTTTTTATAAAAAAAAAAAAAAAAAAGAAATAAAATGAAGAAGGAACTTAGACCCCATTCCCAGAGATTAGATCAATCCAAACTAGATCGACCTAACTCCCTGGGGGTTCACGCTAAATAGCTGTCAGCCGAGCGGGCACGAAAGTTAATTACCCCCTTACAGCTTATAGTAGGCGGGACGGACATTTAAGCCGAATTATCTGACAGTAATCTAGTGAGACTCCCCACGGGGATAGATCGATCTAAATGTCTGGGAATACGCCCTTAGACTCGGACTGGACAGTCTCTGTCAAAGCTTCAATTGGATGAAAGAGACTGTCTTACTGTGCTGTTTCAAAATGCATATGTTATTGCCAAAAACAACGTGTGAAATGGTTATTTGATTAACAGACGTTTTTATGGACATACATTTGATATTACTAGCTACACATTCTTCATACTTGTAATGCTTTTAGTCCTTGTGTCATTCCACAGCGTCTTTTTCATTAAATAAAAAAACTTGTTATACAAGTAATTTTTTGCCTATTTTTTGTTGTTGTTTTTTTTTTGTTTGCTTTTCTTTCTTATTTTACTTTTCTACAAATAAATATATATCAAAAAATTAATATTTGATTTAATGTCAATGATTTAAACATTATAAAATACACATGAAAACACAAATAATGGTTTATATTTCTATTTTTTTACTTCGGTCTGACAGATTTTGTTTCGGTCTGACAAAATTTTCAGGCTTGTCAGACCGAATGTCTGACAGATATTTTGGCCTTTCGTAAAGTCTGAAATCCAGTGTAAGCGTAAACTTCCTACTGTAGTGAGAGTATATAAATCCAGTGAGATGGATAAAGTGTATTAGCTGGGTATACTTCCACCTGGACCTTTTAAATCTCTCACAATGAACTCACCGAGTAGAAATGGACAATTACCTGTAATATACCAACTTTCTTTTGAGGTCTTTAGCTTCAACTCCCAGTGCCACTCTATAATAAAGTCTACTTAGAGCCCAGTGTTGTAATCAGGCATAATTCATACAATAACAGCAATCTATAGGTAAATACTAGGCTCTAACTGCGTGACTTCGTTTTATTCACCCTAGCCAGAACTGAATTCTTCACCACCAGAGTTGAATGCATTACATGGTCTGGTGGATACACAGTGTGAGGTAAGGCAATCAGCCGCCAACCGATTACAATCATTCATTTGTTACCAAGGCCAAGATACCTATAAGTTTTGAGATCAGTAACAACATTAAAAATATTCATAATAGAGAAAAAAAAATAAGTGAAAAAGAAACAGCCTTAACTGTGATGTACTGGTATGCTACATAACAAGAATGATGACAGCTGATTGCAATCAGTCAACACATATTACTAGACAACATGCTGTGAACTCTGCTGGAAATGTGCAATCAACATATCTTTCACCGCATGAAGCCCTAATGAATCTGTTTTAGGCTCAGGTACAAAACAGAAATATTCCAAGTGAACTGTTCCATAGATATCAGCCTGCCTTGGTACATAGATAGTATCTCAGGTATGGTATATCAATTAGTTCAGGTGAGAGGAGATGCATTGGTCTGCCATATTAACCAGGTCGTGTTACACCTGTGCTTGAGCTCACTTTCTGACCCCAGGTTCAATTGCCGGCTTATCTTTGGTTGTTAGAAGTGATCATTTCACAGATATCTATATGTGTATATGTATGGTTAGTTCCACGTGCACATCTTACCCTCTATACAATGCTCTACCTTTTTACAATATATCATTTCATGGGCACATCAATAAACAAATATATTACTAGTAGATTAAATGAAACAATATGTAAAAATGAACTTTATACAAACAATAAATGTTAAATATGCAGGGCAGAAAACAAAATCATGAATCTATCTAGATATTTCATGTTGTGTCAAGACTTAAGAACACCCAGTAGAAAATACAAGTACTGTATAACCTATATACCTAAGAGATATTTACAAGTAGTCATGACAACCAACCTTCTAGTGGTCAAAGACAGTTGGTAAATGGTGATATTAAGTCTACTTGATTTACAATAACTGCAAGCTTGTCTTATCTAGGGTTAAAAGTTTGTAGTTCTTATGGAGCACTTGAGTGAGAGAAATAGCTAGAGCAAATAAATGGGCGCTCTCTCTCTCTCTCTCTCTCTCACACACACACACACACACACACACACACACACACACACAAATATACACACTAAAACTGTTTTATTGCAGAATGATTTATGACCAGAATACCATCACAGATGTGCAAATACTGGCTACCAAAACCATATCAATTCCTAGATAGCCTAGTAATTGATTATTCCGGACAACTACTACTAGATATATACATGGTAAAGTAAAGTTAGAATGTTCAGTATCAGTCAGCAGTGTTTGCCATTGGCCAGGAGATAACTGACCAGTAGACTGCCACTGGGCACTAGGCTAGTATAATATACTCTCAAGCGGGGCTGTACTAAGGGATGCACAAAGGACACCTTCCAGTGTAAAGGGGGCTTAACCACAAAGCAACACACCTAGTACTACACAGACACACTGTACATACTGGTCACTACACAGACTACACAGACATACCCCAGTGTACACTGCAACCCACCCTGAGATTCACAGGTAACTAGAAACTCATATATAATGGCAGGTGCATAACTGCAGTGCTTTCCCAATAATACCTGAGTGATATCACACACACACACACACACACACACAGACATACACACGCATATTTTCAAAACACATCCCAAGTATGTAGTGCAACATGATACCCTGAAGTTCAGCGCTTAATCAAAACTCACATCTTATGGTGGAGAACTAACTGAGGAGATTCCCCCATAACATCTGATACACAGGGTGACTATAACCACACCAGGTGCTGCTGTACTGACACACACCTCTCACAGTCCACTTGACAAAACTAAACCCAGATTCTCTGCTCTCCACTGAGTAAACACTGGGTAATTTTAAACCCTATGTCTTGTAATGGTAAATGTGGGGCCTTTTAACATGAAACTATGTTTTCGGCTACTTTATATCTGTACTTGTACAATATGTTTTTGGTATTCCATAAATATATTTCATGTACAAAACCAAGCTTTTGTAGGCCCTTCACCTACAGCATATTTTGGGCATTCCATATCATTTACACAAAAACAGGTTTCTGAATGCCATTCATCTGTACTTTACAGCATGTTTTGGGTTTTCCAAAGATATCTTTCATATGACAGGCAACTGAATGGTTTATGTATATAATGCAGTCAATACTGATAAGTATGATGAGAAGGAAGTTTTATGACTGCTCGGGGAAAACATTCAATCTTATCATTGGAATATACATTACAAGTTGTACTGAAGTGCACTAGTTCGTGCAAGATGAAATAGATAGCATCTTCTTTGTTTCCCATTCCACATTTCATATATTTTATAAAAAGTAATAATAAAAAAATAGGATTACCTCTCACTATGAAACAAAACAACTTTAATTTTATTCTCAAACAATTTTCAACTCCACCGTAACCACATTCAAGAAGCCATTCTATAAGTCCTGTGCACTTGGTATGTAAAACTCATTAAAGAAGTTTTTTTTCTTACATCTTACAAACTCTGCTCTTCTCAACGTGACAGATGTACAAGTTGATGAACAGCACTGAGGGCTGCTCAGTGCTGAAGGAAATCTTTAGTTACTGGAATCTCCACCAGTTGACCTTACCTGACCTTTTTTTCCACCTAGAATACCCGGGTCGAGCTGCAAAATATTTGCTGCATTTGAAAAACTGACAACACATCCGCTGCCTACCAACTATTTTAGGGTCAGCCTCCTTGATATTTCCTGTGCTAAGAGATATGGCAACACTGATATTTACCACTGAATTGTTTGGAAGAGAGAGAGAGAGAGAGAGAGAGAGAGAGAGAGGAGGGGGGAGGAAATGCTGAAAGAAGGAATAAAATCTCATAGTCAGGCAAAGCAGACTTTCTCTACAATGTCATATCTTAGTGCTAATAATTTGATCTCTGATGATTAGAAAAACATAATCACAAGGAAAGATGTGCATATTAAGTTAACCTGTCCCAAGTTGGTCGGGAGAACATACTCAAGACACTCCTTAGTGCAATGCTATATAATGTAAACCACATGTGAGTGACATAACGAAAAAAAAAAAACTTGCCTAATTTCATGCACAGTCTTTTGAGTTACTCTATGGTTTGTGGTCAGGTTAACAATAAAGAAAGGTTGAAATCACTGGCACAACCCTTCTTTTCTACAGGCCTTCAAGCTAAATACACTGCTTTATATCTGCAGATTTCACTGCATAATTATCATGATAGCAATTCAAAACTGACATTTATATAGATCTAGAATTTATGACCTACAGATAAGGTTTGGTACAGATTTCATCATTCTAATCACCCTAACAGAACAAAGAACCAAAACGAAGTCAAATAGGACACATCATTGAACATACAGCAAGCTGGTTTCTTAGCTGCTCGCAATTCTTGTGAAAATTCTGTGAATGAGTCTGACTTATCTTTAATGTGAATACGACTTACAGCTGTCTCTAGAAAAATTTTGAGACTCTGCCACACATGATATCATTACAACATTGCTGAATATACAACAAACAAGGCTTGTAAAAATACTGTGGAACTGCTGGACTTGTAAAACACATATATTTTATCCTGCCTCAAATCTCTACCCAACTGTGTTATCAAACAGTGTACAACAACTTGAGCTTGCCAAAAGGGCAGCCCAGAAAACACACAGTAAATATCAGAGGTTATCTCCTTAGCCTTGCCTTGAGTCTGTTACATTAGAACCAGTGCAGAAGCATACTTTCCAGGCACTGCATATGTTCAGCATACTAGTGTTATGTTAACTGGAACTACTTAGAAACCCATAGCTAACTAGACAGCACTTCAAGAGGGCAGACCTCTGCCAAGAATCAAAATCTTATGAAAATTGTTTTAGAAATATTAGTAGACCTGAATTCAGTTAAAACTGTTAAGATTTCAGTTACTTTTCTTCCTTTCATCAAAAAAATTGGTGAAGAAAGTTTTCATATTTCTTGTATATTAACAATCAAATAAGTGTTGATGAAAATATTTTGCAGGTTCAAATAACGAGGGAGGGAAATAAATAAAATTCAGATAAATTGAAACCTACACTCAGATGGGTTTGCATTTTTATCTTTGGACACTGATAATACAGGAGTAGGAACAGATAATGCTGGGGAAAGGGAAAACCTCTTTTCTTTGAACAACCTTCATCTCCACACATTTTATACAATATAAACAATAGATTTCTGGTCTTCCTTTTAGGACAGATTCCATCCTTAGAAGGATGGAATCTGTATCCATGATTTATAAATGCATTTTTCTGATAATCTTTGATTATCTGTCTAAACATTTCATTAAATATGTTATAGTTGCTGATATGTAGCTCACGCGTAGTATGCATGGATGGATGAGTGAGTGAGAGTATTTCTATATATTTACGCTCTTTTTATTTATCTATTAGTATTTATTTACCGTAATTATCATCAGCATTGTTTTACATGCATTCAATCTTTGATTATCTGTTTAAATATTTCATTATATATGTATATTTTCTTTTTTTTTTCTTTGAGTGAATAAACGCATTAAAAAAAATGCATTTTTCTTAAAATTGTTTTAACAATCCCTGGCTATCTAATGTGTTAACAGTAACTGTATGCTTTGAAGTAATTATGCAGTGTCACATTGACACCTACACTAATTGGTCAAAATTATATAAATCACCAGCTAAATTAATTTAATATTCGTGTCCTCATTCTATGCCAGCAAGTGTTTGCATCTACTAGTAGATGTGTTCAATGAGTCTAAACAAACTTTCATTAATCTTTGCTTTTTTGTCTTTTTTCTCTTTTATTTCAAAAAAAAAAAAAAAAAGTAATAATAATAAATAAATTAAATGGCCTTATTAATGAAGACAGCCACCAAGACTGATTGTATGAACTAGTAGACACTATGACTAGCTTCATTCATCAACTATGTAATATATATATCAAAAGGTAGCAGATGGACAAAATGAATAAGGGCTATCACAAAGTATAGTTTTCAGATTGTATTCAAACACTTTTGTTCATAGCAATAACAGTGCATTTCATTATCCTTAAAATTGAAATTGATTGACTGACATTATGTCATAGCCAGATGAAGCATGGCACCTGCTTCAAAAAATGTGACAACCTTTATGACTGTTTGGTCTTGTTTTTTCTCTTTTTATAATACATGTGACAAAACAAACGAGGTCATGAAGTTGATACTTCAGGGGTGTCATATATTTCAGTATAATTTCAATATTCTATTTGGCATGGTTAATGCAATATTTTGAACAAGGACAGGGCTTTTAAATGAACTTACTTCACATGTACCTTGCAGAGGTACTAAAATAACACACTTAATGAGGTGAGGCAAGCTGGGCTGGGGGTATTACACACAGCACACACACATAATATTAGGATCCACTAATACAACATCCTAGGAGATACAAGAAATTAAAATAAACCTAAAAGTCCATCTGCACAGGATGTTTATCTCATATCAAGCTTAACAGGTCACTGTATCAATCTCAACTGTGTATCTATAAACTATAAAATCGAGCCGGTTTTCACATGTGTCTGCTCTCAAAGACCCGCTGAGTTCACACACAAACATCGGTACTTACAGATTCTCGTCCAGTCGAGTGACATCCCCGCTATTATTCATCTGATGCTGTTCGACAGAAAATCCAAAATATGAATCCACAGGTCCATTTTTCACTATTGGTAGCTTTGTAAAGAGATTAAATGCGTAGAGTCCTGGTGAGAAGCAAATTATCTTTAAAAGTATATACAAAAGTTGTGTGTACGCGGCCATAGTCGGTGCTTGTAATCTCGTTAAAGGTGTGCGCGAGATCGTACGTGATTTTTCGCTGCGGAGTAATATAAGATTAAAGCAGAGCAAACAACGAAAAAAATATTATAACATATGTGAGGTGTGTAATAATGCAATATTATTTCTTATCAAAGTATCAACTGTTTTAATAAAAGCATATACGCCATGATTTATTTGTAAGGGTATCTCGAATTTTAGATTTATTTTTTAGGCGCATGAGCCTATTAGAGGTGTTCCAAGGCACTTCCGTAATAGCAGCTTTCTACAGAAGGCGCACCTTTGGTTGTTTAATCACTCAGCTATGCGATAATTTTCAGTAAGATAAATCACCAACAGACTCATTTGACTTCTGCAGGATGCTCTCAAGTCTGCTGAGAGAGCACCAAGCTCGGCAACAAGCCAGAAAAGAAGAACAAGGTGAGTGAATCAGACAGCTAGAGTGACCCGAGTTTCGACCTTGGGCTTGGAGCTCAGTGCAATCACTGAATATTTTAGGGGTTTCTGATCCTACATCTTGAGTTTAATTATATCACCTTATCCCTATTTATACTTAACCACATGTTGCAGATATAAGAAAAAGTTAAATTGAACTGTGCGGGTAAAATAAAATAGTTGCTTTATCTACTGTAGTTTTGCTTGTTTGTTGTCATATGTATTCATATGTTTTGAAAGTAAAATGGCTATCTTCATAGCTTGGAGGCCTAATCTGGATCTTCCATTGCTTATATACATTACTTATACCTTGTTTTATCATTATATACATGATTTTACAGAAAAGAAGAGAAAAGAAGCCTATGAATCTGCAACTGCCTTCACACATGCTCTTGTTGACCATTTAAATGCTGGGTAAGAGAAGGTTAATGATAGATCAGATATGTTTATGTGAATACTGTCACTATTGCCACAACATAATAAACCATTTTTAGTTAGTCCATGAGTGGAAGTTAACAGGATTGTGACTGATTTCAGGATGTTCAGTCTTCACTTTGATCATTTTTTTCAAATGGTGTAAATATATATATATATATATATATATATATATATATATATATATATATATATATATATATATATATATATATATATGATGGGGGAATTGCAAGTTACATTTTCAGGATTTTTAAACTGATTAACTTCTTTCACCCATGGGTTAATCATACTAAATATAGGAAACAGCATATTTTGTTAAAACCAATGCTACAGTATAATATGTCTTGGCAACGATAATGGTATATCTTTTGACTTTTGATACTTGGAATTTGTTAGAAGTCATCATGAAAACAATTGTAGTTGTCATGATCAATGCAGTTGCAAGTATTGAACCCATTTGAAAACTATATTTCTGTTTACCTTTCATCCCTAGGGTTGCCCAGGCATATGTAAACCAAAAGAAACTGGACACAGAAACCAAGATACTGCAGATTAATGCAGGACAGTTTGCCAAGCAGACCATGCAGTGGTTAAAACTGGTTGAGGATTTTAATACAGCACTCAAGGTAAGAGGACCGTGTCATATTGTGTCACAATGGTGTCTTGTTGGAAGGCTTTGCTCCTCATTGTGTTAGCAGTGATAGGTCACAACAAACACAATTAATCTATAATGGTCTTATGTCCATTTACAATGCAGGCAAAAAGGAGATTTAGATCCTCCTCTCATTATTTTTGTTCTCATTGGTGTCCATATATTTTAACAGCATCTGATATATGTGTTAGTTTGGTTTCATACTGTTGAATATCAAAAATGGTTGTAAAAAAAAACATCAGACATTTAAGTTGAAATTTCTGTATTTTGCAAAGGTTGGGTTAAAAAAACTTCCTCTAAAATGCATAATATATTTCAGGCAGTATGAATGCATGAAGTTGAAAACTTTAACATGTCTAACCTTTTGATTTTGATTTTGTTAGCATTATTATTATTATCATTTTTTTGTTATTATTTAAACTAGGAAATTGGAGATGTTGAGAACTGGGCACGTAGCATAGAGACTGATATGAGGACAGTATCAAGTGCACTGGAGTATGCCTATAAAGGTGAGTTCTGATGTGTAAAAACTTCATAAAGTCAGTGTACATTTGTATCAGTGTATGTTGCAGGATTTTCAGTAGGTTTTTAACCTTGGGATCAGAAAGGTTCAAAATGTGTTTAAAAAGGGTAATCTTTGTGTCACTACCTCACTGAAAATCTGTTGAAGAGCCTGTCAAGTTGCACTTCATATTGTTGTGTTGTATGGCTATGGTATATAATATGTGTTCAGTGTCCTTTTATTTTGTGTATAAATGGAGAGAAATAATATCCACCTTAACATTTATGTGATACAAATGTTTGTCAGGAAATGTTAACATGTGTTTTGTGTTGAACTTGAATGTGGATGCATTTTAATGGCATACAATGTGTGTTAGACCCTTTATTATGGCAAAAAGTGAATTTTCCCTTATTAACCAAGATATACCATATGTTGAGAAATTGTGATATATGTGAAAACACATTAAGAGTTTGTAGTTTCTAATTTTTACCCTGAAGATTGCAATTCACCAGTCCCAATATATAGTAGAGATTGATTAAAACAAGAAATTTTAAACTAAAACCAGGATTTATAGATGGTAATATTGGTTTACTTGGTATTAAAGGGACGTGTTCAAAAAAAAAAAAAATCTAGCTTTTTTGTTATGCAAAAACTCTAACACTTATTGTATATCTTCATTAAGTGCTTTTTGCATGCTTGAAGTTGATACTTAATTGAACACATTTTATATAAACATATCAAGATTCACATTGTTGTAACACCTAATCTTTTGCATAATCTTTCACTGTTGGCCTTGTATTGAATTAGCATAACACCAGTATAATATTTTGTGAAAAAAGACATTTCTTTAAACACACATTTAAATGTGCAGTTGTATCTCACAGCTTTGTTAAATGTAACACTTGTGCTACCATGAGTATATATTAACTTTGTGCTTGTAGCTGAGTTTCCTGGTAAAATGTCGTTGTGAGTACTGTAGCCCTAGCAAATACAACTAAGGTATTTTGTATGAATTAGAGTAGTTGTTTGGTGCATGCATTTTTGTGTGTTTTTATTATTTTTCTCTTTCTCTTTTTCTTCAATTGTAGCTGAAAAGCAGCAGTAAGTTGCATATATTCTTTTTTGTTTGAATAAAAAGCATATTCCTCAAGTGGTTGCTAATTATCAGAAATGTACATGTTTACAAAATGCTATAACTCAATGAATAATCGAAGAATAAAACTGAAGTAACACAATCCTCTTTTTGGATAATGTATGTCATATAGTAAATTATGTTTTGACACATGCCATGATATTATTTGTTGTAGGACCATGATTGACTGTGTGCATGAATTGTTGACTAGCTTATAATATGTGCTATTTCTTGATAAATAATTGCTGCTTCTTAAACCCCCTTTACACTGGACGGCGTCCTTTCTATGTCCTTTGTGATGTAGATGAAACTGGCATCACTGTGGTCGTAAAAAGGAGGCACAAGCATTGCATGTAAATTATTATTATTTTTTTACTCTCAAACGGAAACGTACTACAGGAAGCAGAAAGGACGCCGCCAGTGTAGAGGGGGCTTTTAATGCATAAATATTTCAGGATAAAAATGCCCTCTTTTTATCTACTTGCTTTTTAGACATGTAAGCATGTTGTGTTGTTTTGCCTTCATATTCCTAAATTCTAATTAAGCTTTTAATTTTTTCGAATCAAATTTAATTTTCAAAATTAACAAATTGAATAAAAATTAATAATGCCTAATTTGCAAATAAGTGCCATAACTTAAAGTAATATTTCAGTAATATTTAGCCCCAAAATGATTTTAATGTGATTGCTGTAGTTTTCCATAATCAAAGAATGTATGATGTTGTATATATATATACTGACCAGGTTGCCTTGAAAACAAAATCAGATCTATTCTTCTGTAAAAAGTGTATGAATGGGGCTATCACTATAGAAACTGTGTTAATTTTAATATTAAAACAATTGTCGTATAATTTTATTATAAAAAATCTATGTGTTGTAAATTAATTTTTTTTATGGAAGAAAATTTTATGGAGAAATTTTATGATGAAAATACGCACAAAAGAGTAAATGTTGTTTGAAATATGAAATAGAATCGCTATATTTATCTTAATTTTGATTTATTTCAGGAGAGAGTGACAGATAGACAGGATGAGTGAAAAGTTGGGTGTGAAAGCAGTGTGCATTTCAAGTTGAATGGACTGATACACCTTCCTTTGAATCAATACAAGGGGATTAAAGTGCAATTTTAAAGGTCAAGGAAAAAGAACATTTGTAGACTCGTTTTCTGTATGTTATATATTCAGAAAGAATATTGGTGAAAAAAGCAAAATGCTTCATAATCATTGTTAAATTGTAATTTATCAAATTTCATAGTTCGTTAAATCTTGGTTAAAATTATGTTTATTCATGTTATCTGTTAGCTATAATGTAAATAAATGTACAATTGTCAGGTTTAGGATTTAAAAAATACCAAAGTAAATTATGAATATTTTTTCAAGATTTTGAATAATTTAAAATGTTATTTTTTATGAAGGAGGAGGGGCAGTTAAAACTATTGAAAAATGCTATCTACTAGCTGTCTGTTACCTAATTTACAGTTGTAGGATTATCTTACAATTTCTTTTTTTTTTTTTTGTATTTTTCACAAAAGAAAATGAGAAAAAACTTGTAAAAACATGATTTTATTTATAAATAAAAGTAAAAATGTGAAGCATTTGTACACCTTATACATCAATAGCAGTAAAAACAATTATTTTTATTATTTATTCCACTTATTCCATAAATACTTTTGACTTTATTCTTGCTGCAAAATTCCTCTTCCAGATGCATGTTAAGATCTACTTATGATACTTAACAGTAATTTCTACCTAATATCAGACATCTTATCTTGCCTGGAACAATAAGCACCTCCTCTTAAGTATCCATCTTATACCTCTACAATCCACTGGCATTCTCACACCTAGTTATCTTTCAAATTGAATCTCAAGATTTCTTCCACATAAAATCCATTACTCGAGGTCATTTTTCCTCATGAAGACAGATCCAACTCCAGCTCTTCAATTTCAGTCAGAATTTGTTGTTTTCTAGAAATCTTTTCCAGTTGGTCCTTGTCTGGTTCCTTCAGATCCCCTGAGTCTATCCTTGCCTGCAGGTCCTCTATCTGCTTGATCTTTTTCTTTAGAGTTTTTATTCTCTTGGCCGGATCAACTTTGACTTCTGGTTTGGCATCTTTCTCTTTATCGTTTAACTTTGTTTCTTGTAAAGAGCTTGATAATGATGTCACGTCTCCAGCTTCCTGCTTCTTCTTTTCTTTTCTCTTTGCATTTTTCTTGGCTGATTTTGACAAACCTATGAGCAGATAAATACTGATCACTAAATGTCACTTTTGTTATTACACAATCCACATACTGATATCTACATTATAACCATGCACAATTTTAAAATACAGAAAAAACTTGGTCACAATTTGATTGCATTTAGAACACATGAAAATATTAATTCAGTTCTATTTCACTGTTTGTGAACAATGAATACAGAATGTCAATATCTAATTATTGCCATTTTTGGAAAGGGGGGGTGGCAAATGAAAAATAATACATCATTTGATACATAAAATTTAATTAAGTAATTAGATAGTAAATTGGGTGACTCTGACAATATTTTGATCTGCATGTCAGATTTTAAACAAGGGATACAGTCACGTCACTGTTTACATGGATGAATGTAGTAATTTGACTGCAAATTGGGCAACAGAGACAATATTTTTTAATTATGATCACAGCTTACCTGGTATGCCTGCTGACCCAGGGTTGTTGTGCTTGCTGTCAGGTTCTACAAACAGACCAGGGGGTAGGGTGGGCTTGTTCTTCACAAACTGGGTGCCTTTGCTCTCGTACCTGAATGAAAAATGACAGGAATTCCGTTTTGCAGCTTACAATCTTGTTTCAAGTTGAATGTAGTAATGTCCTTGTGATTTTTACATAGCTTTGTAAAAATTTAAAGACTTTATTTGACTGCAGGTTTTCTCTAAATATTTCCCTTCAATTAATGATAGATGTGTCTCCTGAGTATGCAAACACACCTACTAGATCAGACATGCCACAAGATACACAATGCCGCGTGTTACACATAACCTGAAACCTTTCAATTTATGCATAAAAAATGTAGTAGTGCATGTCAAAATACTAACAAGGATTTACTTTAAAAAATAAATAATACTCAAAGCATTTATAACTATTTAGTCAACTTCTCACTCTTGGTTAATTTTTAATAATAATAATATTTTGACTACAAGCCCAAAACCAACATTAAGTAAAGAAGGACTAGTGGTTTAGTTTAGGCACTTACACCGGCACTTCCTCCTGGGGGACGTAGCCATCTTTCACTCTGCGTGCTTTCCTCCAGGTCCCATCAGGCCGCCTGGAGGCTGGGATAAACATATTACCTAAAAACAGAATAGAAATGTACTGAGACAGCGCGGCTCTTCAGTTCATTTTAACGACTTACTGGAATTACTATCATGGAACTTCCTTCCACCAAGTAACTCACAAATGATAACAATACACACAATACACTTCTTACAGTCAAATTGATTCACCAAATTTCAAGACCCCTGGCCACCTCCCACACACAAACACACACCCATCTCTTCTCTCGCCCAATTTATTACTACATGCATGCACAAACACTACTAGATTTACTAGATTTACAGATTTCGTACAGTAAACCTGCACTGCCCTTTGTAGGTGTTGATGCAAAAAGCAGAATTTGGGGTGTTTCAGAAACAGCCTGAAAACAAATGAGTATCTCTGGACAATCGTTACACATAACCAACTTGATATAATGTTTTCAAACTCACCTTCCTCATCACGAACTACACCATCCCTCTCCAATGCGCCGGCCATGGCCATCGATGTTGGTCTCAAAACGAGGCCTACAATCTCAATCTCATTTAACATTTCTACTTTTCTTTGTACAAGCGTTCTGCAGAGCACCCCACAATTAGAAAACTTTATCTACAATTTAAAAGATACATTCAAAACTATATAAAATATGGATATTATTTGTGAATGTTGTTTGCTAAACAATTTGGAGACTAGCTATAACCTTCACCTTGTGGACTTCATAACAAACAGTGAAATGAGACTGAATCGGTATGTATGGCCCGAGTTTGTTTAATTTTATGGATTGTCAGTGAATAATACCACATTTTAACAATGACAATAAATATTGATTTTACAATATAGTCGATTTAATGAATTGTCAGTAAGAATCAATTTTAGTGTCACAAAATAAGATTTCTTTATAGAAGTCTGCGTCTGTGACTAAAAATTAGAATGTTTCTGAGCCCACTTACGTAATGGATGTATATATTGCACATGTCATGGCCATTTACTTGACCGTTATGAATTGCTAAGTTTTATCACAAAAGGAGTATTAATCCAACCATTTGCCACACACTGAAATGTCTTCTTAAAATGATAGAAAAAAAGGGTGTTACGTTAAACTTGTAGGGGAAACAACTGAGCCAGGCCCAGGGAAATGTGACTTAAATAGTATTAGCATTCTGATGCTGTTACTAGTAAGTGGACATGAAGATGTTGGCAGCAGTGCTCCAAAGGCAGTTGTTTTCCCTCTCAGAACGAATGCCATGTCTTCACAGAGTGACTGTCAGTTTACACACCACCTCTAGTTTGTATGGGTATGACATCAGTAAAAATCTAAGTAAGTAGCTTTTTAAAATCATTAATCTGCTTATACATTCAGTAAATAAGTTACTTAATTAATGAAAAATATTATATAAAAATATATTGTTATTTTGCAAATGTAGCGCCAGTTTAATAATTTATTGTATATAATGTACAGATTTCGTAATGCAACAGTTTTCTGCCTAAGCTTAAATGGTTAAGAATATGGTAACTGAAGTAATTTCATTTTTGTAAAATTACTATTAAATGTTCTGTGCAGTAAGTGCATGCTTTGAAAAAATTACTGACTGAAACAAATTAAAATATATCCTTGTTGATTTCATTAAGTATCACATTCACATGATTTTCCAGCTGAATGTTTCTCCCTGCTCAATGTTCCCCCTTCCTGCACTGAGGATGAACTGAAGGTGGCGTACCTGGATGCTGCCAAGAAGTACCACCCAGATAGTAACTCCAGATATGCAGATGCCAACAAGTTTAATCAAGTGGAATCTGCCTACAGAGCAGTGCTGGTAGGGCTCTTGTTTGGAATTATGAAACTTAAGAGTTTATTTAGTTTTGTGTAGTCTGTCAAATCCAACTTAAATAATGTTCAGAAAAGTTAAAAGATGCTAAACACCACCCACATGGACATTTTGTTATGTGTGTGACTTGAAATAAGTTCTTGATAATTTTTTTTTTTTATTTTATCACTCTCAATTTCGATATGTAATGTTTCAGTTGTGCTGTCATTGATGCATACTCAGTACTTTTTTTCTAGAAAAAGGTTCAAGAAAATGCTCGCAGGGCAGAAGCCCTCAAACAGGGGGTGAAACCAGAGGAGGAAGAGGAAGATAAATTTGGGATCAAGCACACGGCACCACAGCACAGGCAGTATTTGGAGTATGAGGTATGGTTTGATATGTACGGTACTGTCTGTTATTATTGGAACTTCAGTGGACAGATTTTATACATGCCAACAGTCTTAAGTGTATCTACACTTTGATTAATAACTTAAATTTAATGTTATAAAATAGAAGATATCTGAATTAATTTTATTTCTGTTCTCTCTTTCTCTCTCTCTCTCTCTCTCTCATGCATACACTTATACACACAAAATAACGTGCAAAGCACCCCCCCCCCCCCACACACACACACATACCAGTACGTTGTAAATGTCTTTCCCCCCATATCCTAGTACTATGGACAGAATAATAATTATAGGGGCTTTGTGGGGGCTCTGGTTAGCTGACTCTTTTACTTTGTCAGTCTCTTATGTTGGTGCTGTACACATATTGAGATACATTTTGTAACTCTACTACATGATTTAAAAAGGGCTCTTGTAACATGTTAATATCCTGGTATACTCTTAGGGTGTTGGTCGAGGGACCCCCAGTCAGCGCATGCGGCAGTATCAGCAATACAAGGTCCACAGGGCGGCTGAGAACGTTACACAACACAGGATTGAGAGAATGGCCGCACAGACTGAAAATGCACTGGTTTTGAAGGACAAGCGCAAAGCCAGGATTCACAAGATGACGTGTGTACTTTAAGTAATAGATTGAGAGATTTTGGATGTAATAGACAATAATGATTAAAATTATTTAAAGGGTGATTAAGATATGATATGGTTTCAAGTAATGGAATGGGATTGTTTTGATGTATAAGTTAGAAACACAGATATTTGGTAAGTTTTTTTTAGTAATAAAACACTTTTCCCACAAACTTAATATACGGGGTACAGTGGGTTATTTGTGAACATACTTGATAGCATTCTTAGAAGTGGTCGTGCTGCTCATGCAACAGACTACATGTATGTTTGTCATGGTTGAATTTGTACAGGCAGTTTTACTGGCAGATTTGCTAAAGGGTGTGGGAAGGGCAAAATATTTTTCACTATAATTTGTAGGATACAAGGGTGTGAAAATTGCCTGTTTTTGTCTCGTTTTGCACCCACATGCATCCCATGAAACTGCCTATGAGCTTGAAATTTTTTTCTGTCTAGTTCAACCATACTAATTTACTAAGAATAACTTCAAATAAAAATTCACAGCAATGCCCTGGACCGCCTTGTGGAGGACATGATCCTGGACTCCATGAACAAGGGAGAGTTTGACAACCTCCCTGGTAAAGGCAAGCCTCTGGAGAACAACTACAAAGATAACCCGTATGTGGACACCACCACACACAATGTAAACAAGATAATGATACAGAACGGCTTTGTGCCTGATTGGGTCATGGTGGAGAAAGACATAAGGTGAGGGGGTAACGATTAGTCAGTCTCTCTCTCTCTCTCTCATCAATATTCTAAAATTATATTTTGTATTTTATGCTATTTAAGAATTTCCATTGCACATATTATTGCCGAGTCTCATTGGTGAGGTGGTTTTGAATCGGTCTCTCTCTCTCTCTCTCTCTCTGGAGTTTATTCTCTTAAGTATGCTGTATTTAATGGAATCTAAAAAATTGAGATACATCTTGCAGAACCCTGTTTCTCTCATTTGCACAATAATTTTTCATTTGGAGTGCAGCATAATAAAATGAGCAGTAACAGCTATAATCTGTTAATTATGTGATTGAGGTCTACAGGTTATCAGTTACGATTTACTGTTTACTTATTGGCAAAAGGAAATTATTGGTGGATAAAAAAAATTGTAGTTTTGAAATATGATGTTTCAAATAAATTTTATTTAGATAAAATAAACTTTATTTATGAAATGTTGTTTCTTTGCAGAATTGGTTACAAAGATGCCAAAACCAAGCTGGAGGCTAACCGCCGTAAACTTGGAGCATCCCCTATCCCTAAGAGTGCTGAACTCTGGTGGGATAGATATAAGGCGGAGTTCAGGGAAGGTGTTACCTTGGTAAATAAAATGATTGACAAGTATAATTTAACAGTGCCACATTTTACTATGCAAATGGCTCATTTTAACATAGAAAGGACTATTGACAGAATTGATAGAGATATCGGGGAAGAGTTCAGGAAGATACAAGAAGAAGAAGAAAGAGAGAGGCAGGAAAAGATAAAAGAAAAGCTAACTGAATTTGCCTCTAAATATGCTCCAGGGGAAGAAATTGAACATGTTGAAATTGAAACTGAAAATGTCAGTGATACAAAAACTGCTACAAACGATGAAGAAGTGACAGTAAATGGTGACAGTGCTAATGTCAAAAGCCAAGGCAGTGTGAAATTATTGAAACCAAAAAGAAAAAGACTGAAGGATATGATTGCTAATGCCCGATTTGGATTCTAGTCTAGTCATTATGGATGAAAGCTAAATAATAACATCAAATTAGATAAGGGAATTGAAACGGTTGTCAAAAATTATTTTTGTGCATTGATCTGTAAAATAAAATGCATGGGGGATACAATATTACTACAGATATTACATCTTCATAAAGTATTTGCCTGCTATTTGGCATTATTTTTTATTTTTATTTTTAATGGAATGCAAGAATTTATATATGTAAAGTCATGTGGATACTTTATCAATATGGGTATAGCTCATTCCAAAATTTTGATAACTGAGCAGAAAAAGAAACGTTGCATTACTTTATGTCGAAGTATTAGTCGAAGTGTATAATTTTAAATATCCTCACATAGTTCAACACTGTTTGGGGCTGCTAAAATTTTTTATCAAAAAATTAAAACATATGTTACTTTTGACCTGTACTTTACTTACGTGTATAATAATTTAAGTAAAAAAGTTGTGCAGTTAAAAAGACATGGAAGAAAAAAGGGCTAATTTTTCACGGTCACAACTTTTGCCAAATATTTCTTTGTAATCTTCATAGTAATACCAATTTGTCTTTGTGATTGGCAACAAACGAAAAATGAAAACATTTTTTTTAATTTGAACCCTCTTAGTTTTGTTCCTTCTCAAGGCTACTTCGTGCAAGTCGGAGCTGACGCAAACGTTGCAAACTATAAAATTATATTGTAAACTTTAAAAAGATTTATTGAGCAAATAACACGGTAAGCACACATTTAAGCTATCCTTTTGCATTGGAGAAGTACGTGTTGGTTAAAGAAATATGCATTTTATATTCAAATTAAGAAAACGAATCCAAATTTAAAATTTCTTGATTACAATTCCAATGAAATAGTGTTACAACAGCTGAAACTGTAGTCAAATAATGGTAACATAAATAGAGACCTCTTTGTTTCGACATGTGAATATTTGGCTACGAACATGCGGAAAAAGAATAAGTTATGTAGTACGTTCGTAGGACCCAATTCCTGTTAAAGTATGTGAAAGTAAGAAACTTATCACTAATCAAAATTACCTCAAGACACATTGGAAACGAACAAAACTGCAGTATTTGTATCAACAAAGTTAAAAACGGACAAAGTGTTTGGCATAGAAGGGGATTAGTAATCTTCTATTGGGATTTCAATGTCGTCTGCCTTCTTTCCTGGTTTATCCTTCTCCCTTTTCTGTGCCTCTTTCAACTTGAACAGCGTGTAATCATAACTGTAGTCAATTTTCGTGCGACCACGTGACTTGTTCTTATCAATGGGGTCACGTGGTCTCGGTTTATCGTCATCGTCTGGTACTGAGGCTAGGAGGCTCCGTCTGTAGCTCAGAGTTTGCTCGGCTTTCACACCGTCTTTTTTCGGTTCTTCCGGTGGCTTCGGTTTATTATCCTTCGGGCTGTCTGGTCGGACAGGCGGTTCTCTTGTTACAGGGGCGCGCCTTAGAGCACTTTTGGCGCGGCTGGTCGGCTCCGTGACAAGAACATAGTGAGCATCCGTTTCACGTGGTTCCGCTGAACGCGTTCCTATCGGATCCCCCGATTCATTCAAAGCGCGTTTGTACACTTCGAGCAGTTCCGTCCCCGAGTCGGAATGATCTGTAGCATGTGCAGCCTCGTTTTTAGTTTGATCGTCTGCATGTTCTAGATCTGATGAAATGGCGGGCGTTTCCTCGAGAGACTTGCGTAGTTTCTCCACATCTTCAGCTACTCCATTACTTTTTCTGATCTGTGTCGTCATTTTCTCCGTTATTTCTGTGTCTTTTCCGAATACAAGGTCGACGACTTTGTCTTCTTGTTTATCTTTCAGTAGTTCACCGATGTGCTGAACAGCGTCGTCTAGTTTTGTGTACTCCCGTTTGATGGTGCTGCTGTTGTTCCCAAGCAACGGGAGAGACACTGCTCCCTCGCGCTGGATTTTGTTCTTTACTACAGACTTCAGCGCGTTCCGAAAGTCTATGTTATCTACTTCTGTGTTAGCTGCAAAATAAATAAATATATAAATAAATAAATAAATAAATAAATAAATATTAAAAACGTTATAGGCTTCTTTTGACCCGATAACGAAAAAAAAAAAAAAAAAAAACTCCCTACGTATTGACTGGCAGGTAGAGAGATCGCCATTGTGACAATGATATACCAGTATTGAATAACTATTTATTATCGTTATGAATTTTATAAATGTAATTAACATCTGAGACATCGCACGATTTTCTATCTTGGTGTTGTTATATGAACCTTTTCAATACCATGTTTACATCAAAGAAATGCCAAAAAGAAGAAAACTTATTACATCTTATAGAAAATGCAGCTACAAATGCATTTTATCAAACATACTATTTATCAAAGGCAATTTTTCTTTGACTTCACATAAGCCTAAATAAGCCGGAAACCAACACAGTTTGTTATGTGTACTAGCAAAGCATACAAAAGATCGATGAAAAGATCGACAGGCGTACCCACGCGGATATAAACGCGCCAGCTGACTATAACATTTCAGTAAATATTACATGTAGATAACTGTATATCATGATGGCATTCAGCACAGCGTGGCTAAATCATTATGACATGATCAAATCGAGGAAAAGAAAAATGACAGGATCATGCATGGAAGTTTATAATAACGAGGAATGAAGCTGACTTTCGTTCGATTCTAACGATTTATAATCAGGCCCGTAGCCAGCAATTTCAAAAGGGGGGTTCTTTTTCTGAAAAAGTGGACCTTTTCCCATAAAAACTTCATGTACCTAGATCAAATTTTACCCAGAGTGGACCTTTTCCCAGCAAAAGGGGCGGTTCTTTCGAACCCCCCGAACCCCCCCCCCCCTGGCTACGGGCCTGATAATTAATGCAAAACACGTTCGAATACACTGTTCTGAATGGGTTAAAAGGATATACATGTAGAAATGTAAAGTTTGTTTGTCATTAGCTTCAGGAAAGGTTTGCTATCCTATATAATTTCACTACAAATGCAGAAGTTGTTTGTAATTAGCCTGAACAAGCTTGAAGCAAAATAACTTCTACATTTCTTTTAACATAACATAGATCTTTTACATTTTCTAAAGTCAGCGTTAAAATAAAGTCCACATTCTTATTGAAATTATAAAGCTGATCAATGACATAAAGCAGGATATTCTCTGATACGTATCTAAACCGCAAGGAAAATTAAGGAAATTAAATGTTTTGATGCATTGTGCCTTTTCGCTTACTATTAGCCATTTTTTACCTTGGTAATATAGCATATTAACGATTTTCAGATAATATATATATATATATATATATATATATATATATATATATATATATATATATATATATATATATATTATCTGAAAATCGTTAATTTTGGAAAACCAGTGAGGCATATGGTTTCAGATCAATGTACTGACGTCCAATATTCCCTCATATTTCATGTGATCAGCACGTGAAACACGACCGGTTCTGATCGATATGGCTTAATACGTGGTCTGAGATTAACGTGGATTTTAAACTGGAAGTTAATGAAGTGAAACGCACAGATTTTTCTATCGACCGTGAGTTCCACNGAAATTTAGATCCTCCTCTCATTATTTTTGTTCTCATTGGTGTCCATATATTTTAACAGCATCTGATATATGTGTTAGTTTGGTTTCATACTGTTGAATATCAAAAATGGTTGTAAAAAAAAACATCAGACATTTAAGTTGAAATTTCTGTATTTTGCAAAGGTTGGGTTAAAAAAACTTCCTCTAAAATGCATAATATATTTCAAGCAGTATGAATGCATGAAGTTGAAAACTTTAACATGTCTAACCTTTTGATTTTGATTTTGTTAGCATTATTATTATTATCATTTTTTTGTTATTATTTAAACTAGGAAATTGGAGATGTTGAGAACTGGGCACGTAGCATAGAGACTGACATGAGAACAGTATCAAGTGCCCTGGAGTATGCCTATAAAGGTGAGTTCTGATGTGTAAAAACTTCATAAAGTCAGGGTACATTTGTATCAGTGTATGTTGCAGTATTTTCAGTAGGTTTTTAACCTTGGGATCAGAAAGGTTCAAAATGTGTTTAAAAAGGGTAATCTTTGTGTCACTACCTCACTGAAAATCTGTTGAAGAGCCTGTCAAGTTGCACTTCATATTGTTGTGTTATATGGCTATGGTATATAATATGTGTTCAGTGTCCTTTTATTTTGTGTATAAATGGAGAGAAATAATATCCACCTTAACATTTATGTGATACAAATGTTTGTCAGGAAATGTGAACATGTGTTTTGTGTTGAACTTGAATGTGGATGCATTTTAAAGGCATACAATGTGTGTTAGACCCTTTATTATGGCAAAAAGTGAATTTTCCCTTATTAACCAAGATATACCATATGTTGAGAAATTGTGATATATGTGAAAACACATTAAGAGTTTGTAGTTTCTAATTTTTACCCTGAAGAGTGCAATTCACCAGTCCCAATATATAGTAGAGATTGATTAAAACGAGAAATTTTAAACTAAAACCAGGATTTATAGATGGTAATATTGGTTTACTTGGTATTAAAGGGAAGTGTTCAAAAAAAAAAAAAAAAAAAAAAAAAAAAACTAGCTTTTTTGTTATGCAAAAACTCTAACACTTATTGTATATCTTTATTAAGTGCTTTTTGCATGCTTGAAGTTGATACATTTAATATTGCTACTTAATTGAACACATTTTATATAAACATATCAAGATTCACATTGTTGTAACACCTAATCTTTTGCATAATCTTTCACTGTTGGCCTTGTATTGAATAAGCATAACACCAGTATAATATTTTGTGAAAAAAGACATTTCTTTAAACACACATTTAAATGTGCAGTTGTATCTCACAGCTTTGTTAAATGTAACACTTGTGCTACCATGAGTATATATTAACTTTGTGCTTGTAGCTGAGTTTCCTGGTAAAATGTCGTTGTGAGTACTGTAGCCCTAGCAAATACAACTAAGGTATTTTGTATGAATTAGAGTAGTTGTTTGGTGCATGCATTTTTGTGTGTTTTTATTATTTTTCTCTTTCTCTTTTTCTTCAATTGTAGCTGAAAAGCAGCAGTAAGTTGCATATATTCTTTTTTGTTTGAATAAAAAGCATATTCCTCAAGTGGTTGCTAATTATCAGAAATGTACATGTTTACAAAATGCTATAACTCAATTAATAATCGAAGAATAAAACTGAAGTAACACAATCCTCTTTTTGGATAATGTATGTCATATAGTAAATTATGTTTTGACACATGCCATGATATTATTTGTTGTAGGACCATGATTGACTGTGTGCATGAATTGTTGACTAGCTTATAATATGTGCTATTTCTTGATAAATAATTGCTGCTTCTTAAACCCCCTTTACACTGGACGGCGTCCTTTCTATGTCCTTTGTGATGTAGATGAAACTGGCATCGCTGTGGTCGTAAAAAGGAGGCACAAGCATTGCATGTAAATTATTATTATTTTTTTACTCTCAAACGGGAACGCACTACAGGAAGCAGAAAGGACGCCGTCCAGTGTAGAGGGGGCCTTTAATGCATAAAAATTTCAGGATAAAAATGCCCTCTTTTTATCTACTTGCTTTTTAGACATGTAAGCATGTTGTGTTGTTTTGCCTTCATATTCCTAAATTCTAATTAAGCTTTTAATTTTTTCGAATCAAATTTAATTTTCAAAATTAACAAATTGAATAAAAATTAATAATGCCTAATTTGTAAATAAGTGCCATAACTTAAGGTAATATTTCATTAATATTTAGCCCCAAAATGATTTTAATGTGATTGCTGTAGTTTTCCATAATCAAAGAATGTATGTTGTAGTATATATATATATATATATATATATATATATATATATATATATATACTGACCAGGTTGCCTTGAAAACAAAATCAGATTTATGCTTCTGTAAAAAGTGTATGAATGGGGCTATCACTATAGAAACTGTGTTAATTTTAATATTAAAACAATTGTCGTATAATTTTATTATAAAAAATCTGTGTGTTGTAAATTAATTTTTTTTTATGGAAGAAAATTTTATGGAGAAATTTTATGATGAAAATACGCACAAGAGTAAATGTTGTTTGAAATATGAAATAGAATCGCTATATTTATCTTAATTTTGATTTATTTCAGGAGAGAGTGACAGATAGACAGGATGAGTGAAAAGTTGGGTGTGAAAGCAGTGTGCATTTCAAGTTGAATGGACTGATACACCTTCCTTTGAATCAATACAAGGGGATTAAAGTGCAATTTTAAAGGTCAAGGAAAAAGAATATCTGTAGACTCGTTTTCTGTATGTTATATATTCAGAAAGAATATTGGTGAAAAAAGCAAAATGCTTCATAATCATTGTTAAATTGTAATTTATCAAATTTCATAGTTCGTTAAATCTTGGTTAAATTATGTTTATTCATGTTATCTGTTAGCTATAATGTAAATAAATGTACAATTGTCAGGTTTAGGATTTAAAAAATACCAAAGTAAATTATGAATATTTTTCAAGATTTTGAATAATTTAAAATGTTATTTTTTATGAAGGAGGACGGGCAGTTAAAACTATTGGAAAATGCTATCTACTAGCTGTCTGTTACCTTATTTACAGTTGTAGGATTATCTTACAATTTCTTTTTTTTTTTGTATTTTTCGCAAAAGAAAATGAGAAAAAACTTGTAAAAACATGATTTTATTTATAAATAAAAGTAAAAATGTGAAGCATTTGTACACCTTATACATCAATAGCAGTAAAACAATTATTTTTATTATTTATTCCACTTATTCCATAAATACTTTTGACTTTATTCTTGCTGCAAAATTCCTCTTCAAGATGCATGTTAAGATCTACTTATGATACTTAACAGTAATTTCTACCTAATATCAGACATCTTATCTTGCCTGGAACAATAAGCACCTCCTCTTAAGTATCCATCTTATACATCTACAATCCACTGACATTCTCACACCTAGTTATCTTTCAAATTGAATCTCAAGATTTCTTCCACATAAAATCCATTACTCGAGGTCATTTTTCCTCATGAAGACAGATCCAACTCCAGCTCTTCAATTTCAGTCAGAATTTGTTGTTTTCTAGAAATCTTTTCCAGTTGGTCCTTGTCTGGTTCCTTCAGATCCCCTGAGTCTATCCTTGCCTGCAGGTCCTCTATCTGCTTGATCTTTTTCTTTAGAGTTTTTATTCTCTTGGCCGGATCAACTTTGACTTCTGGTTTGGCATCTTTCTCTTTATCGTTTAACTTTGTTTCTTGTAAAGAGCTTGATAATGATGTCACGTCTCCAGCTTCCTGCTTCTTCTTTTCTTTTCTCTTTGCATTTTTCTTGGCTGATTTTGACAAACCTATGAGCATATAAATACTGATCACTAAATATCATTTTTGTTATTACACAATCCACGTACTGATATCTACATTATAACCATGCACAATTTTAAAATACAGAAAAAACTTGGTCACAATTTGATTGCATTTAGAACACATGAAAATATTAATTCAGTTATATTTCACTGTTTGTGAACAATGAATACAGAATGTCAATATCTAATTATTGCCATTTTTGGAAAAGGGGGGGGGTGACAAATGAAAAAAAATACATCATTTGATACATAAAATTTAATAAAGTAATTAGATAGTAAATTGGGTGACTCGGACAATATTTTGATCTGCATGTTAGATTTTAAACAAGGGATAGAGACACGTCACTGTTTACATGGATAAATGTAGTAATTTGACTGCAAATTGGGCAACGAGACAATATTTTTTAATTATGATCACAGCTTACCTGGTATGCCTGCTGACCCAGGGTTGTTGTGCTTGCTGTCAGGTTCTACAAACAGACCAGGGGGTAGGGTGGGCTTGTTCTTCACAAACTGGGTGCCTTTGCTCTCGTACCTGATTGAAAAATGACAGGAATTCAGTTTTGCAGCTTACAATCTTGTTTCAAGTTGAACATAGTTATGTCCTTGTGATTTTTACATAGCTTTGTAATAATTTAAAGACTTAATTTGACAGCAGGTTTTCCCTAAATATTTCCCTTTAATTAATGATAGATGTGTCTCCTGAGTATCCAAACACACCTACTAGATCAGACATGCCACAAGATACACAATGCCGCGTGTTACACATAACCTGAAACCTTTCAATTTGTGCATAAAAAAAATGGAGTAGTGCATGTCAAAATACTAACAATGATTTACTTTAAAAAATAAATAAAACTCAAAGCATTTATAACTATTTAGTCAACTTCTCACTTTTGGTTAATTTTTAATAATAATAATAATAATAATAATAATATTTTGACTACAAGCCCAAAACCAACATCCAGTAAAGAAGGACTAGTGGTTTAGTTTAGGCACTTACACCGGCACCTCCTCCTGGGGGACGTAGCCATCTTTCACTCTGCGTGCTTTCCTCCAGGTCCCATCAGGCCGCCTGGAGGCTGGGATAAACATATTACCTAAAAACAGAATAGAAATGTACTGAGACAGCGCGGCTCTACAGTTCATTTTAAAGACTTACTGGAATTACCATCATGGAACTTACTTCCACCAAGTAACTCACAAATGATAACAATACACACAATACACTTCTTACAGTCAAATTGATTCACAACATTTCAAAACCCATGCCCTCCTCCCACACACAAACACACACCTATCTCTTCTCTCGCCCAATTTATTACTACATGCATGCACAAACACTACTAAATTTACTAGATTTACAGATTTCGTACAGTAAACCTGCACTGCCCTTTGTAGGTGTTGATGCAAAAAGCAGAATTTGGGGTGTTTCAGAAACAGCCTGAAAACAAATGAGTATCTCTGGACAATCGTTACACATAACCAACTTGATATAATGTTTTCAAACTCACCTTCCTCATCACGAACTACACCATCCCTCTCCAATGCGCCGGCCATGGCCATCGATGTTGGTCTCAAAACGAGGCCTACAATCTCAATCTCATTTAACATTTCTACTTTTCTTTGTACAAGCGTTCTGCAGAGCACCCCACAATTAGAAAACTTTATCTACAATTTAAAAGATACATTCAAAACTATATAAAATATGGATATTATTTGTGAATGTTGTTTGCTAAACAATTTGGAGACTAGCTATAACCTTCACCTTGTGGACTTCATAACAAACAGTGAAATGAGACTGAATCGGTATGTATGGCCCGAGTTTGTTTAATTTTATGGATTGTCAGTGAATAATACCACATTTTAACAATGACAATAAATATTGGTTTTACAATATAGTCGATTTAATGAATTGTCAGTAAGAATCAATTTATGTGTCACAAAATAAGATTTCTTTATAGAAGTCTGCGTCTGTGACTAAAAATTAGAATGTTTCTGAGCCCACTTACGTAATGGATGTATATATTGCACATGTCATGGCCATTTACTTGACCGTTATGAATTGCTAAGTTTTATCACAAAAGGAGTATTAATCCAACCATTTGCCACACACTGAAATGTCTTCTTAAAATGATCGAAAAAAAGGGTGTTACGTTAAACTTGTAGGGGAAACAACTGAGCCAGGCCCAGGGAAATGTGACTTAAATACTAGTAGTATTAGCATTCTGATGCTGTTACTAGTAAGTGGACATGAAGATGTTGGCAGCAGTGCTCCAAAGGCAGTTGTTTTCCCTCTCAGAACGAATGCCATGTCTTCACAGAGTGACTGTCAGTTTACACACCACCTCTAGTTTGTACTGGTATGACATCAGCAAAAATCTAAGTAAGTAGCTTTTTAAAATCATTAATCTGCTTATACATTCAGTAAATAAGTTAGACTACTTAATTAATGAAAAATATTATATAAAAATATATTGTTATTTTGCAAATGTAGCGCCAGTTTAATAATTTATTGTATATAATGTACGGATTTCGTAATGCAACAGTTTTCTGCCTAAGCTTAAATGGTTAAGAATATGGTAACTGAAGTAATTTCATTTTTGTATAATTACTATTAAATGTTCTGTGCAGCAAGGAGTTATAACAGATAGTTATAACTCCTTGTGTGCAGTAAGTGCATGCTTTGAAAAAATTACTGACTGAAACAAATTAAAATATATCCTTGTTGATTTCATTAAGTATCACATTCACATGATTTTCCAGCTGAATGTTTCTCCCTGCTCAATGTTCCCCCTTCCTGCACTGAGGATGAACTGAAGGTGGCGTACCTGGAAGCTGCCAAGAAGTACCACCCAGATAGTAACTCCAGATATGCAGATGCCAACAAGTTTAATCAAGTGGAATCTGCCTACAGAGCTGTGCTGGTAAGGCTCTTGTTTGGAATTATAAAACTCAACAGTTTATTTTAGGTTTATGTCATCTGTCAAATCCAACTTAAATAATCTTCAGAAAAGTTAAAAGATGCTAAACACCACCCACATGGACACTTTGTCATATGTGTGGGACTTGAAATAAGTTCTTGATAATTTTTTAAAAATTTTATCACTCTCAATTTCGATCTGTAATGTTTCAGTTGTGCTGTCATTGATGCATACTCAGTACTTTTTTTCTAGAAAAAGGTCCAAGAAAATGCTCGCAGGGCAGAAGCTCTCAAACAGGGGGTGAAACCAGAGGAGGAAGAGGAAGATAAATTTGGGATCAAGCACACGGCACCACAGCACAGGCAGTATTTGGAGTATGAGGTATGGTTTGATATGTACGGTACTGTCTGTTATTATTGGAACTTCAGTGAACAGATTTAAAACATGCCAACAGTGTTATGTGTATTTACACTTTGGTTACTAACTTGAAGTAGAAAATATTTGAATTAATTTAAATTCTGTTCTGTCTCTATCTCTCTCTCTCTCTCTCACACACACATGCATTGTACATTGTAAATGCATTTCCTCTCCATATCCCAGTACTATTGACAGAATAATAATAACAGGGGCTTTATGGGGGCTCTGGCTAGGTGGCTCTTTTACTTTGTCAGTCTCTCATATTGGTGCTGTACACAAATTGAGATACATTTTGTAATTCTACTGCTTGATGTAAAAAGGGCTGTAAGACTTGTAACATGATAATCTCCTGGCATACTCAGGGTGTTGGTCGCGGGACCCCCAGTCAGCGCATGCGACAGTATCAGCAATACAAGGTCCACAGGGCAGCTGAGAACGTTACACAACACAGGATTGAGAGAATGGCCGCACAGACTGAAAACGCACTGGTTTTGAAGGACAAGCGCAAAGCCAGAATTCACAAGATGACGTATGTACTTTTAGTAATAGAGTGAGAGATTTTGGATGTTCTAGACAATAATGATAAGATTAAAATTAATAAAAATGTGGTTTGGATATGATACGGTCGCAAGTAATGGAATTTGATGATGTGGACAAGATATTTTTCACTATAAATTGTAGGGCACATGGATGTGAAAATGGCCTATTTTTGTCTCGTTTTGCACCCTACCTACATCCCATGAACCTGCCATTCAGCTTGAAGTAATTTCCGCCTAGGTCAGCTATTAAAATTATGTTATTATGTACAAGGAATAACATTAAATTAAAAATTCACAGCAATGCTCTGGACCGCCTTGTGGAGGACATGATCCTGGACTCCATGAACAAGGGAGAGTTTGACAACCTCCCTGGTAAAGGCAAGCCTCTGGAGAACAACTACAAAGACAACCCATATGTGGACACCACCACACACAATGTAAACAAGATAATGATACAGAACGGCTTTGTGCCCGACTGGGTAATGGTGGAGAAAGAGATAAGGTGAGGGGGTAACGATTAGTCAGTCTCTCTCTCTCTCTCTCTCTCTCTCTCTCTCTCATCATAATTCTAAAATTATATTTTGTATTTTATGCTATTTAAGAATTTCCATTGCACATATTATTGCCGAGTCTTATTGGAAATGGTGAGGTGGTTATGAATCAGTCTCTCTCTCTCTCTCTCTCTCTGGAGCTTATTCTCTTAAGTATGCTGTATTTAATGCAATCTTAAAAATTGAGATACATCTTGCAGAACCCTGTTTCTCTCATTTGCACAATAATTTTTCACTTAGAATGCAGCATAATAAAATGAGCAGTAACAGCTATAATCTGTTAATTATGTTATTGAGGTCTACAGGTTATCAGTTACGATTTACTGTTTACTTATTGGCAAAATGAAATTATTGGTGGATAAAAAAAAATTGTAATTTTGAAATATGATGTTTCAAATAAATTTTATTTAAATAAAATAAACTTTATTTATGAAATGTTGTTTCTTTGCAGAATTGGTTACAAAGATGCCAAAACCAAGCTGGAGGCTAACCGCCGTAAACTAGGAGCATCCCCTATCCCTAAGAGTGCTGAACTCTGGTGGGATAGATATAAGGCGGAGTTCAGGGAAGGTGTTACCTTGGTAAATAAAATGATTGACAAGTATAATTTAACAGTGCCACATTTTACTATGCAAATGGCTCACTTTAACATAGAAAGGACTATTGACAGAATTGACAGAGATATCGGGGAAGAGTTCAGGAAGATACAAGAAGAAGAAGAAAGAGAGAGGCAGGAAAAGATTAAAGAAAAGCTTACTGAATTTGCCTCTAAATATGCGCCACGGGAAGAAATTGAAAATATTGAAACTGTAACTGAAAATGTCAGTGATACAAAAACTGCTACAAACGATGAGAAAGTAATAGTAAATGGTGACAGTGCTAGTGTCAAAAGCCAAGGCAGTGTGAAAACATTGAAACCAAAAAGAAAAAGACTGAAGGATATGATTGCTAATGCCCGATTTGGATTCTAGTCTAGTCATTATGGATGAAAGCTAAATAATAACATCAAATTAGACAAGGGAATTGAAACGGTTGTCAAAAATTATTTTTGTGCGTTGATCTGTAAAATAAAATGCGTGGGGGATACAATATAACTACAGATATTACATCTTCTTAAAGTATTTGCCTGCTATTTGGCATTATATTTTATTTTTATTTTTAATGGAATGCAAGAATTTATATATGTTAAGTCATGTGGATACTTTATCAATATGGGTATAGCTCATTCAAAAAATTTGATAACTGAGCAGAAAAAGACACGTTGCATTACTTTATGTCGAAGTATTTTGTATAATTCAAATATCCTCACATAGTTCAACACTGTTTGGGGCTGCTAAAATTTTTTATCAAAAAATTAAAACATATGTTACTTTTGACCTGTACTTTACTTACGTGTATAATAATTTAAGTAAAAAAAAAGTTGTGCTGTTAAAAAGACATGGAAGAAAAAAGGGCTAATTTTTCACGGTCACAACTTTTGCCAAATATTTCTTTGTAATCTTCATAGTAAAACTAATTTGCCTTTGTGATTGGCAACAACCGAAAAATGAAAACATTTTTTTTAAATTTGAACCCTCTTAGTTTTGTTCCTTCTCAAGGCTACTTCGTGCAAGTCGGAGCTGACGCAAACGTTGCAAACTATAAAATTATATTGCAAACTTTAAAAAGATTTATTGAGCAAATAACACGGTAAGCACACATTTAAGCTATCCTTTTGCATTGGAGAAGTACGTGTTGGTTAAAGAAATATGCATTTTATATTCAAATTAAGAAAACGTTGAATCCAAATTTAAAATTTCTTGATTACAATTCCAATGAAATAGTGTTACAACAGCTGAAACTGTAGTCAAATAATGGTAACATAAATGGATACCTCTTTGTTTTAACGTGTGGATATATGGCTACGAACATGCGGAAAAAGAATAAGTTATGTAGTACGTTTGTAGGATCCATTTCCTTTTAAAGTATGTGAATGTAAGAAAACTACCGGTAATCAAAATCACCACCAGAAACACTGGAAACCAAAACTGCCGTATTTGTGACAACAAAGTTAGAAAACGGACTAAAAATTTGACATAGGAGGGAATTAGTAATCTTCTATTGGGATTTCAATGTCGTCTGCCTTCTTTCCTGGTTTATCCTTTTCCCTTTTCTGTGCCTCTTTCAACTTAAACAGCGTGTAATCATAACTGTAGTCAATTTTCGTGCGACCACGTGACTTGTTCTTATCAATGGGGTCACGTGGTCTCGGCTTATCATCATCGTCTGGTACTGAGGCTAGGAGACTCCGTCTGTAGCTCAGAGTTTGCTCGGCTTTCACGTCATCTTTTTTCGGTTCCTCCGATGGCTTAGGTTTAGTATCCTTAGGGCTGTCTGGTCGGACAGGCGGTTCTCTTGTCACAGGGGCGCGCCTTAGAGCACTTTTGGCGCGGCTGGTCGGCTCCGTGACAAGAACATAGTGAGCATCCGTTTCACGTGGTTCCGCTGAACGCGTTCCTATCGGATCCCCCGATTCATTCAAAGCGCGTTTGTACACTTCGAGCAGTTCCGTCCCCGAGTCGGAATCATCCGTAGCACGTGCAGCCTCGTTTTTAGTTTCATCGTCTTCAGGTTTTAGATCTGATGAAATGGTGGGCGATTCCTCGAGAGATTTGCGTAGTTTCTCCACATCTTCAACTATTCCATTACTTTTTCTGATCTGTGACGTCATTTTCTCCGTGGTTTCTGTGTCTTTTCCGAATACAAGGTCGATGACTTTGTCTTCTTGTTTATCTTTCAGTAGTTCACCGATGTGCTGAACAGCGTCGTCTAGTTTTGTGTACTCCCGTTTGATGGTGCTGCTGTTGTTCCCAAGCAACGGGAGAGACACTGCTCCCTCGCGCTGGATTTTGTTCTTTACTACAGATTTCAGCGCGTTCCGAAAGTCTATGTTATCTACTTCTGTGTTAGCTGCAAAATAAATAAATATATACATAAATAATAAAAACGTTATACTTTTGTCCCGATAACGCTAAAAAAAAAAAAATTCCTACGTATTGACTGGCAGGTATAGAGATTGCCATTGTGACAGTGATATACAAGTATTGAATAACTCTTCATTATCGTTTTGAATTTTATAAATATATAATCTACATCTGAGATATTGCACGATTTTCTATCTTGGTGTTGTTATATCAACCTTTTCAGCACCATGTTTACGTCAAGGAATGCCAAAAAGAAGAAAACTTATTACATCTTATAGGAAATTCAGCTACAAATGCATCCTACTTTTTACCAAAGGCAATTTTTCTTTGACTTCACATAAGCCTAAATAAGCCGGAAACCAACACAGTTTGTTATGTGTATTAGCAAAGCATACAAAAGATCGATGAAAAGATCGACAGGCGTATCCACGCGGACATAACGCGCCAGCTGACTATATAACATTTCAGTAAATATTACATGTAGATAACTGTATAATATGATTGCATTGAGCGTGGCTTCAATTAGACATGATCAAATCGAGGAAAAGAAAAACGACAGGATCTTATATGGAAGTTTATAATAACGAGGAATGAAACTGACTTTTGTTCGATTCTAACGATTTATAATTAATGCAAAACACGTTCGAATACACTGTTCTGAATGGGTTAAAAGGATATAGATGTAGAAATGTAAAATTTTATTTGTCATTAGCTTCAGGAAAGCTTTTCTATCCTATATAATTTCACTACAAATGCAGAAGTTGTTTGTAATTAGCTTGAACAAGCTTGAAGCAAAATAACTTCTACATTTCTTTTAACATAACAGATCTTTTACATTTTCTCAAGTCAGTGTTAAAACAAAGTCCACATTCTCATTGAAATTATAAAGCTGATCAATGACATAACGCAGAGTATACTTTGAAACGTATCGAAAACGCAAGGAAAATTAAGGAACCTAAATGTTTTGATGCATTGTGCCTTTTCGCTTACTATTAGCCATTTTTTACCTTGGTAATATAGCATATTAACGATTTTCAGGTAATATATATATATATATATATATATATATATATATATATATATATATAATCTGAAAATCGTTAATTTTGGAAAACCAGTGAGGCATATGGTTTCAGATCAATGTACTGACGTCCAATATTCCCTTATATTTCATGTGATCAGCACGTGAAACGCGACCGGTTCTGATCGATATGGCTTAATACGTGGTCTGAGATTAACGTGGATTTTAAACTGGAAGTTAATGAAGTGAAACGCACAGATTTTTCTATCGACCGTGAGTTCCATTGCGTTAAATTGAAATCCTATCGAATACTGATCTTTGAGTCGTAGGCCTACAGGTGGGCAGCTTGTCACTGAAATACAGATTTCTTATGTTTTTGCTATAGCTAAGATTATGCACCCATAACGATGAGAGAATACATTTTCATTAATAGTTGAGAATCAATAAACATCATGATTGCATTAGAACACACTTTTTAAATTGCAAATTATTACTAACTAAGGCACACTTCTATTACTCGCCTCAGAGAATTATTATCTGCCATACTATAAACCGCCATGTTTTTTTTTGTTCGGCGATCATTTCATAAAAAGTGAACGTTTGAGTTCTCTCATTGACGCATACATTGATTTTGAACTGTTCCATTAATATCACTCTTTTTATACTAATACTCTAGCGTCACCCAATATGCGTTTAAAGCAGCAGTAATTATATTAAGGGATATAAAATACTCGTGAGTGTATTACGCATTTTGTGTAATATACTCGTGTGTATATTACACAAAATAAGCGCGTCTCTTATTGTGAAATGAAACGCGTACAACTTTTGTATTCTTTCATTCGTTATTACTTATTTCTTTTTGTATTATACGATAATACATTTATCATAGATCATTAATGATCATATTATATGGCATGCATTTTCATAAACAAAACAAATAAGCAAGGTAAGACAATGCGAACAAACGAGGCCTATTCTATTATGCAATGTGACTATTTTCTAAGGAAATGAAACGTTTGTGGTGATATCCTCAGCGTTGTGAGTTGTTGATCAATTATTCACAATCATAAACTCAATGCACAAATTTGGATAAATGGGAATCAATCCGACTGCTTTGATGAGTTTGACCTTTGCCATACACTGTTCAATACTGTTAGTGAGGGGAACAGATCAATAAGAAAAGGTGCTGTAATTCTTAACCCACGAATAAGCAAAACAATAGACCACGGGCCCCGTCACCTTAGCGTCGACAATTTTTAAAGTTTTGAAGAGCTTATTTTTCATATTGGTAACCAAATTATACTTGAATTCAAAATCCTTAAAGCTACCTTAAGCCATATAGTCTCGATGTGAACGGTTCCTTCACGATACGGCAAATCTACTTTCTCTTTAAAAAATAAATTAATGACTAAGGTAATTAAAAAAAAAAAAAGACGCGTTCTTGTATTTTGATAACAGAAGTGAAAGCTCGTTTGGATTATCTAAATTTCTTCTCGTATTCGTACAATAATACATGTGATAAAAAAAAGTCATATCCGGTGTATTAAATCAAGGAATAATCTACTCCTTTGATTGAATGCAAGTCAAAATTTACGTGAGGATAGAAGCAACGGAACAAAATCCAGTTCAATGGAGTATTTATCACCAAGACGTAGCTACTTCGTCCTACAGAGTACAATGATACTCGCGCTGTCTCAAAGTTTGTCAGTACAACCTTACCCTTCTATCGGTGCTCTGTTGTGAAAGACACCTTGCAATGCGTTAGTTCTTACCTCTCCAGACATCGAAGACAAGTTAAACATAGGTTTTTATGTTTATAATCGAGCTAAAGAATCGCGCTCTTTACGTTTGGGAATATACACAGTCAGGAGCGCATTGTTCTTAGGCAAACTTACCTAGTAGTCCGTGCTCTTTGGTACACACCTTACAGTTTTACTTGTAGGCAAAGTTTCAGGTGCCTTATTACACCTGTTGAATTTCTATAAAACCAATATATCCCGATCGATACCACTACTCTATAGAAACGGTCCATTAATTGTAAACACTGGGGTTAGCTAGTCAATATAATACTGGTGATGATTTTAGTCGTGTTTCCAGCCAGTTTAGCTCGGCCTGTCTCAGTACCAGGTGCCTGTTTACGATCGAAACGTCGTGTGCAGTACAACCAATCACTTTGTTGTACAAGTTCCGCTCATACACACTGCTGTTTTATGAAAGATTGGCTAAACAATCAAGATACAAATGCTGAGCTTGGTAGTGCCAAGTAAGGTCTACTCATCTCGACTGGAAACGCGACTTAAGGTGGATAAAAATTTAGAAGCCAAATATCTCAGGAGAGAAAGTCAAACTGACAAATGCGATTACACTTTACATATACCTGAATCATTTTAAAATCTTGTAATCTAGAGTGTGGCTAGAGAGCTAAATATCAACATACGACCCAGAGGAGCACTCACTGTACAAAATCTCAAACTAGACGTGATAGGAACTTGTGGCAATTCTGGGAGCGGTAGGAGTTGATCATGTTATTTGAGGCAGCGGTAGTTGTGATGACGGGATTAGTATATGGACTTGATAAGAAACAGACGGAGAAGTTATTATTTAATGAAAAAAGTGCTAAAATGAATACGTGTTGCAAATATGCTGCTACAGCTACTACGTACGTTTGTACTTCTACTGCGACTATTGCTATATGTTTGACACTGATGTTATAAAAACCAGGAGACTGTGATTAGTAAAATGGCATTGGTTACAATGGAATGCAAGCTAGGTAGGGAAGTACATTCATTTACCTCGACAGCAACTGCACTTAATCGTGCGGCTGAAACAGAAAACGTGATTTCCAGTTACACCGTGGCGATTTTACCATGATTTGTAGAGAATAGGCCTCATCCTGTTGACATCCTTTCACTTACCGTATGCCACATACCTACTTGAAACCAAAATTTCTACTTGTGTGCCCGATAATCTGTTATTACCACGACATAACACAGCGATGTTGAAGCCATTGTCAAATGAACAGGGATTTAAAATATGCAAATAAAGGTAAATTAAACAGACAAAGGATGCGTCATTTTAGTACGTTTGATATAAATTGGAAAAAATTGGAAGTCACCAACCTACGTAATTTTCGTATTGAATTGGTATTAAATTTCAACCATAACAGTTGTGTGTGTGTGTGTGTGTGTGTGTGTGTGTGAGAGAGAGAGAGAGAGAGAGAGAGAGAGAGAGAGAGACTAATTATTAATGCTGTATTTTAATTCATAGAAAAAAGGATAAACGCACTGAGCAATTTCACGGCCTCTTCGTCCCCTATGACGGGGTTCATGGTGGCTGTTTTCCGTAGCTTAGGCAGTCCAGTCTCTGGTGGTATGAAGATCATCCACAGTATCTCCATGGCCTCAGATTTATACAGACCTCTGTGGCGTGGCCGGCACTCGTCCGCTACCGCAAAGTGACAGAGTGTGCACGAATCTGGAGTACAAATATGGCAAGCTTAAAAGCTGTTAAAAGGTAAAATTATTCAGAATGTAAAACTCAGAAGAATACACGTGAATTAAAAACTTAAAGTAGTAACACATCTGTGAGGTCTCCTTAGCATAGTATTTCCACATTTTTGCGGTCGGGGATCGTGTAAGAAATAACACAGGATGTGCTTGATAAGAAATTTGAAAAACTTGTACACTATATTAATACTACCAGCTACAAACTATGAGGTTATGAAATATTGATAAAGCTGATGGTCAATGTATACTGTAATAATTAAATCCATATGTATAACATTAAGTATAAAGCAAATCAAATCAGTCCGAAAAATATACACGCAGACTTTACCTAGACATGTCTTCATGATGATCTCGCTGATGATCCTCCCCAACGCAAAATAGTCAAAAACGTGGTAGATGAGCTCAGGACTGGAGGCTATGGCTTCTAGCTCCCTTTTGTCAGCACGATGGCCTACACCTAGTTTTAGAATAAAAACACAGCATCTTGATTTTCAATTATAAATTCAACGCTATCGCCAATCACCCAAAGCACGTGTTGTGACCTCAAGTTTTCTTTTATCAGTATCACGCCCTCGAAGTTTGATAATAGAAAAGATAAGACAAAACTCTGAAGTTAGAATGTTTAGCATGTCTGACTATAACTGGATGCATATGAACAAATATGACACATTTATAAAACACGAAGTTACGGGAATTCAATATTTTAGCCCAGGGTTGCAATATTCATTGTTTTCATTCAGCAGATAAACGTGTCCATGAAATTGGTGGATATGTCAGAGACAAAGACACAGTTTCTAGTAAGTTTTGGCCATGGCTCTGATAACTTATTGTCAATGTCAAATAAGGTATTCTGAAATGGAACTACTGCAGTCCATCGACGATGAACGTAAACGCGCTATTTTTTTGTCGTTTCACGACTGAAAGAGCCTGAAATGGGATAGGTTCATAAAACGCACCTATGGCAAAGATGATAGTTTCTTCAATCTTTGCTTTCTGTGCCTCTTTCTGTGTCAGATGTGTGTAGTACGACTGGCCGTCTGTGACGATGAGGCCGATTTTCGGCACATTGGGGCGTGACCTCTGAAAGCCAATACGTAATTATCACCATCTTTTAACCTCTTTCCCGTATGAATTGAGTGACATTTAATTTCATATAATTTATTAATTGCTATTTTAATTTATGAAGCGATATTTTCCAATTATGTTTAAAGCTGAACACAATTGAGAGGAACTGAAGAAAAACAAGAATTTGTAGTCGTGTCAAGGCATGCCCCTTTTTTCACAAAATCTACATTATATTGCAAATACCGTGTCTATCATAAATAAAATGGAATATTCGAACAATCACTTATTATCTACCATAATAGAAAGACATGTCAAAAGTTGCTTATTCAATCAATATGATTAATGGAGGCTTGACTTCTGCTTCATTCTTTTGGTAGTGAAAATATATACATTATACCTACCGCCCACATATTTCTCATAGAAATAATTGCACGATCCGTTCTTGTCAAACCACGCTTGTATCTTATCCTCTCTGAAACAATGGAAATGTTCTAATAGTAGGGAGCCGATTGTTTGGTAGAGAAATTTTAACGTTTGGGGGGGGGGGGGGGGGGGGGACAGGGCTTGACACTAACTTTCTTCGATACTGGTCCGAAATATTGGTAAATATTGCAAGGATGATTTGACACATGACATTTTACTTTGGGCCAGTGACCCCAACGATTCAATGGCCCCAGGTTGGTTTTCAGTGGCCCAGGGCCAGTGGGCCACCCTTAATGTCAAGCCCTGGGGAATGCTCTTGGATATGTTCTTAACAGGCCATTGTACGATAAAAATACAAAATACATGAAAGGATCGCGGAATGTGTGATCTACGAATTACGGTCTACGTTTTTAATCGTGAGAAAAGGCGGAACCTGATATCGCATCTTCTATTTTGATTTTAGATTTTTTATTTCGCTTTAATTACAGATTTTAACTTCAAATTCTGATTCTATTCAGATTAAAGCGCTTATGTAGAAACTCTACGTAATGGTTTTAAAGATTGAAATAACTATCAAAATACTGTTCACGCTCGTGCGTAGGCAGCTCTCAGGTTTGATAAGGTCATAACGTAGAGCAGGTATCAAAACCCGGTGTAAAACAGAGCTTTGATACTTACCAATATCCGCCACCAGTTCCTCTTTCGTCTCATAGCCGTCAAACTGGATCACTTGGTAAGGCTCGTCGCTGAACGGGATCACCCCTACCCGGATCCTGTCCTCTCCTATCTCGAGACGCGAGACGAACTCCCGCACAAATGACATCTGGGCCTTGAAGTTGATCTCTCCTACGCTAGCTGAACAGTCCAGCATTATAACGATTTCTGCTTGAGTACCGCAACCTGGAATAAGGCGAAATTGTCATACATGTACTTTTTAAAAATACTATTTGAATTTATTTATTACTGTATCATTGATACTTGTAGTTTAAATAAAAAATGTAATTAAATCTATTGTGACATAAGTGCCCAATTAAGGTTCCGTGCCTAAACAGAAGTATGACGTGCCTTGCACCAACCAACTTCAGAAACAATGTGAACTGTATACTCTCATATCATATCATGTCATAGCTTTCATATTATATAATTTATAATCTAAACAAATCTTATTAATTCAAATGATTTTCAAGAACCACTTTCCCATCGAACGGTACCTCTAAAAACTGCATTGAAGGCCTTCTTTATATCGTTTTCTGTCGGGAAAAGATGGCACGCTTTAAAGAAATCCATCAGCTTCTCACGCGGCAGCTTAGAACCGTCAGCAACCTTGTAGAAGATGTCTTCATAACCTAGGTAACATCAAACAACTAGAGCACAGTCCTGAATGAACATCAAAGAACGAGATGCCGCCAGAGGAAATGGTACACGCGTTAAAGCCTAACGGTAAACACAGGTATAATATATAGTGTACAGCATTGGAACTGACCAGTCAGAGGCATATAATTCTATGAGAGGTGTAATATAATATAATATAATATAATATAATATAATATAATATAATATAATATAATGCGTGAAAGTGGCGGTAATTGCAATTTAGTGACAAAACAAATCATCAAAAGTTGTGTCACTCACGCTTCTTTTTCTCCATAAATTCCTCCATTCTCTGAGAGCTGAAAGGCGTCTGAATTTTCTCTTCCCCAAAACGCTTCTGTATCCGCGTTAACAGAGACTTGTAGTCCTTAACGAAGGTGTGCCAGGAGGAGTGGAACTGATGAAGGGCCTGGAGTATAACACGTGTGTAATGCATTTAAACCTAAGGCAGGCCTTAAAGGTTTGACATATGGAAAGGTAAGATAATATAAACCGGTACACAATATACGACTAATGAAAATATAATATGATTATTATCTTTTTTTATTCTGTTACTAGACTAACAAAAATTATATTAAGATATCATCACGAGAATTGCTGCTGGTCACTGACAGACCTAGGACCAAGGACAGTCAGTAAAATGGCGAAGAGTACACGTTAAATGAAGGTTATATGGACATAGTTCCTAAATGAGGATAAAGGTAAATTCTTTGGAGACTTAACGGGTATATTGCACTTGTGAATCTTGTAACAATCAGTCTGTCTACTAAGCTGTTCCAAAATAAACACAATCATTTGACAAACAAGATCGTATGTCAAGTGCGATGCCAAAATCAATGGGAATAAAAGATTTTCAATACTATGAAATACAGAAATGTACAAGGCCGGGTCAAGGGATATTTGAATTGAGATCATGTTTCCAATCATGTTCTTCCTTTTTTATGATTTTTAGGGTCTGATAGATAGGGACAGACTTTTATAATATGGTCATTTTTGCTATTTTGGCCTATCGCTGGCTGGTTTCGACAATAGATCATTATAAAGAATGGGTATTTTTCGACATGTTGTCATAGATTAGTATCTCTTTTTCCGAGACAACATACATACTTGTTTCAGGCATAGGGTATCGCCAAATCGTGGGTTTTTAAAGCCCAGTGTGCCATTTAATTCTAAATTCACCACTGCAATTGATGGTAACTACACAACTCCATTGCTTTATATCAGAAAAATATGACGACATCAAAAGACGGATTGTAGTTTTTCCACTTAAAACAAATCTCCAGAAAGAGAATATCGTTACCTGGGTGAAAAGCTACACAGCTACAAGGACTTAAGTAAGGTTTGCAAGCAAAACAAATAATATATGGGATTCCTGCAGTCCACAACTATGTAAGAATGCTACCGGTACAATATTGGGTGCTGTTCAAAGTACCTTCTTTTTAAGATCCTTCATTTTCTTCCGAACCTTCCATCCGCGGTACCATTTCTGTATAATGATGGCAGCCCTCCTCTTCCGTGCCTTCTCCAGTCTGTACGAATTAAATCTCCTGAAATACGGCAGGGATAACACCGTCAAGACACCATTCAAATCAACGTTGTACGCGTGGGTATCCGTCTCCATTCTTGATGTACACAGTCGCAATAATTGTTATTATTACTATAGGACTATGGTCTTTATGAATACTCAAAGTGTTGCTATTGAAGGGTTACGTAGTGCATTAATCGAAACGAAGCAATTAGTGTTTGCAGCTTACATAGAACGCTTGTTGGATCGTAAACTGCATTTGTTTATATAAATAAACATTGCATGAAGACATTCCGAACCAACTGAAGTGAAACAAATGAACTGTTTGTAACATTTGGGTTTCCTTACTCTCTAAAAAGATTGCAGATTAATACTTTAAAACTGATGGAAAAGTTTTAAAAAAGTGCGTACAATTGAAAATGTATCAATTATTCAAGACTGGATTTTGTCAGCTTGCGTACATGTGTGGAGAGACTATCTATAATATATATTGCTATATTGACCTTTAGTTGAACTCTCAGTTGAAAATACAGGGTTATCCATATAGAGTTTAGAGTTTCCCAAACCTGAAAACGCATATGTACGTACTCGAAAAGGTCCTGGTGTGGCCCCTTTTTGGAAATATCTTTCATTAACCCATTCAGGTCTTTCGTGGAGCGTGATAGTTTCCTAGAAAAAATAATCTAGTTAAACAAAATATTCCTAGAATGTTCTTATATTTGAGTAGAATTTGTTTGATGACATACAGTATGAAGTATTGACCAGGGAAGCTATAGAAAAGAAGCAGGCCGGTGTGACAGGAATAGTAGTCCAAGGAATGAAAGTCCATGATCCCATATGATAAGTACAGGTTAGGGTTATTGAGGTTAGTATATGGGACGAATGTCACCTGTACAAAGTAATGGGGAACGGGCATAATCTACGGTTCCTAGTGGACTACCATTCCTGTCACACCTGTCCCAACACCCTGTATTCTAATATTACGTCAAACGGATACATTTACATAGTATTACAGTGAATTCATAAATAAATGATTAATTTGATAAGACATTTAAAAATATTCTATCCGTACCTTTACCTTTTAGTCACGTGAGCAGGCATACAGAATTCACTTAAGCACTTGTAAAAATGAAAACAAAAATATGTCCAATGTGACATTTCTTACAGCCCTGTGCTTTCCTCCCCCTCCTCTCGTTCCCGCACTTTCTCCATCAGCCAAATACGGAACTCATTTTCCCAGAGCCAAGTATTGGGCGCTGGTACCGTAGCAGTCTTCGGCCGACCCTGTCCGCGCGTCGTTACAGTCCTACGGAGATTGAAAATAAAGGCAATGTTGCTTACATGAAAACATTTTAAAAATAAAGAAAGTTTTTAAAGGTGAGAATGTGAAGCAAAACATGTTATGTGACCACTGCACACTCACCTTACTTCAAATACCTGTCCATGTTTGTGATTGTAAACATACTGCTTTGGGTTTAGGTTGATCCATCTCCCCTTTGGGAGGCAAGACTCGTAGAATATATCTGTAATTGAAACAAAAAGTATTTGGAAATAGGGAAAAATTATAGCTAGTTTAGATGAGATATACGCTCATGTGGAAATTTCTCGTTTTGAAATAGAAGAAGAGGAAATTCATTAACACCAATACGTATCAAGCTGCCAGGCTGCGCCTGGGTAAATAACAATTTATGCGTGTGTATTAAGTAATCAAAATGTTGGCAGCGGTGGGATTCGAACCCACGCCTCATTGAGACTGGTGCCTAAAACCAGCGCCTTAGACCACTCGGCCACGCTACCTCTTATTTAGCTAGAAAAATATGATGATCGTCAACTATTCAAAAAAAAAAAAAAAAAATAAATAAATAAATAAATAAAGTAGGTAAATATTTAAAAATAATTTTGAATTATTTTATTTATAATTCAATGATTGAATTAAAAACGTCAAAGATTGTGAATGAGGGGTCATGCTAATTTGATATGTTATCTAAAGAAAAGTACGGGAAGGCAGTATTGAGGCAATAATATTTACTCTACATAGGTGGCAAAACAAAACAAAAAAGTCAGCTGTTACTGTATTTGTTCCATATTTCCACATAATGTTTGATTTATTCCAGTTCATATCATGTCACTGACCTATCTTTGCATTTCTGTTCCTTGGGGCTATTGGTGCTATTTCGCTCCATGGCCGACTACGAGTTACTCGTTTTTCTCGCCTTTCATCCAGCTTGTCCGTTGTCTCTGCTGGGACCAATTCCAAGCCAGCTGGTACAGTGAAGGAGCGACTCAAAGCGCTAGTTGGTCGACTACGAGGAAGTGCCACCTGAATTACATAGCCTTTGTTTATAACTTGCTGTAGTTGACTATTAGGATGGGGGACAGAACTGTGTATTTTAATTCCGTTTACCTACCGATTCATTACTAATAACCTTTCGGTTATCATATATTCATTTATATATCTCTCAACTTACCCTGTTTTGCTGTATAGAATTACGTCGGGATGGAGCCGGATGGATACTGTAAGACACGCCCCTCACGTCCTGAAGACTGCCCCATCTCTGACTGACAGTTGTCATAGTAACTTTTTTGTTGGTAATTATTCCAAGGTTTCCATATTCATTCTTATGGTTCTAATAGGTCTCACTGTATATAAAGCCTCTTTCACACATTAAGGACTGATCTGCAAAGTGAGGTACATGTAACTGATTTTTCAAAAATGAGACTCAATTGAAAACAATCTTCTGTTTGTAATAAAGAGCACGGCAACAAGTGTTATCGGTTCTAGCTGAGAAAGATCTGATTCTGTCAATTTGTCTGTGTATCGAAACAATGGAGTATTTAAAGAAAGAAGCAAATAAAGATTTGGATATCTGATCGCTACAAGGATCTTTGAAGTATACCAACACTATGAAATTTCTTAGGATGTCGATTACGTCTTACAATTGAAAGAACATGATATGGAAAAACGAGACAAAGACCCCACTTCAAAATCCATGTTCGTTAAGTTAAAACTTTGTTTGAAAAAGTAAACATGCTTCAAACATTTAATTTCTCGTTTCATGACACTGATTGAGTACCCAAAACGTTATGAATATTTTATAAGGATTTGATCTCGAGGGCGTCTGTCGATCAATCCCGCCTTTGGTTTTCCTTTGCAAATCTATTGTTGCTAGGACAATCAGGCGACCTCAATTGATCTGCCGCCATTGAATGGAAACAAATGTTTTTTAACTCAGCTTGCCTTGAGAGAGAGTGAGTATAACTGGCTCTTAATCGCTTGCATAATAAACAGTTACAAGGTATTTCAAACCGTAGTCTATAATGTAATGAAGAACCTACTCTTCGTCATAGATTTCAGTCTTTTATGTATTTGAATTTCTTCGGAAATTTTTTTTGTTTGTTTATAGATGATAATCTTTCCATCTTAAACCCCCCAGAAACAAAATAGTTTAACTTTACTCTAAATTTGATATAAAGCTTATGTCACGTTTGATTAATATGGGCTTTTCAAATAAATTAAATAAATGTTGATAATTTGTGATTAGTTTGATATATTGATACCAAAATTGCGTGCAAATAAATCATACTTTTCATATCTAAGCACCATGTTAAATTTGAATCTTAATTTTGAATCTTTGTCCTCCAAGAACAAAACAAATTATGAATAAGCTGAGAAAGGTTTAATCAACGTACATGTATTCTTATGACACACTACAAACTATTATGATAATTTATATGGAGTTACTTTTCTCGGTGCGAAGGCTGGCATATACCATACATAACCTGTTGGACGTTATTGTTGAAGCCCGTTTGATCATCATAATTAGCCGCCTGATACCGTACCTTATATGATGGGTGATGTTGTGTGGCACACATGAAACAGTTTACCATACCACAATGATATTCAAATGTTTTAAGACAGCCTATGATCTATAACCGATGCCCCAGTAAACATATGGATATACCACTTACAAATCGTAGATACTCCAATCTCACCCTATTAACTTGTAGTGCTTACTTATGGCTCCTCAGTGCCAATCTTCCAGTGAAATCTATCCAAGGTGACACATAGCGTCTTGTCTGCCTGACGGTAAATAGCATTTGTACGTTGTTCTGATTACGGCAACCGAAGGTCGCTAATTTTCCGATATAACACTATTGATTCAGCCTGCATATATAATGTATAAGCTTAATACTGATTGAACATGCATGCATTATAACGCTGGCTTGACGGAATGCGTCTGGGAAACTTAACATTATTTGAACTAACATCTCTGCTAGATTCAAATATGACCACTTCTCAAACAAACTGAGTTGTTAAGGAAATGATGTAGTAGGTTGAACACAGAGATGAAAGACACCATTAACCATTTTAACACGCTATTATGTTTTTGAAATTCATGTATATGTAGTAAATATGGTCTTGACATATTTTATCTCTTCAGAATTGCTTTGCATTTTACAGATTAATGATTCATAAATGTTGCTTTTTTAAATATATAGTAAAATTATTAGATTTGTATTATATTATATCATATTTATCATCTGAATTGAAAGACATGCATGTATTAATAGCTTAAAAAGCATCTATTGATCAAATGATAGTAGTCATATTTATACAAATTAAATGATAAAATTTACATAAACTGTCATTACTGACACATTTGCCTCGTTTTCAAATAGTTCGGAGAATCTATGGCCATGCTCTCGTGCATCTTTTTCTGGAAAGCAATGTAGGCTGTTACTGCGCGATATGCAAAAGGTTCAAATATTGGCGTCAAGCTGTGTTTACCTGGGCTCGGAATCTCGAAAGGTTCGCTATGTTGCGCAAACGCTCTAGCATGGCTAGCGTGCGCTATTCCGTATCTCGAAAGAATCGCTATTTTGAGCGCCTGCGCTAGCATGGCTAGCGTGCGCTATCCCGTATCTCGAAAGCTTCGCAAATCCCGGCCCTGCGCTAATGTCCAAATCACCATTAGTTTCGAGGCTATTATTTGCGGCGATACAAACTAGTCGCAAAGGCCTCTGCGAATGCAAAATTCGTCATTTTAATGTGTCTTTCATGTAATTAAACATGGTGGCAAGTTTGGGTTGCTAGTCATAATAGCATATAATAAAACATATAACAAAAACATGGAAGCTTTTAATTGATTGAATCACTGGTACCTCTGACAGAAAAACTTGCGGTAAATATTCACGTGAAGAATGCCAAAGTCATGTTTTATTATGCAGAAAAATTTCAAAATTAAACATTTCATACATCATTTTATATTTTCTGGTNCAATTCGTGGATTTTTTCAGCCCAGTGTTCCATTTAATTCTAAATTCACCACTGCAATTGATGGTAACTACACAACTCCATTGCTTTATATTAGAAATATATGACGACATCAAAAGACGGATTGTAGTTTTTCCACTTAAAACAAATCTCCAGAAAGAGAATATCGTTACCTGGGTGAAAAGCTACACAGCTACAAGGACTTAAGTAAGGTTTGCAAGCAAAACAAATAATATATGGGATTCCTACAGTCCACAACTATGTAAGAATGCTACCGGTACAATATTAGGTGCTGTTCAAAGTACCTTCTTTTTAAGATCCTTCATTTTCTTCCGAACCTTCCATCCGCGGTACCATTTCTGTATAATGATGGCAGCCCTCCTCTTCCGTGCCTTCTCCAGTCTGTACGAATTAAATCTCCTGAAATACGGCAGGGATAACACCGTCAAGACACCATTCAAATCAACGTTGTACGCGTGGGTATCCGTCTCCATTCTTGATGTACACAGTCGCAATAATTGTTATTATTACTATAGGACTATGGTCTTTATGAATACTCAAAGTGTTGCTATTGAAGGGTTACGTAGTGCATTAATCGAAACGAAGCAATTAGTGTTTGCAGCTTACATAGAACGCTTGTTGGATCGTAAACTGCATTTGTTTATATAAATAAACATTGCATGAAGACATTCCGAACTAACTGAAGTGAAACAAATGAACTGTTTGTAACATTTGGGTCTCCTTACTCTCTAAGAAGATAGCAGATTAATACTTTAAAACTGATGGAAAAGTTTTAAAAAGTGTGTACAATTGAAAATGTATCAATTATTCAAGTTTTGTCAGCTTGCGTACAGGTTTGGAGAGACTATCTAAAATATATATTGCCATATTGACCTCTAGTTGAACTCTCATTGAAAATAAGGGGTTATCCATATAGAGTTTAGAGTTTCCCAAACCTGAAAACGCATATGTACGTACTCGAAAAGGTCCTGGTGTGGCCCCTTTTTGGAAATATCCTTCATTAACCCTTTCAGGTCTTTTGTGGAGCGTGATAGTTTCCTATAAAAATAATCTAGTTAAACAAAATATTCCTAGAATGTTCTTATATTTGAGTAGAATTTATTAGATAACATACAGTATGAAGTATTGACCAGGAAAGCTAGATGAAAGGAGCAGGCCGTTGTAACAAGAATAGTAGTCAAGAAATGAAAGTCCATGATCCCGTATGATAAACACAGGTTAGGGTTATTGAGGTAAGTATATGGGACGAGCGTCTGTTAAGCCTCTCTTCTGCTCCTCAAATCAACTGGGTTGCTAAACTGAAAGTTATTAACCCCCTCCCCTCTATCCGAACGTCATACTGGCAGGTTTGCAAATGAAGACTATACCGCAGAAAAAGTTTGGGGTCCAAAAGAGAGCCAGCTAAGGACACGTTTGGGGAACACGTTTGTACACGTCATGATGGACATTTACAGGTGTAGGACCAGAGCAGAGCCTCTTGTAAACAGTTTAGAACCAAGGGACCGAATTTGATTTGAGGACCAGAAGAGAGACTTAACAAACGTTTCCTTACAAGGTAATGGGGAACGGACATAATCTACGGTTCCTAGTGGACTACCATTCCTGTCACACCTGTCCCAACACCCTGTATTCTAATATTACGTCAAACGAATACATTTAGTATTACAATGAATTCATAAATGAACGATTAATTTGGTAAGACATTTAAGAATATTCCTTCCGTGCCTTTAGCATGCAGTCAAAATTCATTGAACCACTTGTAAAAATGAAAATAAAAATATGTCCGATGTGACATTCCTTACAGCCCTGTGCTTTCCTCCCCTTCCTCTCGTTCCCGCACTTTTTCCATCAGCCAAATACGGAACTCATTTTCCCAAAGCCAAGTATTGGGCGCTGGTACCGTGGCAGTCTTCGGCCGACCCTGTCCACGCGTTGTTACAGTCCTAAGAGGGTTGAGAATAAAGAAAATGTTGCTTAGATAAATATTTTAAAAAGTAAAGAAAAAAATTAAGGTGAGAATGTGAAGAAAAACATGTTACACTGTATATGAACATTGGACACTCACCGTACTTCAAACACCTGTCCATGTTTGTGGTTGTAAACATACTGCTTTGGGTTTAAGTTGATCCATCTTCCCTTTGGGAGGCAAGACTCGTAGAATATATCTGTAATTTAAAGAAAAAGCTTTTTGGAAATAGGGAAAGTATAGCTAGTTGGATGAGATATACGCTCAGGTGGAAATGGCTCGTTTTGAAATAGAAGAAGAGGAAGATCATTTAAATCACTGTTTATCAAGCTGTTAGGCTGCGCCTCAGTTAATCACAATTTATGCCACGGATTGTACACTAAAGAATCAAAATGGTGGCAGCGGTGGGATTCGAACCCACGCCTCATTGAGACTGGTGCCTAAAACCAGCGCCTTAGACCACTCGGCCACGCTACCTGTTATTTCCCTCAAAAATGATGACCATGAAGGATTCACAACAATAAAATGCTTGAATATTTGAAAAAAAGTTCTTAATGATCATATTTATAATTGAATCAAAAATGTTAGAGATTGTGAATGAAGGGGAATTCTAATCTGATATATTATCTGAAGAGAAGTACATCACATATTCATCACACGTGTTATCAGACGGGAAGGCAGCACTGAGATATTATTTATTCTACATTGGTGGCAAAACAAAAAATGCCATCTGTTACTGTATTTGTTATTTGTTACGTTATTTCCACATAATGTTCGATTCATTCCAGTTCATATCATGTTACTGACCTATCTTTGCATTTCTGTTTCTTGGGGCTAGTTGCGCTATTTCGCTCCATGGCCGACTACGAGCTAGTCTTTTTTCTCGCCTTTCATCCAGCTTGTCCGTCGTCTCTGCCGGGACAAATTCCAAGCCAGCTGGTACAGTGAAGGAGCGACTCAAAGCGCTAGTGGGTCGACTACGAGGAAGTGCCACCTGAATTACATAGCCTTTGTTTATAACTTGCTGAAGTTGGCTATTAAGAGAGGGGACAGAACTGTGTATTTTAATTCCATTTACCTACCAATTCATTACTAATAACCTTTCGGTTATCATCTATTCATTTATATATCTCTAAACTTACCCTGTTTTGCTGTATGGAATTACGTCGGGATGGAGCCGGATGGATACTGTAAGACACGCCCCTCACGTCCTGAAGACTGCCCCATCTCTGACTGACAGTTGTCATAGTAACTTGCTTTTTTCGTAATTATTCCAAGATTTCCATATTCATTCTTTTGGTCTGATGGTCTCTCTGTATATGAAGCCTCTTTCACACAGTATGAAGGACTGATCTGCAAAATGAGGGTAAGGCATGTAGCCACAGGTACATGTAACTGATATTTTCAAAAATAAGGCTCAATTGAAAACAATCTTATGTTTGTAATAAAGAGCACGGCAACAAGTGTAATCGGTTCTAACTGTGAAAGATCTGATTCTGTCAATTTGCCTATGTAGCGAAACAATGGAGCATTTAAAGAAAGAAGCAAATAAAGATTTGGATATCTGATCGCTACAAGGATCTTTGAAGTATACCAACACTATGAAATTTCTTAGGATGTCGATTACGTCTTACAATTGAAAGAACATGATATGGAAGAGCGAGACAAAGACCCCACTTCAAAATCCATGTTCGTTAACTTAAAACTTTGTTTGAAAAAGTAAACATGCTTCAAACATTGGATTTCTCGTTTTGTGACACTGATTGAGTACCCAAAACCTTATGAATAGTTTATAAGGATTTGATCTCGAGGGCGTCTGTCGATCAATCCCGCCTTTGGTTTTTCTTTGCCAATCTATTGTTGCTAGGACAATCAGGCGACCTCAATTGATCTGCCACCATTGAATGGAAACAAATGTTGTTGTTTTTTTAAAACTCAGCTTGCCTTGAGAGAGTGAGTTTAACTGACTCCTAATCGCTTGCATGATAAACAGTTACAAGGTATTTCAAACCGTAGTCTATAATGTAACGAAGAGCCTACACTTCATCAAGTTTCAGCCCTATATGTATTTGAATTTCTTCGGAAATTTTATTTATTTATTTATAGATGATAATCGTAAACCCTTCAAAAACCAAATAGTTCCCCTTTTCTCTAAATTTGATATAAAGCTTATGTCACGTTTGATAAATATGGCCTTTTCAAATAAATTAAATATATGTTGATAATTTGTGATTAGTTTGATATACTGATACTAAAATTGCGTACCAATAAAGCATGCTTTTAATATCTAAGCAACATGTTAAATTTGCATTTTAAATTTGAATCTTTGTCCTCCAAGAACAAAACAAATTATGGATAAGCTGAGAAAGGTTTAGTTAACGTACATGTATTCTTATGACGCACTACAAACTATTATGATAATTTATATGGAGTTGGTTTTCTCGGTGCGAAGGCTGGCATACACCATACATAACCTGTTGGGCGTTATCGTTGAAGCCCGGTTGACCTTTATGATTATAAGCCGCCTGAAACAGTACTTAAAATGATGGGCGATGTTGCGTGGCACACATGAAACAGTTTGCCATACCACTATGATATTCAAATGTTTTATGACAGTCCATGATCTATAACCGATGCCCCAGTAAACATATGGATATACCACTTACAAATCGTAGGTACTCCAATGTCACCCTATTAACTTGTAGTGCTTACTTGTGGGTCCTCAATGCCAATCTTCCAGTGAAATCTATCCAAGGTGACACATAGCGTCTTGTCTGCCTGACGGTAAATAGCATTTGTACGTTGTTCTGATTACGGCAACCGAAGGTCGCTAATTTTCCGATATAACACTATTGATTCAGCCTGCATATATAATGTATAAGCCTATTGCTGATTGAACGTGGATGCGTTTTAACGCTGGCTTGACGGAATGCGCCTGGGAAACTTTTATAAAAGGTCTTTAAAGAACATTCTTAACATTCTTTGAACTAACATCTCTGCTAGATTCAAATATGATCACTTCTCAAACAAACTGAGTTGTTAAGGAAATGATGTAGTAGGTTTAACACAGAGATGAAAGACACCATTAACCATTTTTACACGCTATTATGTTTTTGAAATTCATGTATATGTAGTAAATATGGTCTTGCCATATGTGATCTCTTCGGAATTACTTTGCATTTTACAGATTAATGATTAATAAATGTTTTTTTAAATATTGAGCAAAATTATTAGATTTGTAATATATTATATTTATCATCTGAATTGAAAGATATACATGTATTAATGGCTTACAAAGCATCTATTGATCAAATGATAGTAGTCATATTTATACAAATTAAATGATAATATTTACATGAAATGTCATTACTGACACGTTTGCCTCGTTTTCAGAGAATCTAGGACCATGCTCTCGTGCATCTTTTTCTGTAAAGCGGTGTAGCATGTTACAACGCGTTATGCAAAAGGTTCAAGCATTGCATGGCGTCAAGCTGTGTTTGCCAGTAATACATCTTTCTAGGTTTGTACTTGCAGCAGACGCATTATATAGCGTGTATTCAGGTGAAGCTGGAGTTTGGTGAGAATACAGAAAGGCAAAGATTTGAGTTTATTATATTTTTCATGGCTGCAATTGTAAGTGAATATCCTGACGAGCAAGAGATGCGGCGTAAACTGCTGGAGGAATTCCGATCTGTTACTTTGTCACAAGCGTACTACAAAATTTGGTTTACCTTAAGCAAAGGCTGAGTTTTTTTTTTTTTTTTACTTTTTGCAGGGTTTATAACAGTTACGTAAATCTTTGCATTGCGATCCGCATGGACAGCCGTTGGTTTATCTTCAAATTCCAAGACTACAAACATGTGTTACGGTTCTGCTTCAGATCAAAAGTGGTCATCGCGATCTCTATTTTGGCACAGAGAGGCTGCGTTTGGTCTTGTGTGTCCATCAAGAATATATTTAATGGTGTCACAGAAAATATACTTGCCTTGATATGTTTTGGTTCCGTGAATATTTACTGCGTTATATGTATAGCAAGGGTTAGTTACTTGTATAGAGTAGTTCAACGACCAGATTAACAGTATCCGATGAACACCAGTACATCAGTGGACTGGTAGAATACAATATATTTCAGGACATTGTATGTAGAGTGGAAAAATCTAAGGGTCCTTCATACAGCTCATGTACACTATTAAAGTTGAGGTCATACTTTTCTCTTAATTGTTTAGTCATAGGGCATTCAAGAAGAACATGCCTCTCTGTTTGTATAGATATCCCGCAAACACACAGTCTCTCTCTAGTGATACGGGCCCACCGCCTAGTTTCTATAGCCAGGTTTGTGACGAGGTGCGGAGACGTGTGAAAATTAACCTCTTATACTCCGGGATATCGGTAGTTTGCTTGTAAACACTATGACCTGTCAAGATGGGATTTATTGTCTGTCGATAAGCTGTGAACTTGGATCCAGTTTTTAATGTTTTTACTTCCATTTCCCAATCTGCGGACTCCAATAAACTCGTTATATGTTTAAATACTTTTGTCTTGCTTGATACACAGAGGTCCCCTACGAAAGTGAAAGGGTCATCTATACACCCCTTCCTCTGAGACGTAAGCTTTGATAATTGCGCCCTTTAGGTTGCTCTAATACGGAATCTTAACATTGGCAGACCTGCCTCATAAAACAAATTAAGTTAAGAGAGGTGCTCCGTACAGAAAATTAGTTTTGACAACAACCTCTACACTGCTTAATAAGACCGCTGGTAGAAACGCTACTTCAAACACTTTTCTTTTGACCCGAAATGGAAAATCCACATTTGTAGCTATTTTGAAGCTACCGGATGGCCGTGTGGTCAGCGTGTCCGCCTCCGGAGCTGGAGGACGTGGATTCGACCCCGTCCGGGGACAAGCTAGTCCTTTACAAACGGAATCTCTTCTTGGCACTCAGCAGTAAGGGGTTGAGGCGGGGGCAGAATTCCTGGCCTGACAGTAAAGGTTGTTGTGCATTGGCTGGGTTGTATCCTCTCCAGGGAGGCTAGACCGTCATCACCCAGTATTAGGGCCAAAATGAATGATGTGAACCGCGTGTGCAGTGCGGTTTATAAGCAATGAACTTCTTACTTTTACTTTATTTCATTAGGAGTGCATTTTATATTTATTCAAAGGCTATATGTATACGATGTATACAGGACGGAAATATCTTTATGCTAGGGTGTGCACGTATATTTTTGTACCTCATATTCTTATTTGCAGAATGAATGAAGGCAATAGAAAGTTTCCCGACCAAAACATAGACACATGTAAACTGTGGGACCTACTGACCCAATCAGAGGTACCTTCACCTGTACGCATCATGGACTTTGGAGGAGGTACAGGAGAAACAATGGAGCCCATCTTCAGAAAACTGGAAGCCCTTAATAAGCAAGTGATCATTAGCGTGGAGGAACCACACGAGGATTCTCTGAGAAAATACAAGGAGTTGATTGATAACACGCGCACGGCCTGTATTGATATTACCTATCCCGGGCCGTTTCAACACTACTATGGGCATTCTGTAGAAGATTTGAAGATCATGAAAGCCTATCCACAACACCTACAGGACAGGGTGCTAGCACTACACGTCCTATATCATCTGACAAGTATCTTCGATGATCCCTTTGATCCATACGAGAATATGAAGCAAGCCATCTCAGCAATGTATGTCATTCTTAAACCCGGAGGACAAATGGTTATTGTGTTAGATAAACACGAGGATGATTTACTTGGAGCCGCGTCTCTGAAGTGTTCCGAGGTTCTATTTCCACATAAGGTGAAAAACCACAAGTTGCTGTTTGAAGTCTGGCAAGATCTTCTGTTTAATGGCGGCATTGCAGATGTTTTAAATGCGTCTTTTCCAATGTATAAGGCTACATTCCAGCTTGAGAAAGTAGTCCACCAGGTTGTTTTGCCGACACTGTTAAAGGTTGGAACTGCTGTCTCTATCGCTTGTCTTAACGGGCTATGTGCAGGCCAGTCGCCATTCGATCAACGTATTCTCCAATCCTGCATGGATTATGTAAAGAGTGACGGATACAAGCATGACCTGTATCATGATAGTGACGGAATGTGGTGTTTTCCCTTGAAAATCCATTATATTACTATCAAGAAGGTCGTAATCAATTAATTTATATAGATTAACATTAGTATATGAGGGCACAATGTCAAAATATGTTTGTGCTTTAAAGGTACATACGAACCGAGCATCGGTGGAGAGTGGATTCCCAGTAACACATGTAAACCACTTCTACTAGATTCTTTTATGACTCAAATAAATTTGACATGCCAAGGGATAAACTGAATAGATCACTCGATCAGCCATAAAAGACCTTAAGACTGCTCCTTTCTTTAAATTTATGGTTGTAAATTTAACCTACTTCCGTGACCTACTTTCCTGCCCCATTGACATGCAGCTTAGAATGCCAGCAGAAAAATCTGTTCAAACATCATTTTCGGGTAAAATTAAACAATGCCTTTTGGTAATTCTCTTATTTATACTACTTGAAACTATATGCTGGCATTTGGTTGGTTTTTGTGACAAAAAATTGACTTTGTATGCATCTTTAATCCATATGCATGACGAGTGTTGATTTATTCCTTTATGGACAATTTAATATTTCTAAAAATTTCATTATACATTATTATTCAATAGATTAATTAATTTATAAAACTATTATTACTTTAGGGCTTTGGTCTTTATCAATACTCGAAGTGTTGCTATTGAAGGGTTACGTAGTGCATAAATCGAAACGAAGCAATTAGTGTTTGCAGCTTACATAGAACGCTTGCTGGATCGTAAACTACATTGGCGATACATAAATATACATTGCATGAAGACATTCCGAACTAACTGAAGTGAAACAAATGACCCTTTGTCACATGGTCTCCTTACTGTCTCAGAAGAAAGCAGAAAAAGTCTTTAAAACTTATGGAAAAAAATTAAAAAGTGTTTAGAACTGAAGATGTATCAATTATTCGAGACTGGATTTTGTCAGCCTGCGTACAGATTTGGAGAGACAATATATATATATATATATATATTGCTATTAACTATATTGACCTCTAGTTGAACTCTTATATAGATATGACACTTACAAATCGTAGGTACTCCAATCTCACCCTATTAACTTGTTGTGCGTTCCTCTGGTGTCCTAAATGCCAGTCTTTCTGTGGAATCTATCCAAGGAGACACATAGCGTCTTGTCTGCCTGACGGTAAATAGTATTTGTACGTTGTTCTGATTACGGCAACCGAAGGTCGCTAATTTTCCGATATAACACTTGATTCTGCCTGCATATATATAATGTATAAGTCTTTTACTGATTGAACGTGCGTGCGTTTTACCGCCATATTGACGGCATGAAAACCTTTATTTTAAAGGTCTTAAAAGAACATTCACTAAATAATCTCTCTCGATGAAGAAATATACATGTATATACATATATACATAATTAATCTGCGGCCTTAGTGGAAGGTGCACAAAGGCCGACTTTCTAACTCTCTCTCTCTCTCAAATGAAAATAAACTATCAAAATATATATTGAGAGCATTCACATCAAGAAGAGCCGAGGTCTAGCAAGGCCGATACCTAAATATGGCGGACCTACATGAAAGAAAACCGCGTAATCCTTTAATAGTCTTTCAATGACATTCATTCACGTCACGCGGAATCTGCGAGAGCAAGACTGAACACTACACTAAACTGTTTACTATGTCTTGTAAATTACTTGCTTACTGCTTTAACAGCGGTGACAGTGCCTACCGCTGTTAGCGACCATCGTTGCCCATCATTATCCTGCTATCATTATCACTGTCGGGGACTTGCGCGTAATATCACAGCACAGGCTATTAAGGTATCCGTTTTATAAATAGCTACACGGTAATTACTGTAAGTATGCGCAAAGATAAATAGATTTTGCTCAGCAAATAGCTCCCCCTGCTCGTTTCTTCCAGTAGTGGATATATGTTCATTGATAGCCTCTCTTGCATCTTGTCCTCTGATTGAAAACCTACAACATCACAAAGAAAAGTTATCTGTTCCAATAGCATACTATTGCCAACTATGCACGTTATTATATGATAAGGAAATCATTTATTGAATATTAACGGGCCAGTGTGTACATTTTATAATCCTTTTCATGATCTTCCGGATGGGGCTACATGGGAATTATAAAAAGTCACATGTGTGGTATTTCGGTGATATTTGTACACGTAGGCCATTCAATAGCTTTTTGCACACACCCCAATTCGCTCGTCACTGGACCCTGACCCTTCTTCCCGGCCTCTCGACTTTTCCGACAAACTCGCCTATCCGCCACGTTACCAGAGCCATAAATGCTGTTGGGGTGAGTTGTAAATCGCTGGATTTTAGGTTGATTGTATTTTCATGATTGACTTCCTTTTATTTGGTAGAAAATGAGCGAATCTCCAAAAGAGCAAGATGTGCAGCAGAAAATTCTCCAAGAATTTAGATCAGTTACTTTCTCACAGGCGTACTACCAAGTCTACTGTATTCTAAAAAGAGGGTGAGTTTCTCATTTATCGCCAATTTTTTTATGAAGGCATAAATGATGCCCTTATTGCATACATTGTATTTATTCAAGCCTTAGGGCAGGGGGTTGTTTCGGGTGATTCAAATAAAAATGCTTTTGGTTGGGCAATGTCCACTCTAAATCAAAGTTTGATCTAGGATAGACGAAATGACAGGATTGGGCAATCGACATGAAGCCAAAGGGTGCTCGGATTTGCTGAGGGTAGACCAGAAAACAGCGGGAGTAGTCAGTAGAATGGCGTTCACACGTAGGTGAAGCTGTGTTCCATGTGGGTGAATTCAAGGTACGCTAATAACGTTTTTTAGGTCCGTACTTTAATAATTTATGTACAGAAGGGGAAACTAACAGACTTTAAGAGTGTTTACATTTTACAATGTATTGAAGCAGATTTTACCGAAAAAAAAAGTTAGCGCCCGACCGAGTTGGAAGGCCTTGTTACCTAAAGCCTGGATCACACTTCACTTGCCACCTTTTGGCATCCTCTTTTCAACCTCAGTCGTAAGGAGGTTGCCATAGGTTTTTAATTGGTCGCATAAGATTGCTAACAGGTCGCCTGCGATTGTTGACACATGAAGGGCATTTTTGTGCACCGACAACCAGTGCTACTCAAGATAAAAAATATCCTATCCGGTATCCTAAAGTTTGCCTATGGGTCTCTTCTTGGTTGCCAGTAGGTTGCTATAACCAGTAGCATACCACTTGCAGCTGCACGGTCGATTGACGGTATTAAGTCGTCTTGTCGCTTACAAGTTTTTTTTACCAGTCGCAAGTAGTCAGCAGCAGGTCGCTAGAAGAGTGTAGTTATAACTGCATGGTCGATTGATGATCTTTAGTCGCTTGGTCGCTAACAGGTTTTACCGGTCGCACTAATTCGAAAATATGTCGCTGGAAGGTTGCAAGGGACCGTAATAAAGTAGGAGTTGGATGGGGGTCTATTTGGGCAAATATTTTTTTCATAATTTGTCATGTATGCCTTCTGAATATTAAGATCATAAGTTATAAATTTTAGAAAAAGAAAACATACATTGCATTTGTTGGCAAGATTTTACACTAATTGTCAATGTTTTTATATACCACGTATTTCACACTTACAAAACCAAAAAGAAAAAAAATTAATCTGAGGCAAAGAATTAATGTGCGATTTTTTGACGCTAAGTTTATTTGTTTTATTATTTTGTAAAAATCATGGGTAAAAAATACACATTCCCTCAATGTTTTATGACTGTATGTCATCCAAAATTTGCAAAGCCACAATGAACTTGAATAGGAACTCATTCACTGGCAACCTAACTGTGACCTTGAAGTTGACCTTTGACTTACTTTTCACTATGAACTGTACTTTGCAACGTTCTATCTCTTATATCTCCAAAACTGTCAGAGATACCCCCATTGGTACTGTTGAATTTTTTAAAAAAATATATATGCAGATACATGTAAAAACGTCTATTTTTTGTGGTGTGTGGGTGTTTACGTATTTTCGTACCCTATTAGTTGCTTTTCTTTTCAATATGAAAGAAGGGAATATAAAGTTTCCCGACCAAAAACTAGACAGCAAAGTATGGAGCACGCTGAATCTATTAGAGCTCCCTTCACCAATACGCATCATGGACTTTGGAGGAGGTACAGGAGAAACAATGGCACCCATCTACAGAACACTGGACGTCCTTAATAAGCAAATGATCATCAGCGTGGAAGAACCACACAAGGGTTTTCTTAAAAAGTACGTGGAATTGATTGAGAATATTGGCAAGGCTTCCATTGATATTACATATTCTGGGTTATTTCAAGATTACTATGGACATTCTGTACAAGATTTGAGGGCTTTGAAAGCATATCCCTTACAGTTGCAGGACAGGGTTCTTGCGTTATACGTTCTATACCATCTGACAAGTATTTTCGATGATGCCTTTGACCCATACGAGAATTTGAGGCAAGCCGTCTTTGCAATGTACGCCATTCTTAAACCAGGAGGGCAGATGGTTATAGTGTTAGATAACCATGCAGTGAGCCTCGTTGGAGCCGCGTCTCTAAAATGAACCGAAGTTTTCTTTCCACATAAGTTGGAAAATCACAAGTTGCTTTTTGAAGCCTGGCAATATCTACTTTTAAATGGCGGTGTTGCCGACGTGATAAATGCGTCGTTTACTACGTTTAAGGCAACAGTTCAGCAGGATGAAGTTGTCAGCCACGTTGTTTTACCGACCCTGGCAGAAGTTGGAACAGCTGTCTCTATAGGTTGTTTTAACGGGCTTTGTGCAGACCAGTCCCCATTTGATGAACGTGTTGTCCAGTTCTGCATGGATTATGTGAAGATTGGCGGATATAGACATGGCCTGTACCTTGACAGTGAGGGGAAGTGGTGCTTTCCTTTGAAAACCCATTATATTACTATCAAGAAATCTGCAAATGAGTAATATTTCGAACACCTATTTATATTATGGAGCTTGGTTAGATCATAGATTGATTTTAGGTACATTTAGACACATTTGAAGGGACTTATTTTTACAATACAGACAAACTGTTATAGTAGTTACAGAACATGGCATGTTTATTCCTATCTAACCTGAACTGCGATAAACAGACAATTACTCTGTTTGTGTTGACTCAGACTTTATTTATTAATTGATTTTTAATCAAATATGACGTGCATTTCTATCTATTTCTTTTATAACTAGAAAAAGCACTCCGAGAGCGCAGACCTCCGCCAAGGCAGCGATTTTTGATTATTGATTTGTTATTGATCCGGATCACCACCAAAAACTAATGATCTCTTCCATGGCCCGCTTCTGACAGTTCCTGAAAATTTCATCAAAGTTGGTCCATAACTTTTTGAGTTATGTTGATGACAGACAAACAGACAGACAAACACACGGACAAACAGGGATGAAAACATAACCTCCTTGGCGGAGGTAATTATGCCTGGCAAGGCATATCCCAGAAAACACGTCACGTTCGGATCACGTGGCTAGCACGTAGCTATGACGTTATAATGTGGTAACAACGTGCTAGCCGCATGATCCGAACGTGACGTGTTTGCTTATTTTACTTGGTATAATGACATTTTAGAAAAGATGAAATTGTCTACAACGCCAGAATTTTTATTGATGCGAAAATCATTATTAACATTTTAGAATATTTATCGGAATAGGAACTGTTCTTGCTCAAACTTTAGGTTATCTAACGTGAAAGGATAAAATAACGAGGTAGAGGGTTCTATGGTCTAACGTCCAAGAACATTTCAATGCCAATTTACTTTCCTCTTAAGGAGTACCGGTACAATGCAGCAGGTTATACAAATTTTAATAGATGAACAAAAATGTTTAATATGTATAATTAGTTTTCAAAACAATGCTGAATAACAGACAGGATTTTGACACAATATTTACAATATCTCCTTAAGTTATTGTTTGTGTGCCTGTTACGAGTCTTTTATGCACTGTGCTTCCTATGTATCCGTTAATAATGCCATGTATATAACTATTTCAAAACATTCCGAAGGCTGGTCCAAACAAGAAAGAAGCATACATTTCAAAACTTTCAGTTTACGTGAAATAAAGAGCGGGCGCATTCGACGCTTTCCGGAAGTGCAGACGAACAGTTAAAAGTAGTAATGAGATTAGAAAAAATAAGTCGGTGCGCACATAAAAGTAAACATTGCGAAAGTATGCATTCTACATAAAAACATAAGAAAAAAAATAAATACGGTTCAAATGCATTTATTTTTAGTTAGGTAGGCACAACACGAGGGATGAAACGTACTTTTACATTGTCTCTTTGATTCAGTATGCTACCCATATTAGGAACGACGAAAGCTTGTATTTAACCAATTTTTATTATTAAAAGATATAAGAAATCATATTTATGTATTACACAGCACAATTAAAATAGTGATTAAAAGAAAAAAAGATAGGTGGTGGGCACGTTAAAAATGAGAAAAAATATTAAACGTAAAAATATACAGAATTGAACACGACTCGAATTTACATCCCACTATCCATACTGACTTGACAAAAGCGGTTTTCATTTGTGTGTATGGTGTCTGCAGCTTAATTGTAAACATGTTGTTAAACTTTATTCTGGCATTCCCGCATAATGTTACTTCCATGGAAGAAGCACTAAACGTACTTCAGGAACACTGCTGTTTCTACATATGCATGCTGCTAATATTAAAGATGTAGAAAATTTGAGAAATATTTACTGGGTTTCTTATGACTTCTTTATCTCACTGCACGTTCACGATANTTTCAGTTTGAGTAATAAACATTTTGTACCTTGTTTGAGTAATAAACATTTTGTACCTTCACACGTTAACTGCCGAGGCGCGTCGTTTTTAACCGCAGATGATTTCATTTTAACTCGCCTACTCGTACTCTCGTGACCCAATGGTCAGAGTCATCGTAATGATGATGAGAATTAATGCTTCCAAGATAGATGAAATGTATGTAGAAAAAATAGGAATGATAAGAACACAAAGTCAATTTTCAAGAATGTTAGGAATATTCATAGACACTGCTTCCTACATACTGTAGATATAGAGCAAACATGATAATATAATAATGAAATATTCATTTTAAATTTAAATTCCAAATCCGTTCAGTAGTCTTTACAATAAGTATAATTATGTGAGTTACATATATAACAACCGTTAGACACTAGGGCCCAGTTTCACAAAGGACGTTTAGCACTAACCAGTGTTTAAGTCTAACCAGTGAATAAATTCTCCTAACACCTGTTAACTAAACGTCAGTTGAAATTGTGTTTCATAAACAGTGTTTAAACAGCCAGTTAGTTAACAGACCTTTAAATATTATATCCAGTTAAACACTGGACAGTTTGAACACTGTTTATAAAACACAATTTTAACCATTTTTTAGTTAATGGGTGTTGGGATAATTTATCCACTGTTTAGGCTTATACACTGGTTAGTGCTAAACGTCCTTTATGAAACTGGGCCTAGGTCATTACAATCTGTATTAACTGTCTCGCCTCCCTGGGGAGGGGCTGTTCAATAATGCAGGTATGTCAGAAAGAGGGCTGTGGGTTTTGGAAAACGGACTGAAGGGTGTCCATTTTGAGCATGTCACCACCATTCTTTTTCTATTAGTCTACACATGAGTCTTTTCTAACGAAACTTACTAAGTAATATAAACATTGATATCATAATATATTTTTGTTAGGTAATATAACGACTAAATAAACTTGAAGTGGTACATCATCAAATACATTTACAAGTACATATCAATTTCTGCCTTCCGTATTGTTATATTACACCCCATTTCCATAGATTAGATCGACCTACTTTAGATCAACCTAACTCCCTGGGGGTTCACGCTAAATAGCTGTCAGCCGGGCGGACACGAAAGTCAATTATCCCCTTACAGCTTGTAGTAGGCGGGACGGACATTTAAGTAGGATTATCTGAAAGTAATCTAGTGAGACTCCCCGCGGGGATAGATCGATCTAAAATCTATGGGAATAGAGCCTAAGTCTATTCCTCCATATAACAGGTATAAACATATTGCATCAATGTTCTTTGTGCTTTATAACGACGTCCTCAAAATAAAATGTTAATCTATATAGAAGTATCAAATCAATTGATTACGGCTTTCTTGATAATAATATAATGGATTTTCAGAGGAAAGCACCACATTCCCTCACTATCATGGTACAGGCCATGCTTGTATCCATCACTCTTTACATAATCCATGCAGGATTGGAGAATACGTTGATCGAATGGCGACTGGCCTGCACATAGCCCGTTAAGACAAGCGATAGAGACAGCAGTTCCAACCTTTAACAATGTCGGCAAAACAACCTGGCGGACTACTTTATCAAGCTGGAATTTAGCCTTATACATTGGAAAAGACGCATTTAAAACATCTGCAATGCCACCATTAAACAGAAGATCTTGCCAGACTTCAAATAGCAACTTGTGGTTTTTCACCTTATGTGGAAATAAAACCTCTGAACAATTCAGAGACGAGGCTCCAAGTAAATCATCTTCGTGTTTATCTAATACTATAACCATCTGCCCTCCCGGTTTAAGGATGGCATACATTGCAGAGATGGCTTGCTTCATATTCTCGTATGGATCAAAGGGATCTTCGAAGATACTTGTCAGATGATATAGGACGTGCACTGCCAGTACCCTGTCCTGCAACTCTTGTGGATAGGCTTTCAAAGCCCTCAAATATTGTACAGAATGTCCAAGGTAGTTTTTAAGAGGCCCGGGGTAAGCTATACCAATGGAAGCCTTGCCAATATTCTCAATCAACTTCATGTACTCTGTCAGAGAACCCTTGTGTGGTTCTTCCACGCTGATGATCATTTGCTTATCAAGGTCGTCCAGTTTTCTGTAGATGGGCGCCATTGTTTCTCCATCACCTCCTCCAAAGTCCATGATGCGTACTGGAGACAGTATCTCTGATTGGTTAAGTATGTCCCAAAGTTTACTATCTATGTTTTGGCCGTGGAACTTTTTGTTGCCTTTAATCATTCTGGAAGTGCATAAAGAAGTAAATAGGGTATGTAACAAGTATAAAAACTCTCTAGCCCTAACAAACACAGACGCCATTTATTGTACCACTTGTAGAATTGTAGGCCTTTGAATGATCAGTAACCGTGGACTATTTTGAAGAACAATCTAGTTTTTAGCACAGGGTTACTATTAAGGCGTATTCCCAATAAAACTACCGTTCTACGTTGATCGATCCACCTCCGAGGGGCTTCTTGCAGAATGCCCTCATATGGACTGAATGACACCATTGTTATAATCATCAAAAATTCGCAACGCGATAAATTCAGTGCAAAAACATTTTTGATTAGAAAGGATCAACTAAAGGGTGCACCTACAGATCACAATGTATAGAATAACGTAATTGCAAAAAGTACTAATACTCACCCTTCGCTTAAGGCACACCAAATTTTGTAGTACGCTTGTGATAAAGTAACCGATTGGAATTCCTCGAGCAGCTTATGTCGCATCTCGAGCTCGTCGGTAAATTCAGTCATTTTCTGCACAATCTATAAACAAACTCAAACAAATCCAACTCAAAACATCTCCTTTTTATTTTCACAACTAACAATAGCAACCCTTGTGATGTAACTGGTATGACAAATTGCTTGATCGCGTTCTGCAAATAAATCAGGTCACGAAGTCAAAATATTTTCATACTTTATTCCATGCATAACGTGTGCTGCTTTATGGACAATTTCATCTTTCTAAAAAAATGGCATTATGCCGAGTAAAATAACAATGTAAAATAACGTTTTATCCCACGTGCATATACCAGGTATAATTATATAAGAAATAAATAAATAAAAGGTATCTAATTAATAGATTAACTGATTAATAAAGTCAGACTTATCATAAACACAGTGATTTTCTGCTTTTCGCAAGGTAGGTCAGTTTAGATAAATAATAAGTTTTGATGTGGAAGGATGAAATAACCAGTGAGTTAAGAGTTCTATGGTCTAACGTCAAAGAACATTTGAATGCCATTTTACTTTCCTCTTAAGCGGTACCGTTACGAAGTAATAGGTTTTAGCAACTGTAAAGATGAACAAAAATGTTATATATATATATACTCTAATTAGTTTTCAAAACAATCCTGAATGAGGGACAAAACTTTTGACAATATATAATTATAAGAATTCCCGTTTTTTAGCGTGCCTGTTGCAAGTCTTTAATGCACTGTGCTTCCTATGTGTCCATTAAATATGTGATGTTTGTAACTAATTCAAAACATTTCTGAAGGGACCACTGGTCAAAATAAGATAAACAATTTGGAAAACATCCGTTTCAGACTAATAATGAGTACTTTAATGTCTATTTCACGTGATGCATCAACATGTTATATTAAAGTATTCCAACGATGAATGGCGGCGTCTAGATGTTACACAATATTTCTAGACCAATAAATATGTATTGAAATATGGATGCCTGCTTCAAATGAATCACGACTGGATTTCTCAAACTACATTACCAAATAGAGAGAAGTACGGAGATCCAAGGCCTCCAACGTTCTGAGAGAGAGAGAGAGAGAGAGAGGGGGGGGGTTGTTGAAGACAGAAATGATTATGATCCATAATTACATTCAGCATGAAGACCAGTCTCTTTCATTTTAAGCATTAAAATGAATTGTTTACCGTAGTTGTCGGCAAAATCACATGCACATCTTTCACTCTTGTTCTTCTTGATGGCTGATGCATCCATGCTTTTGAAATGTTAATACATGTATAAGACACGACACAGGTGCCGACTAATGCCATAATTATGTATTACAGAACAATTAATTTTGCAAATCAAGAAAATCGGTACGCAGTGGTCATCTTAAAATGAGAAAAAAATTAAAATTAAAAATGAACAAAATTGAACACGACTCGACTTTTGATCCCACTATACTGTATATACTGAATTGACAAAAGCTGTTTTCACTGTGTGTATGTCTGCAGGTTAATTGTTAACATGTTGTTAAACTTATGTTCTGGCATACCGGCATGATGTTACTTCCACTAAACTTATTTCACGAACACTGCTGTTTATACACTGTACATGTGCAAGCTGCGAATGATCAATATGTTAATAAGGATTCCTGCGAGTGAAAAAATTATTAATACACAGTTAAAATGAACGGGGACAGGCTTTTGCAGGATAGATAGCAAAAACCCACAAACCACATTTCAAGCTATACACTGTATCAAACGTCATTTCAATGAGTTGTCGTATTCAGATTTATCATAATTCCAAAAGAAAGGTCTAGCAGATCAATTCTTGGTCAAACTATATGTAATTCACTTTTGTATGGATTATGTGAACAGTGATCTTTGCCACTACAGTGAGGGGATGTGGTGCTTTTTAATAGAAACTTATTATTGCACCATTCAGAAAGACACAAATGAGACAGTTGTTCCAGTCAAGTAACGTTTTGAATTTTAGAACTAGTTGTTTGTAACATCTAGTATATTCTAAACCGTAACAAGACTGCCCTCTATTGGCAACAAGTACCAGTCGTATTAAGGTGCTGACCTCTATGTAGCGTATGGTATCCTATAAGTATTTTTCATTAAGTTTTGGAGCTTCAATTTTCCTGGTCAGGGAGTGTTACCCACATTACATTGTTCTTGGCAAGTAGACTGTGTTTCAGAATCCTTAGAGTTAAAACCCAGTGAACAGCTCAGTAAACCCTGTTCAACCAGGAATATAAGTAAACAAAATGTTTTTTTATATCTTTGGTGTCTGATGTAAAGTTATGTTGCACTTTAGTCGAGTGATTTGATGTTTTAACCCTGTTTCTGAGTTTCTAAAATACTTACAAGGAGCAGCCTGACCCATGTGCCCTGTATAAAGCTTCTTTGCTGTAAAATTTGGCACTATCTGGTGTTTATAATTCGGTTAAGTGTATATAAATTTTGTTTAATCAGATAGTTTTAAATGGACAATTTAACTTTGCAAGTCAGCAGTAAAATGCTAAAGCACGTATAATTGTAAGTCTTCTATAGCATTTATGCTAGAGATATGCTCCATCCTTTGTTGCGGGTTCATATTACATTAATTGTGCTGGCTGTTACAATTCTGCTTGGCGCAAATTGTGCTAGTGCGGATTTCTCAACTATGGCATTTTAAAANGAAAACTAATTTAATATTTTAATCTACTGGTATATTAAGGTACAAGTATTAAATGAAAACCATGTATATGCGCTGGATTTGGAGGAGTTATCAACTTTTTCCAAAGTCAAATACTAGTATCTGCATAAAAGCTGTTCTTCTGTGGGCTGTGGGTTTTGGAAAACGGACTAAAGTGTGTCCATTTTGAGCATGTCACCACCATTCTTTTTCTTTTAGTCCACACATGAGTCTTTTAATTCTAACGAAACTTACTAAGTAATATAAACATTGATATCATAATATATTTTTGTTAGGTAATATAACGACTAAATAAACTTGAAGTGGTACATCATCAAATACATTTACAAGTACATATCAATTTCTGCCTTCCGTATTGCTATATAAGCCTATTCCTCCATAGAACAGCTATAAACATATTGCATAAAATTTTGTTTGTGCTTTATAACAACGTCCTCAAAATAAAATGTTAATATATATAGAAGTATCAAATCAATTGATTACGGCTTTCTTGATAATAATATAATGGATTTTCAGAGGAAAGCACCACATTCCCTCAATATCATGGTACAGGCCATGCTTGTATCCATCACTCTTTACAAAATCCATGCAGGATTGGAGAATACGTTGATCGAATGGCGACTGGCCTGCACATAGCCCGTTAAGACTAGCGATAGAGACAGCAGTTCCAACCTTTAACAGTGTCGGCAAAACAACCTGGCGGACTACTTTCTCAAGCTGGAATGTAGCCTTATACATTGGAAAAGACGCATTTAAAACGTCTGCAATGCCGCCATTAAACAGAAGATCTTGCCAGACTTCAAATAGCAACTTGTGGTTTTTCACCTTATGTGGAAATAAAACCTCGGAACAATTCAGAGACGAGGCTCCAAGTAAATCATCTTCGTGTTTATCTAATACTATAACCATCTGCCCTCCCGGTTTAAGGATGGCATACATTGCAGAGATGGCTTGCTTCATATTCTCGTATGGATCAAAGGGATCATCGAAGATACTTGTCAGATGATATAGGACGTGCACTGCCAGTACCCTGTCCTGCATTTCTTGTGGATAGGCTTTCATAGCCCTCAAATATTGTACAGAATGTCCAAGGTAGTTTTTAAGAGGCCCGGGGTAAGCTATATCAATGGAAGCCTTGCCAATATTCTCAATCAACCTCATGTACTCTGTCAGAGAACCCTTGTGTGGTTCTTCCACGCTGATGATCATTTGCTTATCAAGGTCGTCCAGTTTTCTGTAGATTGGCGCCATTGTTTCTCCATCACCTCCGCCGAAATCCATAATGCGTACTGGAGACCGTATCTCTGATTGGTTTAGTATGTCCCAAAGTTTACTATCTATGTATTGACCGTGGAACTTTTTGTTGGCTTTGATCATTCTGGAAGTGCATAAAAAAGTAAATAGGGTATGTAACAAGTATAAAAACTCTCTAGCCCTAACAAACACAGACGCCATTTATTGTACCACTTGTAGAATTGTAGGCCTTTGAATGATCAGTAACCGTGGACTATTTTGAAGAACAATCTAATTTTTAGCACAGGGTTACAATTAAGGCGTATTCCCAATAAAACTACCGTTCTACGTTGATCGATCCACCTCCGAGGGGCTTCTTGCAGAATGCCATCATATGGACTGAATGACACCATTGTTATAATCATCAAAAATTCGCAACGCGATAAATTCAGTGCATAAACATTTTTGATTGGAAAGGATCAACTAAAGGATGCACCTACAGATCACAATATATAGAATAACGTAATTGCAAAAAGTACTAACACTCACCCTTCGCTTAAGGCACACCAAATTTTGTAGTACGCTTGTGATAAAGTAACCGATTGGAATTCTTCGAGCAGCTTATGTCGCATCTCGAGCTCTTCGGTAAATTCAGTCATTTTCTGCACAATCTATAAACAAACTCAAACAAATCCAACTCAAAACATCTCCTTTTTATTTTCACAACTAACAATAGCAACCCTTGTGATGTAACTGGTATGACAAATTGCTTGAACGCTTTCTGCAAATAAATGAGGTCACAAAGTCAAAATATTTTACTGCTTTATTCCACGCATGACGTGTGCTGCTTTATGGACAATTTCATCTTTCTAAAAAATGTCATTATGCCGAGTAAAATAACAATGTAAAGTAACGTTTTATCCCACGTGCATATACCAGGTATAATTATATAAGAAATAAATAAATAAAAGGTATCTAATTAATAGATTAACTGATTAATAAAGTCAGACTTATCACAAACACAGTGATTTTCTGCTTTTCGCAAGGTAGGTCAGTTTAGATAAATAATAAGTTTTGATGTGGAAGGATGAAATAACCAGTGAGTTAAGAGTTCTATGGTCTAACGTCAAAGAACATTTGAATGCCATTTTACTTTCCTCTTAAGCGGTACCGGTACGAAGTAATAGGTTTTAGCAACTGTAAAGATGAACAAAAATGTTTTATATATACTCTAATTAGTTTTCAAAACAATCCTGAATGAGGGACAAAACTTTTGACAATATATAATTATAAGAATTCCCGTTTTTTAGCGTGCCTGTTGCAAGTCTTTAATGCACTGTGCTTCCTATGTGTCCATTAAATATGTCATGTCTGTAACTAATTCAAAACATTTCTGAAGGGACCACTGGTCAAAATAAGATAAACAATTTGGAAAACATCCGTTTCAGACTAATAATGAGTACTTTAATGTCTATTTCACATGATGCATCAACATGTTATATTAAAGTATTCCAACGATGAATGGCGGCGTCTAGATGTTACACAATATTTCTAGACCAATAAATATGTATTGAAATATGGATGCCTGCTTCAAATGAATCACGACTGGATTTCTCAAACTACATTACCAAATAGAGAGAAGTACGGAGATCCAAGGCCGCCAACGTTCTGAGAGAGAGAGAGAGAGAGAGAGAGAGAGAGAGAGAGAGGGGGGGGGGGGGGTTGTTGAAGACAGAAATGATTATGATCCATAATTACATTCAGCATGAAGACCAGTCTCTTTCATTTTAAGCATTAAAATGAATTGTTTACCGTAGTTGTCGGCAAAATGACATGCACATCTTTCACTCTTGTTCTTCTTGATGGCTGATGCAACCATGCTTTTGAAATGTTAATACATGTATAAGACACGACACAGGTGCCGACTAATGCCATAATTATGTATTACAGAACAATTAATTTTGCAAATCAAGAAAATCGGTACGCAGTGGGCATCTTAAAATGAGAAAAAAAAAATTAAAATTAAAAATGAACAAAATTGAACACGACTCGACTTTTGATCCCACTATATATACTGAATTGACAAAAGCTGTTTTCACTGTGTGTATGTCTGCAGGTTAATTGTTAACATGTTGTTAAACTTATGTTCTGGCATACCGGCATGATGTTACTTCCACTAAACTTATTTCACGAACACTGCTGTTTATACACTGTACATGTGCAAGCTGCGAATGATCAATATGTTAATAAGGATTCCTGCGGGTGAAAAAATTATTAATACACAGTTAAAATGAACGGGGACAGGCTTTTGCAGGACAGATAGCAAAAACCCACAAACCACATTTCAAGCTATACACTGTATCAACCGTCATTTCAATGAGTTGTCGTATTCAGATTTATCATATTCCAGAAGAAAGGTCTAGCAGATCATTTCTCGGTCAAACTATATGTAATTCAATTTTGTATGGATTATGTGAACAGTGATCTTTGCCACTACAGTGAGGGGATGTGGTGCTTTTTAATAGAAACCTATTATTGCACCATTCAGAAAGACACAAATGAGACAGTTGTTCCAGTCAAGTAACGTTTTGAATTTTAGAACTAGTTGTTTGTAACATCTAGTATATTCTAAACTGCAACAGGACTGCCCTCTATTGGCAACAAGTACCAGTCGTATTAAGGTGCTAACCTCTATGTAGCGTATGGTATCCTATAAGTATTTTTCATTAAGTTTTGGAGCTTCAATTTTCCTGGTCAGGGAGTGTTACCCACATAACATTGTTCTTGGCAAGTAGACTGTATTTCAGAATCCTTAGAGTTAAAACCCAGTGAACAGCTCAGTAAACCCTGTTCAACCAGGAATATAAGTAAACAAAATGTTTTTTTATATCTTTGGTGTCTGATGTAAAGTTATGTTGCACTTTAGTCGAGTGATTTGATGTTTTAACCCTGTTTCTGAGTTTCTAAAATACTTACAAGGAGCAGCCTGACCCAAGCTTCTTTGCTGTAAAATTTGGCACTATCTGGTGTTTATAATTCGGTTAAGTGTATATAAATTTTGTTTAATCAGATAGTTTTAAATGGACAATTTAACTTTGCAAGTCAGCAGTAAAATGCTATAGCACGTATAATTGTAAGTCTTCTATAGCATTTATGCTAGAGATATGCTCCATCCTTTGTTGCGGGTTCATATTACATTAATTGTGCTGGCTGTTACAATTCTGCTTGGCGCAAATTGTGCTAGTGCGGATTTCTCAACTATGGCATTTTAAAAATATTTTAATGATAATTTAAGTTCCATATCTATTGTATTAAAGGACTTAGGTGTTTTATTTCATTTTATTTCAGTTTTAACCGTCATTAATGAGTGTACAATACTTGGTGCGGATTTCTCAACTATAGCATTTTAAAAATATTTAAATGATAATTTAAGTTCCATATCTATTGTATTAAAGGACTTAGGTGTTTTATTTTATTTTATTTCAGTTTTAACCATCATTGATGAGTGTACAATACTTGGTTGATAGGGAAGAGACAAACAATATATTATATATAGCAAGTCTTTTTACTCTCTTCCCAACACTACGTGTATTACATTTTTAAGGTACATATCTGTATTAAGAAATAATTAACGAGGCAGATTTATCTAGACATACGTGAGGTAGATTGACTGACCAGTCGAATTCCGAGAGACGATCAGAGGCAATGTTGTGAGGGGTGTGGTGCTTTTTTTTTATAGAAAGTGTTCATCAATGTAATGATTTTATTGCGTTGACGTCGAAAAGTTCTCCTGAGTGTTGTTTTTGGAGTAGCGATTCTTGTATTAGTTATAGTTATAGTCACACTTTTAAGTTGTTGATGTCCCACTTAACACATTTTATTCAAGTGTAATAAAGACATGCACAGTTAAGTGCTTAGCATTTTAATGGTACTCCATTTGAAAAAAGAGTAGCACATTTACGGGATTGTTGCCCCAAGACAAGTTTTCTTCAGTCATATAAATGCATCACTCACTCAATCTATCATTTCCTTGACCATTACATCGTCGGGGGGTGGGGGTGGAGAAGGAACATGCTGGCTGAGTAGGCAGTAATTCTCCTCCAGGCCGGGCTGTCGGTGGCCTGCGTTAGGAGCTGTTGCATATTCATTCTTGTCCAATCCTTCGCATTGTCGGACTAGGGACAGCTCAGGTTTTGCCTGCTCATGCATGATACCATGTAACCCAGGACCACCTGCCGCATGAGCTTGGAGAGGAGAGGGGCTCTGCCAGGCTGCCACAAGCCCACAAAGAGGACATCTGATCACTATCTCACACCAATGTTCAAAACAGCGAAATTGGCAATCAAAGCTGGACCATCTTATGCGCTCGAGCAAGGGGGTGGTGAATAAAACATGCAAAAATAAATAAATAAATAAATAAATAAATAAATAAATAAATAAATAAATAAATAAGGCTGGTTTAAGGCTGGTAAATTTTAAGATAAGTATTTCTCAGAAAAAAAAGTGAAAAAGGACATTTTTCAAAATTTAGGTCTTTATAATGCACCGATATCCCCTATTAAGTGCCTGAGCATTCAAATAATATCACCATTTGAAAAAAGGTTACACGTTTATATTGCAGACGCCCTAATTTCAGCGCCTGACTTTTTACGTGATTTGATTACTAAAGCTATGCTGGTATATGAATAAAGAGGTGTCTATTTTATGGATGATGATGTAAGCCATGGCTGCCTATACCAAAAACATGTCTGAGACGCCCGAGGAGATAGAGATGAGGCATAAGCTGCTTGAGGAATTCAAATCTGTCTCTTTTTCACAGGGGTACTGCAAATGGTTTGATATCTTTGAGAAAGGGTAAGCACCGGTAGAAACGTTTTAACGCATAACATAAAATTTGCACTCAGTGGCATTCTAAACACTTAACGAAGCAAAAGTAGGATTTTTGGGATGAAGAGTTTATAATAATAGAGCTTTCCCAGATATAGTTGAAGGGGTGTTTTGATTGTTGGTGTGGAAAAATTAACAATGGGCAGCACTTTGTCAGGGTAAAATGACAGCTGAGAGGGGAACCAATACTACAGTGTAGTACGCTGTAACCGGGGCCAATTCAGGGATATTTTCTGACAGTATTCCAAATTATCTTTGTTAGCTCATCATTTACTGTCCTATCTTCACCAACGCTCTATCTCTCTCTCTCTCACTCACACACATTTGAGCTTACTAATATACATTTAAATTTTAAATTTATTGAACAGAATGTACAGGGTTAATACTAAATACGGAATGATATTTTTGGAGGGTTAATTTTCTACAAAATATTTGTTTTCTCTCTTACTATTTTAAATCCGAAACTGAGGTGGCACTCCATGTGTGGCCAGGTGTGTCACCTAATTACCACACAACTGTCGAAACAATTGATTCATGCAGTTGCATGTTCTGTGGTCAGAAATGTGAGGGGTGGTCTTTTCGGCAATTTCTGCCCTTGTACATAAAACGCATGGGTTTGGTCAATCTTTGGAGTGTATTTCAAGAAGCAACAAAGGGATCGCAATGAAACTTGACAGATGCCTTAGAGAAGATATGGTTCGACAGCTAAGCAACGGGACTTTCTATGGGGTTCATAAACGGGGAGCCTTTGCCAGGCATTTCAATATTTATCAATATTTATCAGGGAACCGTTAGTAATGTCCCCTAGGGTGTCCTCATATTACAACAAGAAGACAGGATCGCCTTCATCTTAGACTGTGTTGTGCTGGTCGTACAAAGACAACCAGTGTCCTCAGAAGAGATTGGCAGAATGTCATTCAAACGCCCGTTTCAAAGTCTCTCGTGAACAAGAGATTACTGCAAGCCAGTTATTTTGCAAGAAGACCAGTACGGAGACCGCGGTTAACAGCAGGTCATGTACAGCGACGTCTGTAATGGGCTGGGGACCAAGTGCGTTTTGCAGCCAAACCACTGGAATCACATTGTTTTCATTAATGAGTCCAGATATGGAGATTTTAGGGTTGACGGTCGAATCCGTGTATGCCAGCGTGTGTGACAGGCATATGACGATGATCTTGTACTGCCTGGGGTGCAAGCAGGGGCTGGTGGTGTCTCTGTTTGGGGAGCATTTCATGTCGGTGCCCAGAACCAGTGGTTTTTTTAGAAGGCACCAGAACCTTAACCAGGGTTCCTGCAGAAACATTCTACAGCAAACAACACTTTCCTTTGTAAGAGCCAACTTCATGAACAACTTTGTGTACCAAGACGATTACGCACCCTCACATCGAGCTCGCAGAATCACTGCTTTTCTTCAAAACCAAGGGGTTCAGCAACTGCCCTGGCCTGCAAACTCCCCAGATATAAACCCAATCGAAAATCTGTGGGCGGAAGTAACTCGAAGCATAAATAGCTATGGTCATCAGGCGGTAAATCGTGATGAACTACGACAGGCAAATATCACTGCGTGAAATGATATCCCCATCCAAACTTTGGAAAACTTGTCAAAGGGTATGCCATAAAGTGTGAGGGCGCTGCAAGCGGCTGCTGGAGGTCTTACCCGCTATTGATTGCTTTTCATGATTTACTGTTATGAGTTCTTTGCCTGTGCAGCATATCACTGTCCGGAGGCTATCGTTTTCTTTAATATCTCAGCTGAAAGTTAAAACTGATATCAAACTGTTGATATCAAATTGTTGGTTTTCTGGGGGTGTTCTTTTCCTTTGAATGACATCTTTTGTCATATTTGAAATTATTGATCAAAATATCTCACAATGGAAGACTGGATATTTTTATCACTCAATGACATACTTTTTTAGATGAATAAAGCCAAACATTTTTAATGATGCTTAATGGTGAATTTAGTCATATCTAGTTCAGCTAACCTTTTTCTAATGGCTGACAAAACGCTAGTCAATTAAGAAAGAGAACTTCATGTGCAATGTAGATTAAATGATATTATTAGGAATACCACATTTTTAGAAAATGTGTTTATAACTTAAGGCTCATTAGATACATTGTAGAAGATTAAAATTAAAAACAAGATACCAAATGCGTTTCTTTGATTAATGATCTTGCCCTATTTATATGTTTTCTTTTATATACAGAGTAAATGAAGATATGAGGAGGAATGTCAATCAAAATTCTGAACTTATACTGTGGGAGATTTTGAACCTGTCAGAAGTTACTTCTCCGGTTCGTTTAATGGACTTCGGGGGAGGTAAAGGGGGGCCTATACAGGCTGTCTGCCGAAAAATGGAAAGTCTACACAAACAAATGATCATCAGTGTGGTAGAACCAAAAAAGGAATACCTTGATCAGTACAAAGTGTCCATTGACCGTATAAGCAACGCTTGTCTCGATATAACCTATTGCGGGCAATTTCAAGAATACTATGGGCAATCTATAGATGATCTGAGAGCCAAAAGAGCTTATCCACAACAATTGCAGGACAGAGCGTTAGCTGTACACGTCCTATACCATCTGACAAGTATCTTCCATGACCCCTATGATCCGTATGAGGATATGAAGCAAGCCGTTTTTGCAATGTATGCCATTCTTAAACCAGGAGGGCAGATGGTTATCGTAATGTGTAATCATGCTGATAATCTAATTGGAATTGCGCCTTTGAAGTGTTGTGAGATTCTCTCTCCAGAAAAGGTGGACAATTACAAGGAGATATATCAGGTTTGGCAAAAGCTTTTGTTTAGTGGTGCTATTGCGGATGTGATAAATGCGTCGTTCCCGATATTTAAGGCTACTTTCCAGCAGAAAAAAGTAGTCCACCACGTTGTTTTGCCGACTCTGGCAGAGGTTGGAGCCCTTGCAAGTGGAACCTCTTTTCTCGGCTTATGTGCAGACCAATCCCCGTTTGATCAACGTGTTGTCCAGTTCTGTATGGATTACGTGAAGAGTGACGGATACAAGCATGGTTTATACCTTGACAGTGAGGGGAAGTGGTGCTTTCCGATGGAAACGTATTATATAACTATCCAAAAAGTTGCAATTAATTAATGTGAAACAATCAATTAACTTTTTCATTTAAGCTCGTGGTCGAAGCAAGAAGAAAATATGATGTAATATATTTATACATCATTGAAGGAATGGACTTTGATAACAATATTACTTATAACTGTGCACGGCAACAGTGCTGTGTGACAACAAAGGGACATGGGTATCAAAATTTCAACATGGCGGCGGACTTGTGATTACGCTTTCTGCTTGGAATATGCATCTTATTTTGCTTTATATTAATAAAATTTGGAAAATGATTCATTAAACACATGAATATTATCAGGAAACGCTACTTTACAGAGTAGGGCAAGCACGCTGAGATCCTGAATGGGCGGTTGAACAGCGATGACATGAAATTGTCTCGCGTACGTTTCACGACAACAAGAGAGAACTGCATATAGCTCATTTAATTATCCTCACGTAATATTCGTGTGACTGGGCCATTACGTCACTAATGGAAATTTCCACCATGTACGCTAGGTCCCTGAGCCAAATACGAATGGGGGAACGATAGTTGTGGGTTAGCTTTTTGTGCGTTTCTGAAGGAATCGAAACTGGATTGGGTCATTACTTATGTGATTACTAGCTTAGATGACAGGATTTCCTAACAACTTGCTGTTTTATGAAAATCAGAGTTTATTTCAGGTATTTAAATCTCGAAATTGAATAATTGTGTAGTTCACGTGTATGAGAGATCATGCTTAGTACTGAAGTTGAAAAGGGAAGTAATGGTAACGCACAATTATCCGTTTTCTTCACTCACCGGAATTTGTGACAAATAACTTTTTTTTGCATTTCTCTAGTGTGTGTGCTTTAAATGATCCTTGAGATGACCAATAAACAAACAACAGTATTCTGAGGGCTTTCTTTTCCATAACGTACAGCTGTAAAGCAGACTGGTATGACTGTGTCAAAGACTTTTTAAAAGCGCTGAGAATTAAAAAGTTAAAAATACACAGTAATGTGTGGAATCACAAAATTGTTTCTTATGATAAGACAAATCCATCCCTTTACAGATAAAAGCACCCCATTTGTAATCCAACACATAGGAATATGTTGACAGACTTTCAAAGATGATAACCAATTATTGTTACCCAGTACTGTGGACGTGCACATGTTTTGCTACGGACTCCTTTACTGATGAGGCAAACCACATCAAGAATAATGCTTTGATCAGACAAATAACATCAAGTCTAACTAACACCTCAGTGTATATTACTTATGTGTGAAAAAAACGTTCTTAAACACATGTCACGCATATTCACAGAGATGAACATTTTCGTTTAGTCAAGTTCAACTAACAAAATATTGTCACAATTAAATTACGACACTATTATGAATATATGACAAAGTTAATTTCATGTGTCAACTGAAAGACAAAACAAGAAAGGTGACCGGAATATTAAAATTGAATGATTAAATAATTTTCGACTTAAAATATAAAGAACTGAACACGACTTGGCTATTGTGTTCTTTTGGGTTATGTGTAGACCAGTCTCCTTTCTTTCAACGTATTCTCCAGTTCTGCATTGGTTATGCGGAGTCAAGCATAGACTGTACCTTGACAGCGAAGGGATATGGAGCTTCCAGATGTTATCAGCTAACGAGACGCAACTGACAAAATTAAATTATATCTAAGAACTTTTTTGATATTGATTGCATGGACAAAGCACGAAAAGAATATAATCAAAATATACATATTTGGAGGAATAGGCTTATATAGCGATATAAGATGCAAAAACGGGCATGTAAATGCTTTGATGTTCTCGGAATCCGTTTCTGATGAGGCAATTTAACATGTAAGTAAATGTCAACGATTAAAAATGTACAGACTGTAACAAATTTGGAGGAATTGTTTGAATGAACTTTTTTATATTGATTGCATGGTCATGGAATTGTTTGAATGCTTTTGCAAAGAAATGAGGTCACGAAGTCAAACCGTTTCATACCTTAACCCATATGTATGATGTGTGTTGCAGGTGCTCGGTGACTGGTCCCTAGGCAGTGACATGCAAGTACTCGGGTTTGACCTCATAAATCACTTGTGTCTCATTACCATAGTTTTCCACTTAGATCACCAGGCCTGGTAGAGTTGGATGTGAACGTAGAGGTGCCAATTTAAGGACTGATAAGGAATATTTTAGTTTAGGTAAGAAAATCAATATATTTTACGTTTGGTGATTATGAACACGTAAATATCTCAACAACACGACTTTCCTTCAACGAAGATGGTTGTGTAAGAGAAGTATTGCTGTATGCTTTGAAAAAAGAATCACGCTTTTATAGTGCCCTCGATTCAGTTTCGGACTTGCCGCACCATTTGGGTGGCCAGTATAATATAGAGCATAGAATTGGCCTCAAAATGCACTGCTTGTCTTATTTTAAAGGTTTTTCCGGCTAGCTCTCCTTGTCACGAAGTGGAAGGTCACTAGAGTGAAGTATAAATGGAAAGGTGCCAAGTTTAGGCCTGCTGATAAATCATGGCCGACTATAAGGAAAAAATGAGTCAGTCTTCTGAGGAAGCGATGAGACTTAAGCTGCTTGAGGAATTCAAGTATGTTACCTGCTCCCAGGCGTACCATAAAATGTTTAATATTTTGAGGAAAGGGTATGTTAATGTATTAAGCATTAATCTATCAAAATATATGTAACTTACTTTTTATTATTATTATTATTATTAAGAATGTATAATTGAAGGTTAACCCAAATATACAAATCGATTGTGTTGAAGAATATAAATGGCGGGGGTTATATTTCACAGCCTAGCATTATTATTCCTTTAAGACATAAATAGACATTGAGTTCAAAGACACATTTACATTTTGTAATTCGTACTACTATATTTTCAGCATATATCGGTAGGATGGTGTAGTTGTTCGATGAGCATCTCGGTTGCAGCATTTAGTAATGATTCAGAATTAAGGGCATAAAGCGCTAAAGGGCAGTTAAATAAGATATTATATGCAGCCTTAAGAACCGAAAAGAAAACTTTATTCAGTTTCTAATCATGGCGAGGAGAAGAAAAAAATTACTTTTGTGGATAGATGAGCGTTACATGAAACTTTTGGGCATAATTTTGATTATCAAACTGCCATTGTTAGCCATACATTCATCTATATCCTTTGTTTATATTATATTATTTAGGGTGAAGGAAGGTATAAGGCGCAGTGTCAGCCAAACGTTAGATAACTTGCTCTGGAAAACGTTGAACCTATCAGATGTTCCTTCGCCGGTCCGCATCATGGATTTTGGTGGAGGTACAGGAGAGCTGAAGATGGCTATTTCTCAAAAGATGGAGATTCTTCACAAGGAGTTGATCATCAGCGTGGAAGAACCACACAAAGAGTATCTTGACCAGTACAGAATGTCTGTTAATTTCTGTCACCAATGCACGTCTCGATGTGACATATTCCGGGCCATTGCAAGACTACTATGGGCATTCTGTAGAAGCTCTGAGGGCAGTAAAAGCTTATCCGCAACAGTTGCAGGACAGGGTGTTAGCAGTGCATGTCCTGTACCATCTTACTAGTGTCTTCGATGATACCTTTGATCCATACGAGAATATGAAACAAGCCATCTCTGCAATGTATGCCATCTTAAAACCAGGAGGAGAGATGGTAATAGTTATGGATTGCATAAAGGACCATTTGTTCGAGACTGCCTCTCTTAAGTGTGCAGAGGTTTTGTTTCCCGCTACGTTTGAAAACCACAAGCGATTATATGAAATCTGGCAAAATATAGTGTATAATGGCGGCATTGTGGACATGTTGAATATGTCGTTTCCAACGTTTAAGGCCACAATGCAACATAATGAAGTTTCCTATCAGGCTGTTTTGCCAACCATTGCAGAGATAGGGGCCGCTATCTCAATATCTAGTCTAAGTGGGTTATGCGCAAACCAGTCCCCATTCGATCAACGTGTTGTCCAGTTCTGCGTGGATTATGTAATGACAGAAGGCTACAAGCATGGCCTGTACCTTGATAGTAAGGGGGCATGGTGCTTTCCATTGAAAACGTACTATATGAGTATAAAGAAAGAGGCAAATAAGTGATCTGTCAAAGTTGAATTAATACTTTATATTCAGAGGCTGGTCAATAAGTTGGCACCAACTTACTTAAATGTTCTAGTTATTCACAATGTACCTACCAGAATTTTGCGCTCAGTAGATCAACTGTTACTGATTGAAACCTGTAAAATGGGTCTTAAAACCTCTGCAGTCATCTCTTTATAGTCCTCTGGTAAAATGGAATGGAGTATGCTGCATGTACCAATTAAAATCCACTGAATTGAATCATCTAATAACTCTTAAAAAGGAGTATCTTTTAAGGAAAATTTATCCTAATTTGTTCTCCTAAATGACAGTTAGGGTGTATTTTTAACTATAATCTTAGTCTTTCTTAATTAAAAAAATACATATCTTGGTAATTGTGTTCTTGACTACTTGTTTTTTATGTAATGTCCACTGAATATTTTAATGGGTTTTAGACTGTTTAATGGAATGGTATGCCATTCTTAAAACAGGAGGGCAGACGGCATACCCACATAATCGATTAACCTGTGTATATCTATGTGAAAAGCAGTAAAAAAATTAACTCAACACTGCTGCCTATGTAAGGTAACAAAATATCTTAAGAAGTATCTTCTTAATCTAATCAGGGTGTTTTTTTCATATTCCATTTTGATGCCACTGATCATTGATCATCGAGGTATGGATAGCCAAAATCAACAAACTATATTTTTAAAAAGCATCTGTTGCTCTCATATGGCAAAGGACAATACTACCAGCCGTGGAAATTAAATTGAAATATTGCGCTATGAATAAAATGGATTTTTTTTTGTAAAAATGAAAATTGACCAATTGTTAGAGACAAATGCATATTTTTGGCAAGAAGTCTCCGGATAATTTGCCCTTGATTTTTGAGGGATATTTTAAGCTTAAAAAAGCACTCCCCCTAGACTTCTATAGCAAAGTCGAAGCAAAATAAGTGGTGGATCTTCTAATTTGTTCTTATAGGTACAAATAGATTTCAAATAAGAACAAATTAGAAGATCCACCACTTATTTTGCTTCGACTTCGAATGCACGTATTACATTGTTCGCCAAGCAGGTGGTGACTTGAATAACATTACTCGATTTTTCTTTCAACCCTTATACCAGTATTTATCATTTTGGCATATTACAACGAGGAACGCCAGCATTTCCGTTTGTCCTTTAAATGTTATTTCAGATATGGATTTTTAGCACATACGTCATATCATTTGCGTTACAAGGACTGCTGTTGTAAGCAGTGAAAATAAAGGGGGTCAGGCTTTGGGCTGAATTTGTTGAAGTTTGTTGAAAGATTGTGCAGAAAATGACTGAATATACCGACGAGCTCGAGATGCAACACAAGCTGCTCGAGGAATTCCAATCAGTTACTTTATCACAAGCGTACTACAAAATTTGGTGTGCCTTAAGCGAAGGGTGAGTATTAGTACTTTTTGCAGTTACGTTATTCCACATATTGTGATCTGTAAGTGCGGCCTTTGGTTCATCGCTTCATTCCCGACAGTGGAATTTGCATGAATGAGACCCTATGATCTAAAGAAAGATGTTTTTCACTGAATTTATCGCCTTCGAATTTTTTATGATTATAACCAAGGAGTCATTCAGTTAACCTTATTGCATGCAGCGAGAAGCCCCGTAAAATTGCAAAATACGGTAGTTTCATTGGGAATGAACCCTTATACCCCAATTACCCCTGTGCTAAACACAAGATTATTCTTCAAAATATCTGCAACCGATATGCTCATTGAACAACTACACCCACCTACCGATATATTCTGAAAATATAGTTGTAGCAATTACAAATGTCCAGAGGTCACAATTCTACAAGAGGTATGATAAATGACGTCTGTAATTGTTCCCGCTATAGTGTTTATATATATATATATATATATATATATATATATATATATATATATATATATATACCTTATTTACTTCTTCATGAACTTCCAGAATGAATGAAGGCAACATAAAGTTTCACGGCCAAAACATTGACAGTAAACTTTGGGACGTACTGAACCAATCGGAAATATGTTCACCAGTACGCATCATGGATTTCGGAGGAGGTGATGGAGAAACAATGGCGCCCATCTACAGAAAACTGGACGTCCTTAATAAGGAAATGATCATCAGCGTGGAAGAACCACATAAGGGTTCTCTGAGAGAGTACATAAAGTTGATTGAGAATATTGGCAAGGCTTCCATTGATATAGCTTACCCCGGGCCTCTTAAAAACTACCTTGGACATACTGTACAATATTTGAGGGCTTTGAAAGCCTATCCACAACAGCTGCAGGACAGGGTGCTGGCAGTCCACGTCCTATATCATCTGACAAGTATCTTCGATGAGCCCTTTGTTCCATACGAGAATATGAAGCAATCCATCTCAGCAATGTATGCCATTCTTAAACCCGGAGGGCAGATGGTTATAGTGTTAGATAAAAACGAAGATGATTTACTTGGAGCCGCGTCTCTGAAGTGTTCCGAGGTTCTTTTTCCACATAAGTTGAAAAACCACAAGTTGCTATTTGAAGTCTGGCATGATCTTCTTTTCACTGGTGGTATTGCTGACGTATTAAATGCGTCATTCCCGATGTTTAAGGCTACAATCCAGCTTGAGGAAGTAGTCCGCCAAGTTTTTTTGCCGACACTTGCAGAGGTTGGAACTGCTGTCTCTATAGGGTGTCTTATCGGGCTATGTGATGGACAGTCGCCATTCGATCAACGTATTCTCCAATCCTGCATGGATTACGTGAAGACTGACGGATACAAGCATGGCCTGTACCATGATAGTGGGGGAATGTGGTGCTTTCCTCTGAAAAACCATTATATTGCTATCAAGAAAGTCGTAAATACGTAATTTGATAATAATTTATGTTTATAAAAACATACATATACATGCCTGATATTTGGAGGAATAAGATTATACAGCAATACGGAAGACAGAAACTGAACTGCAGATGTAAATGTATTTGATGCGGTAAACTATATTCACTTTATTTAGCCGTTTTATTACCCAACAAAAATAGGCACACCTACCGGTACCTGTACTTTGCGATATTAATGTTTATATTACATATATATTCAGTTTCATGTAAAAAAACTCACGCCTTGACTGAAAAAGATAAAACAATATAAAAAAGAATGGAGGTGACATGCTCAAAGAGGGCAGACTTTATTCCATTATTCCAAGCAACCCACAGAAGAGCAGCTTTAACGCAGAATCTAGCTGGCATTTGACCTAACAAAAAGCTGATAATTTACCGAAATCCAGAGCACGTTTTGTCACCATGTTTAATTGGCAAAAATTGTTTCTACTGCATACCTTATGATACCAGTAGATTGCAATGTGAAATTAGTGTACTGACATCTGCATAATCGAACAGCCTATCTTAACATTACATCTACAGTACTTGGGAGGCAATTATTAAATTTATTTAACACTAATGTCTATGAATGTCTCTAACATTTGGTAGCAAAGTTATGCATATCTTGAAAACTGTCTTTGTGTGCTTATCATCCCCATTTTGGCCACATACATTCTAGCTAACCAGGAAGCTTTGATTCTCATTATCATTTCGATGTCACTGACCTCTGGGTCATCATAGTATGTGTGAGCGCCTTAAAATGACATCATCCGGTCCCGATTTCAACAAGGCTGGATAGGCTATCCTATGGATAACACTATCCATGGTATAAATCTCTTATCCTCTGGATTGTTATCCTCTGTATAAATCTGTGTCTCACAAAGGCTGGATAAACAGCATGATAGTTATCCAGTGGATAAAACATTTATCCAATACCATATTTGGAAAAATACATTCCCAGTTGGTTGCTATAAACATTGTAAAAGCCATGATAATTGCTAACAAAAGAAGTGATCTATACCATATTTGGAAAATATATTTGGAAAATATATTATGGGTAATTGTGCAAAATTGTTGGTAAATAATAACTTTTGCTGACTCGTCGCATCATAATTTTTAGGATGATGAGTCTTATTGAATTTTTGATATATAATTTTTATCCCTAAGGCCATAACATTTAATACAGGCAACAATTTGCTACATTGTTATTATTATTAAAACGATTAGGATAGAGGGGTTATATAATAAAAGCGGCCTTGTTTGGCCAAATCACGAACAATCAATACTCCTTGTTGCCTTCTTTCTTGCTATGAATGAGACCATAAAAGTTTGTGGTACACTGAGATGGAGGAGACATAAAGGATATTTTAGTGTCAGTGTCAAAAAACAGATCACATTGCGTTAGTTGTGCCTCATGCAATGTTTACAATTTGCATTGGAAGGGCAAGGTCATGACATACTTTCTAACAAAATGGCTGACTTGGCATGTTTGGCAGATTCTGTCAATATCAATTAAGAATTTCTTCATCGATTTAAAAGGTATGTTTTTAGTAAAATAAAAGACAATTGGTCTCTCACGGAGGTTGCATGGGTTCTTTTCGTAGCAGGCGCGATGTCAACCCTGATAAAGTCTGTTATGTAATAAATTGATTCAGTATCACTCAAAGCATCAAAAGCAAACACATATCTTCTATCATTCTCTTTCTAATCATTCTACGCCTGTGAAATCTCATAGGATTTACTCCCAAAGCAAGCAGGTTCGCCATTTTTGATGATTTAACAGCATGATAGCAGATTTATCCCACCTGTTTCGAGCAGACAACTTCATCCTCTGGATAAGCTGATTTATCTCCTGAATAACGCTATCCGTTGTTGACGAAACGCACTATCCTCTGGATAGCGCTATACAGAGGATAGCAGCCATTTTTATCCATAGGATAGCGCTATCCGGCCTTCATGAAACAGGTCCCTGTATTCCAAGCGTATCAACATTTTTGATGAACTAAGACACCTTATTTTTACTCTACACACTACATAGGCCTACATGTAGGCCCTACATGTTTTTATCTTTTCTGTGTCGTAGGAAAAGTCTATTCTATATGGCTCAGACACTTACATTGTGAAGTAGACTTGTACAAAATAGACGGACATCATTTTTAATGAACATGATTAGTGTACAAACTGCCCCTCTCCATTTTTTCAGGACTGTGGACTTAGGCAATGATGACGAAAAGGAAAATAACTTTTAGTATTTTAAAGATGAAAAATCTTTTCATATATTGAACGTATCCACTGCCTTTCTTTTTATTCGTTTTTTTTATGCCTATTAGTAAACACATGGGTCTTTTCAAATCAATCATATAATATTGGATTTTAGATTGATGCTTTTTTAAATTATAGAACCTGACTAGTTTTCATTTATGCGTAGTATATACTGCAGCAAAGGAATTATGTACAAGATCGCTTTGTTCCACGTGAATATGATTTAGCAGACATAAAAGAAACCCATGCGAAAAGTCTTGTTTTTAATATGATTTACATGACCACTCAATAAAAGCCTTTGATGTTTGTCTCATCAGACACGGAGTCAAAGCAAAACAAAACATTTACATGTCAGTTTCTATAAAAGACTGTTCCTCCGAATATGTATATATTACATCATCCTTTTTTGGTGGTTTGACTATGCTTTCAAAAACAAAGAAAACTCGTATCTTATATCAAATTACCCCATTGCGACTTCTTGGATAGTTTATACCATTGGTTTTCAATGGAACGCACCACGCCCCCTCACTATCAAAGCACAGGTCATGCTTGTGACATTCCTTCATTACGTAGCCCATGCAAAACTGGACAGCACGTTGATGGAATTGAGAGTTGTCTACCTTAATATTTATACACGCCTGTTCAATTAAATATTAGAATATATCTTCATTACAATAATTATCCATACTTTGGTCACACACAAATTACTCAATTGAGACCTTCTGGATAGTGATATAATAAGTATTCATTGGGAAGCACCACATCCCTTCACTGTCAAGATGCAGGGCATGCTTGTGTCCGTCATTCTTCACGTAATCCATGCAGAACTTGACGACACGTTGATCAAATGGGGACTGGTCTGCACAAAGCCCGTTAAAACAACCTATAGAGACAGCTGTTCCAACTTCTGCCAGGGTCGACAAAACAACGTGGTGGACAACTTCGTCAATCTGGAATGTAGCCTTAAACATTGGAAAAGACGCATTTATTACGTCAACAATGCCACCATTGAACAGAAGATCTTGCCATACTTCCAATGTCAACTTCAGATTTTTAAACCTTTTCGGAAAAAGAACCTCGAAACACTTCAGAGAAGCAGCTCCAAATATATTATCTGCATTGTTACATAACACTATAACCATCTGCCCTCCTGGTTTAAGAATGGCATACATTGCTGAGATGGCTTTCTTCATATTCTCGTATGGATCAAAGGGATCATCGAAGGGACTTGTCAGATGGTAAAGGACGTGTAGTGCTAGAACCCTGTCCTGTAGGTGTTGTGGATAAGCTTTCATGCCCCTCAGCTCTTCTACAGAATGATCATAGTAGTCTTGAAATGGCCCGGAATAGGTAATATCAATACAGGCCTTGATCGTGCTATCAATTAACTTTTTGTATTTTCTTAGAGAATCCTCGTGTGGTTCCTCCACGCTGATGATCATTTGCTTATTAAGGACGTCCAGTTTTCTGTAGATGGGCGCCATTGTTTCTCCTGTTCCCCCCCCAAAGTCCATGATGCGTACTGGTGAAGGTATCTCTGATTGAGTCAGTAGGCCCCACAATTTACTACGTGTGTCTATGTATTGGTCGGGGAACCTTCTACTGCCTTCGTTCATTCTGGAAGAAGAAGTGAAGTAGACACATACACAAACACCCACACAATCACAAATTTATACAAACATTTATATGTATCTTATAATTGGCAAATAACAACGATCAGAAATAACGTGATAACAACTTGATAGCAATTGGGTGGCATACCTGCAAACTAACGCGTAATATCTCCTCAACCCTTGTGTGTTCATGCTTCTTTTATCTAAACTTCACTGTCGGGGATTTTAGGATTAAAGATCGGTTAGATATTTCTATAGTCTTAATGATGTAATTGTAATACGAAAGGATGTCAAACATTTTGAGCTCCAAACATATCTCCATTCAGATAGTATTATGCTTCACACATTTGCATTTATGATGTCATAGATCATATATCTGGGTGTAATTTGTTCACTTTTTAGGGGAGACAAAAACCTCAAAAAAAAAAAAAAATTTAATGGAATTTTGCTTCATCAGGACAACGCCCCAGCTCACAACAGCCGAGTTACGATGAAGACTCTGGGAAAGTGTGGTACTGGACAGCTCTCTCGCTCTCCCTATTCTCCAGACCTATAGCCTCAGCGACTTCCACCTTTTTCCCAGGATATGAAAACAAACAAAGGATGAACTGACAACTGCTGTGGAGGGATGTATATGGGATCAAGATGCCACTGTTCTACCGATTGAATATCAATGATTGGCAAAATAGATGGCACAAGTGTGTGGTCCTGCATTGGGGACTAGTTGAAAAATAAAGAAGAATAAATCCAAATACCTTATTCTTTTTCGATAAAACTAAATAATATATGGGCTTCCTTTGTAGGTCTTCCAAGAAATATTAAAAACTCACCCTCTGCGACAGATAGGATACGCTTTGTAGAACGCCTGTGAGAAAGTAACCGATCGAAATTCCTCGAGAAGTTTATGTTGCATCTCAAGTTCTTTGACAGATTCGGTGATTTTTTGCACAAATGCAGCCATGGTAAATAAACTCAGCCCCCAATCTGACCCTTCAGCCACACAACTAACTCCAGCAATCCTTGTAATGCAAATGACATGTTTCTGCTGGAAACCCATATCGAAAATAACATATGTAGGCCAAAATCAAATGCTGGTGTTTCGCATTACAATATGAAAAGGATGATTGATGCTGGTATAGGCTTTTGAATAATAATAATTTGGCTTTTTTTCTCACCTATCCTATCAGAGATTATGCTTATCTGTATAATTTGATAATGCGATAACTGTGACATTGACATATTTTGTTCATTGTGGCATTTATAAGATGTCATCTGCACATTAAGTACTAAATTACATGTCCATCTATTTCGCTAATATAACACTTTAATGGCACCACTGTCACTTGCAATGTATCCGTAGAGGAATCAATTGGTTACGTATGTGCAAAAAGTGCACTCCTAAATTCCATATCGATGATATTCGCTCAGGACTATAAAATGCTGTGTAAGCCCCTTCTTCACACATTATGACTTATGTTCAGGTTTTTAACAGCAGATGATTTCATTTTAAAACGATCATACTTTGATGATCCCATGGTCAAAGGCCTCGTAATGAAATATGAAAAAATGGGGTCGTAGGCACTCAAGAAGATAATTCCCAAGCTATTTTGTTGTCTATAAGCAGCACTGATGGGTAAATTTATTTACCGATTTTCAAGTAGAATAGCATAGGTCGCTCGTTATGCTGGTAAGCCAGAACATAGGTCTTACAACATGTTAAAAATTTAAGCTGCTGGTATCACAGACTTATAGTGAAAAGAGCTTTAGTCTATAAAATATGGGGACAGTGCACCGAATTTTGCCAAAGTATTAACTTTTTCAAAAGTCAAAGAATCACAACTTGAGCTGTGTTCAATTCTGTATATTTTTAAGCTAGTTTAAAAAAATTCATTCGAACATCCCTTTGTTTTGTCTCTTTTTCAAGTCCGAAAAAAAAGCACTTTGTAAATAATATGTCAATATACTCCTACTACATGTAGTTACCAGACATATCTGCGAACACCGCTTCCCAGTTATTAGACTGTGATTCCTCGGTAGTGCCACCAACTGCATATGTAAATTTAAAGGGATAAGCTTTCACACTTGGGCAAATCATCGTAAGTATTACCCTATAGAAGACAGGTTGCTCTTTTTTAAATTTTATTGATAATCTTTCCTGACTCTGATGAACGCTCTACTGTTATTCACAAATACAAAGGAAAATATCGAACCAATGACGACGCTGTTTAATAGATGTCCAAACTTTAAAGCTTAAATCTAAATATAGTTAAGTAAATTAGTTGAACTATATTAAATTTCAAGCTGTTTCTTTTTAGTCTGTATTGTTTATTTCACATTCGTCTTAAAAAACTATAAATATGATAGAGTTTCTGTAAGCACTATATTCTCCACTTATACCATCGTGATTTATGCAGTAATAGTATCATGTGACCTTGCACTATTGTTTGCACATCTTAGGTTAAAGATAAGGAACTTGAACTGTGAAATCCATCAACATGCACATTATTATCGGAACAGAGACACTGCAACGACCGCTGAAATCGGGAAGCCATGGTTCACTTCCTTGTGGCGACAGGATTACTTTTCACAGCCTGGTCGGCTGTGTTCGCAGGTAAGAGAGCATTAATGAAGGTGCAACTCGCGAGATGGCGGAGGATGGATTTGGGTGAGGGGGGATCTGCCCCTTTAGACTCAACCGATGATTTAGGGTGGGGATTACTCGTCTGTAAACCATTGCAATGGACTGTTTCACTTTTAATAAAGGATGGCAGTGTACGTGTATATCCCATGGCCATTTTAAACAGGTATTCATGTATTGTAAATACATATTTGTAGTTTAAAGTGTATTTTCGATTTGCTGTTAAGTTGGCTAATGTTTACAGATATGGGGGTGGTGCATTGTTAATGATTAACTAGCCTGGCTGAGGTGATCGTTGCTAAGGAAGTATGGAGGATGGCAGTTCTACAATAGTAACTACACGTAGGGCTGAGGGCATCAGTATTAAGAAAGCATGCTTAAAAACTAAGACGAAACAGCTACATTTATGATTTCAACAGCACGCTTTTCACTTGCTCAATAAGTCTCTTTTTAATGAAGTTTGTATGCATTTATCGTGTCATACGATGGAGTCATTTCGGTCCGTGACATGCATACACTGTAACAAATAAAGCGGTAAATACTATGAACAAGGAACATTGATAAAAATACATAACCCTAAATGTCGTGCTATCCCCAAGTCTATAAATTATTTTAGTTGAATAGTTGGTTAACATGCAAGTTAATTATGTTTTGTGGCATGCTTGCGGTATGAATACTTACAAGTCACAATCCCTGTGGACGGGGGTAGAGGTAAGCCTACATGTAAGAGTGGGCGATTACTCGTACCCTTCTCTTCCCGCTTTCCACTGACATAATAGAGGGCTCAAAATAGAACCTTTTTCACAGACCCATCCTTATAATGCACATTGACCCAGAAGAAAATAAATAAATAAATAAATAAGATATTCATAGTTCTGTTAGTTGGTTCAGATAGCCATTGGTTTTAGTCTCCGCGGTTTTAAGAAAGGAATGATACATTTTTCATATATTTAACCTTAAAAACAGAGTCATGTTGTTTAACACTACAAAGACCTTATCTTTATAAGAAGGCCTCATGGATGATGACCTCGTTTCAGACGAGAAAACAGACCTGAATCAACTGATGATAGATTTCTACGACTGGCGCCTTCAAGACAACCCGCAGTTTGCGACAACTAGCGGTGAAAGTCAATACGGAAACCGACTAGAGAACCTGACCATTGAAGCGTATGAAGCAAGGAAGGTATTAGAACGTGTTCGAAATGATGTAGAATCAAATGCAAAAAGGTGTAGAAGCTTGATTCCAACAGTCCTTTTCTTTTTATTCGCTCTGTAGAAACGAAAAAGAAAGAAAGAAAATGAATGAGTACCCCCGTACCTGTAAATTTGTTAATTTACCATATGTTATTAAATATTNCTTTCTGACTAACAATTTAATGGAATTTTGCTTCATCAGGACAACGCCCCAGCTCACAACAGCCGAGTTACGATGAAGACTCTGGGAAAGTGTGGTAGTGGACAGCTCTCTCGCTCTCCCTAATCTCCAGACCTATAGCCTCAGCGACTTCCACCTTTTTCCCAGGATATGAAAACAAACAAAGGATGAACTGACAACTGCTGTGGAGGGATGTTTATGGGATCAAGATGCCACTGTTCTACCGATTGAATATCAATGATTGGCAAAATAGATGGCACAAGTGTGTGGTCCTGCATTGGGGACTAGTTGAAAAATAAAGAAGAATAAATCCAAATACCTTATTCTTTTTCGATAAAACTAAATAATATATGGGCTTCCTTTGTAGGTCTTCCAAGAAATATTAAAAACTCACCCTCTGCGACAGATAGGATACGCTTTGTAGAACGCCTGTGAGAAAGTAACCGATCGAAATCCCTCGAGTAGTTTATGTTGCATCTCAAGTTCTTTGACAGATTCGGTGATTTTTTGCACAAATGCAGCCATGGTAAATAAACTCAGCCCCCAATCTGACCCTTCAGCCACACAACTAACTCCAGCAATCCTTGTAATGCAAATGACATGTTTCTGCTGGAAACCCATATCGAAAATAACATATGTAGGCCAAAATCAAATGCTGGTGTTTCGCATTACAATATGAAAAGGATGATTGATGCTGGTATAGGCTTTTGAATAATAATAATTTGGCTTTTTTCTCACCTATCCTATCAGAGATTATGCTTATCTGTATAATTTGATAATGCGATAACTGTGACATTGACATATTTTGTTCATTGTGGCATTTATAAGATGTCATCTGCACATTAAGTACTAAATTACATGTCCATCTATTTCGCTAATATAACACTTTAATGGCACCACTGTCACTTGCAATGTATCCGTAGAGGAATCAATTGGTTACGTACATGTATGTGCAAAAAGTGCACTCCTAAATTCCATATCGATGATATTCGCTCAGAAGGACTATAAAATGCTGTGTAAGCCCCTTCTTCACACATTATGACTGATGTTCAGGTTTTTAACAGCAGATGATTTCATTTTAAAACGATCATACTTTGATGATCCCATGGTCAAAGGCCTCGTAATGTAATATGAAAAAATGGGGTCGTAGGCACTCAAGAAGATAATTCCCAAGCTATTTTGTTGTCCATAAGCAGCACTGATGGGTAAATTTATTTACCGATTTTCAAGTAGAATAGCATAGGTCGCTCGTTATGCTGGTAGGCCAGAACATAGGTCTTACAACATGTTAAAAATTTAAGCTGCTGGTATCACAGACTTATAGTGAAAAGAGCTTTAGTCTATAAAATATGGGGACAGTGCACCGAATTTTGCCAAAGTATTAACTTTTTCAAAAGTCAAAGAATCACAACTTGAGCTGTGTTCAATTCTGTATATTTTTAAGCTAGTTTAAAAAAATTCATTCGAACATCCCTTTGTTTTGTCTTTTTTTTAGTCTGAAAAAAAGCACTTTGTAAATAATATGGCAATATACTACTACATGTAGTTACCAGACATATCTGCGAACACCGCTTCCCAGTTATTAGACTGTGATTCCTCGGTAGTGCCACCAACTGCATATGTAAATTTAACGGGATAAGCTTTCACACTTGGGCAAATCATCGTAAGTATTACCCTATAGAAGACAGGTTGCTCTTTTTTAAATTTTATTGAGAATCTTTCCTGACTCTGATGAACGCTCTACTGTTATTCACAAATACAAAGGAAAATATAGAACCAATGACGACGCTGTTTAATAGATTTCCAAACTTTAAAGCTTAAATCTAAATATAGTTAAGTAAATTAGTTGAACTATATTAAATTTCAAGCTGTTTCTTTTTAGTCTGTATTGTTTATTTCACATTCGTCTTAAAAAACTATAAATATGATAGAGTTTCTGTAAGCACTATATTCTCCACTTATACCATCGTGATTTATGCAGTAATAGTATCATGTGACCTTGCACTATTGTTTGCACATCTTAGGTTAAAGATAAGGAACTTGAACTGTGAAATCCATCAACATGCACATTATTATCGGAACAGAGACACTGCAACGACCGCTGAAATCGGGAAGCCATGGTTCACTTCCTTGTGGCGACAGGATTACTTTTCACAGCCTGGTCGGCTGTGTTAGCAGGTAAGAGAGCATTAATGAAGGTGCAACTCGCGAGATGGCGGAGGTTGGATTTGGGTGAGGGGGGATCTGCCCCTTTAGACTCAACCGATGATTTAGGGTGGGGATTACTCGTCTGTAAACCATTGCAATGGACTGTTTCACTTTTAATAAAGGATGGCAGTGTACGTGTATATCCCATGGCCATTTTAAACAGGTATTCATGCATGTATTGTAAATACATATTTGTAGTTTAAAGTGTATTTTCGATTTGCTGTTAAGTTGGCTAATGTTTACAGATATGGGGGTGGTGTATTGTTAATGATTAACTAGCCTGGCTGAGGTGATCGTTGCTAAGGAAGTATGGAGGATGGCAGTTCTACAATAGTAACTACACGTAGGGCTGAGGGCATCAGTATTAAGAAAGCATGCTTAAAAACTAAGACGAAACAGCTACATTTATGATTTCAACAGCACGCTTTTCACTTGCTCAATAAGTCTCTTTTTAATGAAGTTTGTATGCATTTATCGTGTCATACGATGGAGTCATTTCGGTCCGTGACATGCATACACTGTAACAAATAAAGCGGTAAATACTATGAACAAGGAACATTGATAAAAATACATAACCCTAAATGTCGTGCTATCCCCAAGTCTATAAATTATTTTAGTTGAATAGTTGGTTAACATGCAAGTTAATTATGTTTTGTGGCATGCTTGCGGTATGAATACTTACAAGTCACAATCCCTGTGGACGGGGGTAGAGGTAAGCCTACATGTAAGAGTGGGCGATTACTCGTACCCTTCTCTTCCCGCTCTCCACTGACATAATAGAGGGCTCAAAATAGAACCTTTTTCACAGACCCATCCTTATAATTCACATTGACCCAGAAGAAAATAAATAAATAAATAAATAAGATATTCATAGTTCTGTTAGTTGGTTCAAATAGCCATTGGTTTTAGTCTCCGCGGTTTTAAGAAAGGAATGATACATTTTTCATATATTTAACCTTAAAAACAGAGTCATGTTGTTTAACACTACAAAGACCTTATCTTTATAAGAAGGCCTCATGGATGATGACCTCGTTTCAGACGAGAAAACAGACCTGAATCAACTGATGATAGATTTCTACGACTGGCGCCTTCAAGACAACCCGCAGTTTGCGACAACTAGCGGTGAAAGTCGATACGGAAACCGACTAGAGAACCTGACCATTGAAGCGTATGAAGCAAGGAAGGTATTAGAACGTGTTCGAAATGATGTAGAATCAAATGCAAAAAGGTGTAGAAGCTTGATTCCAACAGTCCTTTTCTTTTTATTCGCTCTGTAGAAACGAAAAAGAAAGAAAGAAAATGAATGAGTACCTGTAAATTTGTTAATTTACCATTTGTTATTAAATTTTATTACACTATGAAACATGAATGAGAGAA
>NW_019775396.1:20626-73819 GCF_001039355.2 Lingula anatina | reverse complement strand
GTACCTGTAAATTTGTTAATTTACCATATGTTATTAAATATTATTACACTATGAAACATGAATGAGAGAAATATATGGTACTTTCTAGGCGAAGTGTGAGGACTACTTGGCGAGACTTGACAAAATTAATCGCACTAAACTGGAGGAAAAGAGCCAACTGAACTATGACGTCACGCATGAATTTTTAAAGGCATTTGTCAGCGGTTACGATTGGCACTTGTAAGTATTACCTGCTGGGGTTGGAATCGGCAGGGGTATGGGAGTTCTTTCTCACCCCGCCACTGAATTAGTTGTTAAGATTAAATTATTCTCTCTCTCTCTCTTCTCTCTCTCTCTCTCTCTCTCTCCGATCCGCCATCGAAATAGTATTTCAGCATAAAGAATAGAATTTTGCGGCGACGACAATATTCTTGTGAGCAGGGGGACGTCACAAGTGCACCCTTCTTGACCACTCCCCTCCTATCAATTTCTTTTCCCGTCTTCCTTCGACCTGCCATTGATTCCGATGATTTGCACTTAATGATTGAAAGGATGACATTGTCCTTGTATCCTGTTAACTTCAAGGAATCTTAATTTCTAAAAAAAGTAGAAAAAAACATTGAGCCATAACAAATAACACAAATAACTTGAAATGATTTTAAAAAGCAGTGGCTTAATCATAACCATTAACAAATGTAAAAAATTATTATATTTAACATAAATAATTAACTTAATGTATATTTTTGTTTTTAGGTACAATTCCCTGACCCCAATTAACTTCCTTGAAGGCCCACATATCGACTGGGACACTTTTATAGAATTTATACCTTTCAAAACGAAGGAGAATTATGAGAGTTATCTCCAGCGATTACAACTTCTTCCCAGTCGCCTAGAGCAGATAGTGGTGCTGATGAGGAGGGCCATTGAACTGAACAGGACTAACCATAATGTCTCCATGGTAACATAAATACAGTAATAGCAGAATTTGTAAAGACTGCTGTTAAAATACATAGTTCACCTGAAATCTAGTATATCACAGCCACTTACTGTCAATAATGCTGTGAATAGCTTAATTAATTAATATTATAGCATAAATTGCATTAACACATGTATAATTCAACATACTACATATGTAAACATATATATTTGTATATCCATATATATTGTGTAAATATTGTAGTCTAGAGAGCCTGCAAATGTATTCACATCATTTAGTGCTCAATAAACTTATTATTATTATAAATAAGTTATCATAATGATGCATGTATAAAGATTTACTAAAATATATAGTATTCTACCCAAGATTTCGACCCCCAGGCCATCTTTGGGGATTTGAAAATAGAAGATTCTCATAGATGCATCGTTATAATAGTTTATTTATTTCTTAAAGATCTCCATGGTAACATGTTTACACTTTTTGAATAACGCCATAATTGGGTGTAGGGAGTTTGAGGATTAACGGCGTGATATATTGTATACGATTGTTTGCTGCACGATGAGACATGCCATGGTGTTTTTTAGGGATGAGTTTTTACTTTTAAAACTGTCCCTCTTGATTCATTGTGCCTTCCCTTTTACACCGATTTTTTTTTATTTTGCTAGCCATATTTAACAAGATCTCTGTAAAACTAGACTAAAGAAGTATCCCTTAAAACACACTGTTATTCTTCGACATATAATGATGTTATTTCTATACCACTATTGTAACTCAAGTTGTATTTTTTACTGTAGGATAGGATTCCGGGACAAATAGCGGACACCATTACAAACTTGGCGGCCAATGAAACTAAATTTTACAGTCCATTCCTGGACCAACTGGCCAGCCTTTCTTTCTCAACAAATGACACGTAAGTACCAATACTTTTTATATAAAAGGCATATAATGAATGATAGATCTTTTTAAACAAATAAGTGTCCTGGAAGTTAAACATTATCCCTTAATAACCATGGTGTAGGTATATACTCTACCAAGTTTTTTTCAAATTGCAATCTGTAAACGCTCTTTAGTGGTCTAATTTATTTATTTATTTATTTGTGTTGTTGCTGTCTTATTGAAGATGGAAATTGATAATTTTTTGGTATGACCCTGAAATATAAGAAGTACAGGTATATAGACCATGTGCTTAACCAATAGTCTTAAAACAAAGAAATTAATCATTTCATCGTATTACCAACAAAATATGTAAATATCAAGGTCATCTCAGCCCAGTGCTTATCGGTCGGTTTTTAGCTATTTCTGTTAATCCAGTTTGTGCAAAAAATATTACATACTGCCTAGCGTTGAAATCGTCATAACTTTTATAATCCATAAAGGTGCATTTTACGACTGATAAAGCTGAACTTGAAGAAAGTCCGTATAAAAATGTAGAATACATACATCCTCTTGAAGTCAATACATTTATTTCTACTCAAAAACATACTGAAACTGATTTTAAAGCTACATCTCTGTTGTTTAGACGACTGTTACAATAAAAAAGATAATCATTATATGGTCGTAGCTTATCACAATATCTTAAAGGAGTTTATAAAGAAATGATGGATGGAATTATTAAATTATCTGTTATCTGAAAAATTAAACAAAGTACACTCATAGAAACATAAAATAGCTAATAGATAATGAAATTATAGAAGAGTTAAAATGAATCAAGCAAGTGAAAAAAAGAGCAACTCTGACAAATAGAGGATCTCTGTCCACTTTCGCCCTTCACCCATTTCGGTATTCAGGCTTGGCAGACTCAGTCACTTAAGTTATAAACACATACCGTTTTAAAAAATCACATATTTTTCACAAATCCACAACGATATAATATAGCATGTTATTTGTTGGTTTATTTGCCGTAGAGACCAACTGCGAAGTAGAGGACTTGACGTCATTCGGAACAAAGTCCAACCAGCCTACGCAAACCTGTCAGATTTTATTACTAACGTAAGTTGATAAGCACGGATAATAAATAAGCCGTAAAAAGTTCCAACTGTTCCTGAATATTTTTATGTAGATGCTGCAGTAAAAATAAAAAATAAATAATACAGATTTATTATCTTGATATATATAGTATTCTATTTTCATTCAAGGAATATCTCCCTAATTCCCGAATTGGTTTAGGAGTGAGCAGCCTTGACAGAGGGTCAGAGTACTACAAGGCGTGTCTTAAGTGGCACGTGACCACTGATCTTAGCCCAGAAGAAGTGCACGAGAAGGGGTGGAATGAAATACGTAGGATTTCCACAGAGATGAAAAAGGTGGGGATTGACTTGCTGAAGTTAAGCCAATCAAATCAGTGTGTAATAGAAGTTTCATTCCGCCGTATCAAGAAGAAATTGATTTGCTGAAAAACAGTCAATCAGAACCAGACAAAATTTAACTGCTGAAATGTTCAGAACATGAATATTGCCGAATGTGTTATAATGTATTATACTTTTGGTATATTTTCTTGTCAATCACCTTGTGATTTTTTTTATTTCAGATTCTTGCCAAACTGGGATTCTCAGGGTCAATTCGTGAATTCGTTGACACCTTGAAAAATGATACAAGATTTTTCTACAATACCTCAGTAAGTTTGCAATCGCCAACAAGAAAAATGTATCTGTAACAAGCATACTATGACGTCACAATGTCCTACAAAGAATGTAAACACAAACATATATTTAAAACGTGAAGCAGTGAAAATGCTATTTTGCCATGGAAATTTCTTAACCGTTACTAAAAAGAGTATTGGTTTAAATTTTTTTAAACTAATTACAAAATGTACCTGATTACAAATGCATAAATATGCTTGTTCTATAACCCTTTTAATTATTTTGAATGATTCTAATACCGTCTGACCACTAGTTCAGATGTTTTTTTGCATTTGTAGGAGCAGTTGTTAGCAGAATATAAGAAGATAGCGAATGAGTTGATACCGCCGCAGCTACCTAAGGTTTTCAAAGATATTCCGCATATCCCATTTGAGTGAGTATTAAAAAAATAGTAATAAATTAAGAGGTCCGTAGCTTAAACACATTGAAATGGTGGTACCGGTCTCAAAGTATTTTGGAAATTGGAATTTTTCTGTATTTTACATACACACATTTATATTATTCACTTTTTACATTGTCAAATTTTGTTAATCCTTGATATACAATTTACCACATATTCTGTATCATTAAGTGTTCGTCCAATGGCATTTGATGGACCAGATGGGCAGTATTTCTTGTTTCAAGAAGGGGACACATATGGCCCAGGGTACTTTGAGGTCAATCTCAGGAACCCCAAAACGAGGTTAGTTTCCCATATTTCACAGTCATTTCTGCAACGGTAGTAGTTGGTATACGTCTATTCCATAGGCGACATCTAATGTTAATTAAGCTTTATCTACTGATCCCATAGTGCAGTCACATCTTACATATAGTTGTTTCTGTAAAGGTTACAGCTTCGGAGAAAAAATAGTTAAATTGACAAAAAGATATATTAATATTTGTTTAGTAGTAACTTCCCAACATTTATATTTGTCCAGCCGACATGTTAAGACGACCATAATGCCGATCTATAAGAAAAAATGTTTATACTGTGGTGGCCAGCATGAATTAGTCTTGAGCTATAGTGGACAGGGGTTTATATTACTATAAGTCGCTGTTCCATTTTGTTATTCTCTCTCTCTCTCTCTCTCTCTCTCTCTCTCTCTCTCTCTCTCTGGTGCTGTAAGCGACACTGGCATCTTTAGGTACATGTAGTTGTCGGTTTTGAGTTTATGCTTACATTTTCCCCAGATTGACACCTGAAATGGTAGCATTGACATTACACGAGCTGGAGCCGGGACACCATTTCCAGGTGACTGAAACCTTTATACCACTATAGTAATATACGACAGTGTGCGTATACACGTGCATGTGTGTAAGATTTGGAAAAACTACAATTGAAAAATAGGCGTTTAAAAATGAAAGGCGACCAAGATATCAATATTCATTTTATGATGATGATATTGGACAATGACCTTAGTTCGGTGTATCCTCTATCTTAGAGACCAGCTTCGTCGAAATAATGCATTCAAAATAATTTCTCAGAAATTGTGATCAGATACTTTTTTGAAATTGCGTTCCATCCAAACAATACCCATCAACAGTTTCATTGGTTTTTAAGACACCGTCGCGGTCTTGAATTTTTATATTTTGAAGCTGACAACACAGTTTAAAACACGACATATTTAATGTGAATATAATACAAATGGTTTTCAAACTCGCTTTGTGAAGAAATAACATTATAACTTTGCCTGCCACTATCTGTATCCCGTCGATCGTTTTCCTCATATCTTAATTATTATTTTACTCTGTAGACAGTGTACCAAGTCACGGAGAATCTGCCGACGTACAGGAAGAATACAGAGTATTCCAAATACTACGCCGTCCCCTTTAACTTTCCGTTCCACACAGCATATACAGAGGTAAGGTAAAGAATTACGTACGCCAACGGATATGTGATAAATAGGTGTTTTGAAAGGAAGCATTTCTCTTGTTTTGATTTGGCTTTGGCTTTTTATCAATAGGAATTCCCTCAAAAGTATTTGTACTTTTCTACTTTGACAGACGTCTTCATAATGTCAACGTAGCGATATTGGTGTACAACAACACTTTACAAAGCAATTATCTCTCTGTATACATACGTAGGTGACAAGGATAAATGTATAACTTTTATATTTGGATTTATAACACGGCGTGGCATTTCGCGCCTGAAAAATACAAAATGGGCCCTATCTGATTAAAATATTGCTTTTGTATCCTGCAGGGTTGGGCACTTTATGCGGAAGCTTTGGGAGAGGAAATGGGTGTCTATAGAAACGACTACGAACTGTAAGTAAATTATGGCAACCCATTTGACCTTTTTTAAACGACACATTGGTTACAGTCACCAACACCAGTATTACTGCATTATTTTCAATAAACAGTTCTCAACTTATTGTACAGTTCATGAAAGAAAGGGTTCATATGTTTTTTCAGCTTTGGTCGATATTCCTCCGAAATATTCCGAGCATGTCGTTTGGTCGCTGATACTGGACTGCATTACTTCAAGTAAGTAGAATATATGTATGTTTTTCTTATGAAGAATAAAGGTAAAACACACATAATGTGGCATTTGATATCGCGATTCTGGATATATCGGAGGTTAGCAACTAGTACGTCAGTGATTGACCAGCAGTTTTAGCTATCCCACACTCAGGGTAAAAATCTGATTACTGCCCCCCCCCCCCACCCCTCTCAAAACTTTCCTTCTTTATTTAAAATTCTGAATTCGATTTACACGTTTATCTCTCTTCTATCCGTCTATCTCATACCAGTAGTGGCCTTCTTAGACGTATATGGACAGATACAGATATAAAGGGTTGATTTCGATATCATTTAGCTGGACGAAGGAGCACGCTGTTGAACTGTTTGCTAATTACACGGCCAACTCCATAGACGGGATCAAGATAGAGGTGGACCGATATGTCACGTGGCCGGGCCAAGCATGCGCATACAAGATTGGGGAGCTCAAGATTAAAGAATTGAGAAAGAAGGCAGAAGACGCACTAGGTGAGCGGATAAGTCATTTCTCTATTCTTTTAACCAATCTCTCTCCATGTGTCTCTCTCTCTCTCTGTGTATGTGTTTCATTATGAATATGTGTGATTGGAAGAAAGTTAGATCATCTCTATCTCCTTCTCTCTTTCTTTTGTTCACACTCACACACATTTCTTTTTAGTCGCCAGTCACACTCTTCTCAAATCTTACGTATATTCCGGATTACAAAACAGTATCAGTATGAACATGCATGTACCTCCACGTGCACTTTCACGTGCATACAAGTATGCATGCATACATGCGTGGCGTATCCACCTCAACAACAACTTGTGATGTTTTTACATTATACATTATACTTTTCAGGAGCACATTTCGACCTGAAAGAATTCCATAATCGTATTCTGAAGACTGGACCAGTGCCCCTGAGTATACTGGAGACAGTTATTGATGGCTACATCAGGGAGAGCAAACCAACTTCTGAACCGACCAGTGGTGCTTTTTTCATAAATGCCGGGAATATGGTGGCTGTCGTGGTTGTTCTTTGCCATATCACCAAACAGTCCACCGCTTAACACATTTTTGTCCCTTGGAAACATGCTAAAACGGGCTATTTAGACAAATTATTTTCGGGTTCAGGGATAAATAACCTAAGCATGGTTTTATACATGGCTTATTGGCTGTCACAGTTTGAAACCTGTTGTAACTATTGTTATAATAAACTATCGATGGAAATCTAGACGACGTCAAGCTTTATACCCTAAATTGAACTGTAATTTGACCACTTTGGCACAGACGAAACCTGGCTCAATAAATGAAAAACGGAAACGTTGATGGTTCCAACTCGATCGTTGCAGAAATAAACGACGATCTGGCGCGATTCAGAAATTCTTCTTAGAGGTCATATCTTATAGCAAAAGCAAAGGCGTTCACAGAAAGCCTTGAAAACACTTTCTGGTAGCGAATTGCCCCTCATTCAACCAATAATTCTCTGACACACTGCTTCATTCAGTTCACGCACCGCAAAACCTGTCACAAGTGTATACAAAATTTCAAAATATGCTCAGGCGTTGCAAAATATGAAGCTTTATTTTTGACAGAATCATGATATGTCACAATCATACTAGGACCAGCCCAAAAGCTCTATACTATCTGACCTGATCCATGTGATACATAGGCTGTTCTATGTAATGTAATATCTGTACAAGACTAATTGGTAGGTTAATGGCACACTTGGCCTAATTTTTAGGATAAGTTATAATTATAATAACCTCAGCACATATAGACATACCTTTTAAACTAAAATAGTTCATATTCAATGTGAAATTAGTATAAATGTATAACATCGTAGAACAAAATGTTTACAATGAATACCTTGAGTACACGTGCTCATATACAATATAGCATTTATATGTGTGTTCTAATTATGAACTGGATTAATCAAATTTCAAGCGGTGGAGTATGTATTTTGTCTTTCATTTAACAATCCACATGTGTCTGAATAATAAAATGATTAAAATATTCCATCGCACTATATAGACGTGATGATTATACGCAAGCAGTGCGTAAATTGGCTTCGGCAAGGTAAGGGGGCTCGTGAGAGAGCTCGACGACTATTCCAATTGGAATGAATAAACTAATACATAGGTAAAATGCAAAATTTTAGCATTATCTTAGCACAATCCGCACTCGTTAAAGAGTACTGCAAATACATTATTCCACTTTGGCAATAGGATATAACTTTTCGTAAAACATTTGTGAAAAGTGGCGTACAAGCCTACAGTGTTTTTGTTGGCCTTCAGAATCAGTCGACCTGCTTCGTTCGCATGGGGCAGAAAAAAATCAACGTTGGAATCTCGTGGAATGAGGTCTACCAGAGCCTTGAAGAGAACCATGGTTCCGATCGTATCTTCTGCATAGAGGGGTCCAAGGTAGAAACCGTTCCTAGCTGGCCTAATTGATCCGTACCCGACTATCTTTCCCTTCTCCAACAAGACGAGTGATTCTGCCGTCGTTTGGCCAAGCCATAACTTCAGCATTTCTGGTCTTGGTATCACGTGATATGACGTATCATAATCAATGAGATCCGACTGGTCAATATGCCTCACGTCAGATATATGGTATTTGCGTTCTGCATCCGATGGCAGTGGGAAGTTTTTGAAGACGCCGAAATATTTTCCTAGCACGTCTCCTTTAAGGAGCGGAGAGCCAATGTATCTTTCATATGTATCTGTCATATAGGAAATGGAATTAAAATGAATATTTCTGTCGCCATATTCTTCTAAAAATGTTTTTATAATTTGTGCCCCTGAAAGAAAATAAAAACCGCAAACTAAAATCAAAATATGCTTTCTGTTACCAACTTTCTGTAATAATAATAACATAGAGAACTTAAGAACAGCTCTACATGATTCATCTCAGCGTTGTATACAATATTATTTAAAATTGTAAATTACTGGCAAATATTTACGGGCTAAATTGAAATGCCAACGTTTTATACAATCATTTAAGAAATGTTTCGTAGCATGTCTCTTTAGCTGTACTGATTGATATTTGAAGATCTTCTACTAAGTTCATTGGAATTAGAATAAAGTGGGTAATTTTTCTTTTAAATATCATAAACATTTTCAGAAAACTTTTAAGCGATCATTGTCGAACAGATAACAAATGTAGCTGCATGATGAAGGATTGGCAATATCATCCTAATTCTGTATCACGAATACTATGAACATAGGCCCTGTTCACAACCAAGTTGATCCACTGACTAACTGATCCGCAGTTAAATGTTGGCAAGCTATCATATTTGATCCGATCTCTCCCGGATCAACTTGCTTTGAACAGAGTCATAGACTGGGTTCCCATACTTAGATCGATCCATCTGGATCGACCTAACTCCCTGCTATCAGCTCAAGAGGCTTAAATGTCTGTCACGCCTACCGAATCAGCTAGGGGTAAAGATAATTACCCCCTAATAGTTTCACTAGGCTTGACAGACGTTTAAGCCGGTTAGTTTGATAGCAATTTAGTGAGACTCCCCAAAGAGATAGATCGATCCAAATATCTGTGGGAATGGTCCCATAGAAGAATAGTAATCTGCTGTTGAAACATTATCTGTAGCCTCTTAAAATTACGACTACTATTTGGAAATGTGATTCAATGGGAACCGCTGTAACGTGCTTACCAACACCGTGCTTCCGCATTTTCGACGACACTATGAAGTGGCCCACTGTAGTCAGGTCATCATTAAAGTCATGAGCCAGAATGCAACCTTTAAATAAATTAAAAGAGAAAAAAACGCCATCGTTAGTAATGCACAGTTGCATTTTTATATCTGCTTTCTAGCTCATAATTTCAATCACAATTTCAATCATAAATGAAGTTTGACAACTAATGATGAGCTGAAGCTTAGTCTAACTGACGACGTTACCTTTCCCTCTTGGGTACCTCAGCCGCGATCTACTGAAAATAAAGGGGTTCAAATCTATTTTCATCAAAACTTGAATTGTTAGCGCCCAAATTCAATAGGGCCCTACAGGATCCTATAGGATGTCCTATCAGTAATTGGCCAAAATCCTATGGAGTCCTGAAGGACGGCATATAGGGTTTTTAATGAAATTTGCCAAAATGCCTGTAGCGTCATATAAATCACAAATAAAGCATCCTATGGAACGCCCGATAGGAAATTTTCGTAAGGGTGGTCACATTGTAGTTAAGAGCACCGGGATTACAGTTACAATTCAGCAGAAAAACAAAGTTATGCACAGCTGGTATATAGCCAGAGTAATAACTGCGCAGTAATATATGCGCAGTAATATCTGCTGAACATACATGTTATTACATACATGCGGCTCTGTAGCCCTGCGTGCAAGAGTGGAAAGTTAAAATCTTCCAAGCCTGGGCTCCGTAACTCGAAGGCGTTGCGAACTGCGATAGCGATATTACCTTTCATTTCGAGGCTTTTCGAGCATTTTCCCAGCATTTTTATCTTCCTTTCCTGACACTTTCCATAACTATGTAACAATTTTGGAAAAAGAGCAAATATCAAAATCCGCGCTTATGCTCCTATTTCACACAGAGCACGAATCCCACGAATCGCCAGGAATATTCTTAACAGATTCTTATATATTCATAGTCAGTTCTTGCAATTCTTGATAAATCACGAACTGATTACGATTCAATTACGATAAATCAATTGATTGAGGTTATTATTCTGTCAATACACGTTTTAAAAGTTTTATTTGTCTTCAATGGCAATATTCCAACAGTGGAAACAAAGTCAATTTATTCTTTTACTTTTTACAGATATAATTTTGCAATCACTGCATTTTTATCCATCTTCATGGAATGTTCCAGAAGAAAAAAATGACAATAGTATTTTCGAAACGTGTCTGATTATCTATATGCAATGACTGAGCATTTTGTTCTCAATCCCAGAACTTATACAATAACAGTTCTGTAAGACCTCGCCTCTTTCTTCCTTTGTTAATAATTACAGTTCAAATATTAAACCAGAAAAATGTGCCGCATCAAATGGCCCATGCTTAGCGACCTACCAGTATCTTTGTATGCCCTTCGCGTGATGCACAAGACTTTTAAACTGATAAAACACACGACACGCATATTATTACCTAGGATTACAAAGAATAACGGTGCAACTCTTTTACATCTACCTGTAAACAACTGAGGAAGGTCACAGGATAGTGATAAAAATATTCTAGAACTTTTTCTCCGTTCCCCTTTGAAATTACATTGTGATCCCCTAAAAAGCAGCTCATAAAACGACCCATATGTATATTACTTCTGTCTACTGTGATAATTGTTTACAAAAGCGAGGATAAAGAGCATATGTCTTTTGAAAATGTTCATGCAAAAAAAAATATATATATTTCAAGATCATATAATACACGAAGGACTACATAAAACCAATTTTGCTGTATGAATAAGAGAGCAAAACAAACATATAGACTATAACAGAGCTGAAGGAATTCTTTTCTTACAAACATAACCAAACCAACAACCAATCCTTAAAGTTTGAATATTATTAGACTGAAAAACTCACCCACTGCTTTTCCGTCCTTTTCTGCGATAATCCAGCCTTTTTCACTTATTTTAAAATAGGTCTCAATCATGTCTTGATGTGTATTCCACGTGGCTTCCTCTGTCAGTTTCCATACCCCAGGGATGTCTTCTTTTCTCCCTCGGCGTATGAGAAGCCCGTGGCTTCCCTCCATATTCCAAGTGAAGGCCCGCCGAGGCACAGGCACGGGACCCGCGAGTCTGCAAAATGGATCTAATACTGTAGGCAAACGTTCACCGTACTTAGTACTACAAAGCCGTGAAATCATCACACGTCTTCCTACCACAGGCGCCAACATTCCTGTTATCATCTTTGTCAAGTAATTTCTGGATTGCTGTATGGTCTTAAGTTGTTTAGAAATATGTCCCGTCCAGCAGTGTGTTATGAGAACGCCTGCAGGTCTTTTATCCGATGTGTGTTAAGGACAAAGGGTGCGGGTGACAGCGAGGCCAAATTGGGGCCAGGCCAGGCACGTGCACTGCAGTAGTAGTTTATGTTCTTGTAGGTGTGGCAACATAAGCAAAAAAAAAAAAAAAAAAAAAAATGCTCTATCAAAAAGCACACAAACGTACACAGCGCTTATTACTGCTGCTGATAATTAAATAATACAAGTAGATACTGGGTGTACGCTTTGTGCATAAAATCTTCAACAAATTTCACGGTGCCTTCACAAAGCTCGTGTGCACTATTAAATTTGAGGTCATACTGCTCTCTTAGTTGCTTAGTCGTAGGGCATTCAAGTCCAACTTGCCTCTCCGTTTGCATTGATATCCAGCAAACAAATGGTATCCCCTCTCTAGTGATACGGGCCAGCGCCCAGTCTCTATATATGCCTGGTTGTGACAAGGTGAGAAGACGTGTGAAGTTAGCCTCTGATACTCCGGGATATTGGTGTTTTGCTTGTAAACACTATGAGCTGACAACTAAGGATTTGTTTGTCTCTTGATATGCAGTAAACTTAGATCCACTTTTTAATGAAATTGATTCCTTAAATTACATTTTCCACTTTACCTCTGCTCTGCAGATTACAATTAACTTGTTATAGCCTATATATATTTGAAGGCTTTTGTTTTACTAGTTACACAGAGGTTCCATACAAAATTGAAAGGGTAATTCAAAAACCCTCTCCTCTGAGAAATAAATTTTGATAATTGCGCCCTTTGGGCTGCTCTAACATGGAATATTAACATTGGCAATTAAACAAATCAGGTTAGGAGAAGTGCTCCGTACTCCCAGGTGAGTTTTGACGGCCATCATATACAGTACATAGCCTCTACATACTTTTTTTTGCTTAATCAATTACCTAGCCAAGACTCACAGCTATATAAGATCACCGGCAAAAATTGCCACTTCAAACACTTTTCTTTTGAAAATCTACATTTTTTCAAGAATGCAACAAATATCCACACATGGCATTTCTTTTGTGTACAACGGTTATCAAGCGTCAGGTCAATTTCCAAAGCTTTCAAACACTTCTTTTAACCTACAGCTCTTTGCGTCGACAGTCTTTGGTTCTTCTGTCGCTATGCCTCGCTCTTTTACCCCAATTTTTTTTTTGCATCCGTGCACGCCAACGACAGCACTGTGCCTGACCCACCCGCCTACCGTATATACGTTTTACTTCTTATAGTAATAAAATACAATTTTCAGAAATCATATCTAGCAACAAAATACTGCATTGAACACCCCAGCATTCGAATTCGAACCCACGTACATGTACAAGGGTATACCTGTGTTTAAGACAGCGGATTTACCAGGGAGCCGCAGGAGCTTCGTTTGTAGGTTTTACATCAAATGGAAACTACCTTGTCACGCAGAGGGCCAGTTTGGTTGTACATGTTTACATCTGCAATAATAATCGATAGCCCGGTGCCGTATAGATGTATTTCATCTCGCGCAACGCCAGTCTCCGAGCATGTTTTTTTTTGCATCCGCGCACGCCAACGACAGCACTGTGCCTGACCCACCCGCCTACCGTATATACGTTTTACTTCTTATGGTAATAAAATACAATTTTCAGAAATCATATCTAGCAACAAAATACTGCATTGAACACTCTAGCATTCGAATTCGAACCCACGTACATGTACAAGGGTATACCTGTGTTTAAGACAGCGGATTTACCAGGGAGCCGCAGGAGCTTCGTTTGTAGGTTTTACATCAAATGGAAACTACCTTGTCACGCAGAGGGCCAGTTTGGTTGTGCATGTTTACATCTGCAATAATAATCGATAGCCCGGGTGCCGTATAGATGTATTTCATCTCGCGCAACGCCAGTCTCCGAGCATGTTCTTATCACCATCGTTAAGTTCTCGATGTACCCGAGGCCTTGTTTGAGAAGCCAACACGGAGCGTTTCTAGATGTTTTTTTTTTTGTTTTTGTTTTTTCTGAGACTTCGTATTGTGTTAAGATTTAGCTTGGTTTCACGTATGACGTTAAAGAGCACAATGGGATGAAATGCAGCCCACACTGGGACGGTTTTAGTTTAAGGAAGCCTTATAAGAAGAATCATTTCAAAACGTTCAAACGTGTAAAAGCAATTGCAACGATGCGAAGTTTGAGAAAACATATTTGGCAAATAATTCTGCAAAGACGATACAAATTTTGTCTGCTGAACGCGATATACAGTTTGGAAAGACAGGTGCAGGATTTGAAGGGGGGGGGGGCAGGTCGGTGTTTTTTTTTACGAATGACAGACTTTGGATTCGAAGCCGACCTCGGTCCGGTTGCGGTGGGTTTTGGGGCCCGCCGAAGGGCTCCAAAATATTTTGGTGTTTTAAAGGTCACACGGTGTTACTTGAAACGGTTAAGAACTATGAGCAAGTTAAAACTCTAATTTCAATAGGGGAATATATGTGTGATTTTTTAGAAACCGAAGGGGGGTCATTACCCCCGACCCTCCCTCTAAACCCGCCACTGACCTTTTCTTATGACACAATAACCTGTATGGCAATGTCTATCTCTTTCGGGAGATTTTGGCACAGCAAAACATTTCTGTGACACACTGCTTCATTCAGTTCACGCACCGCAAAATCGGTCATAAGTGTATGCGAAATTTCAAAATATTATTTATTTTTGACGGATCATGCTTTGTTGCAATCATACTAGAACGGGCCCAAACGTTATATACTATCTGACCTGATCCATGTGATACATAGGCTGTTCTATGTAATGTAATATCTGTACAAGACTTATTGGTAGGCAAATGGCACACTTGGCCCAATTTTTAGGATAAGTTAAAATTACAATACAGTCAGCACCTATAGACATACCTTTTAAACTAAAACATTCCACATTCAATGTGAAATCAGTATTAATGTATAAAATCGCAGCAAAAATGTTTACAATAAATACCTTGAGTATATGTGCTCATATACAGTATAGTATTTATCTGTGTGTTCTAATTATGAACTGAATAAATCTAATTTCAAGCGGTGGAGTATGCATTTTCTCATATATATACACTGTATTACAATGCACATGTGTCTGAATAATAAAATGATTAAAATATTCCATTGCACTATATAGCATGATTATTTACAATACTATTCTAACCATTGGTTGTTTAATATAGAACACTTTGTGATAGGATTACCATTTTAAAAAGGCATATGACTGCCAGCCTCAGTAATGAATTATAATAGTCACTGTTTATCCATGCAGCTTTTTCATTGAAAAATTGTCAAAATTAGATAATATGCAATAAGTGAAAGTATCAGGATGCCATTCAATTTTGACAATATCAAAAAGTCCTCGGTGATACTATAGTACATTGTTTTAACATTAAAATCATTTGGCCTCTTATATAAATTGATTTACAGTCACAACAATGTGCAATGGAAGAATATAATCAGCAAACAACCAAAAGATGTATGAACAAACTAGGAAAAAGACAAAATGCATAATTGCAGCATTTTTTAGCACAATCCGCACTCGTTAAAGAGTAATGCAAATACATTATTCCACTTTGGTAATGGGATATAACTTTTTGTAAAACATTTGTGAAAAGTGGCGTGCAAGCCTACGGTGTTTTCGTTGGCCCTCAGAATCAGTTGACCTGCTTCGTTCTTATGGGGCAGAAAAAAATCTACCTTGGAATCTCGTGGAATGAGGTTTATCAGACCCTTGAAGAGAACCATGGTTCCGATTGTATTTTCTGCATAGAGGGGTCCAAGGTAGAAACCGTTCATAGCAGGCCTGATTGATCCGTACCCGACTATCTTTCCCTTCTCCAACAGGACGAGTGATTCTGCCGTTGTTTGGCCAAGCCATGACTTCAGCATTTCCGGTCTCGGTATCACGTGATATGACGTATCATAATCAATGATATTCGGTTGGTCAATGTGCCTTAGGTCAGATATATGGTATTTGCGTTCTGCATCCGGTGGGAGGGGTATGTTTTTGAAGACGCCGGAATATTTTCCTAACACATCTCCTTTAAGGAGCGGAGCTCCAAGGTATCTTTCATATGTATCTGTCATATAGGAAATGGAGCTAAAATGCATATTTCTGTCGCCATATTCTTCTATAATATGTTTCATAATTTGGGCCCCTGCAAGGAAAAATAAATAAATAAATAAATAAATAAATAAATAAATAAATAAAAGTCTCAAGCTTAAATCAAAATATGCTTTCTGTAAGCAACTTTAAGCAATAATAATAACAATAATAATAATAATATTAATAATGAGAACTCCTCTCATTCCTCATGCCCGACGCAAGCCGACCCTGCGGGGGCAGATCAATTAAATGTTGGCAAGCTTTCATATTTGATCCAATTTCTCTCGATCAGGCTTAATTCGTCCGCTGATCAATTTGCTTTAGAACAGAGTCAGAGATCAATAATAATCTGCTGTTGAAATAGACATTAACTATAACCTGTTAATATTACGACGACTATTTGGAAGAGTTCATTTATTGTAACTTGCTTACCAACACCGTGTTTCCGCATTTTCGACGACACTATGATGTGACCTACTGAGGTCAGGTCATCATTAAAGTCATGAGCCAGAATGCAACCTATAAAGAAATTAAAAAAGAAAAAAACACCATCATTAGTAATGCACAGTTGCATTTCTATCATATCTGCTTTCAAGCTCATAATTCCAATCATAATTCCAATCATAAATGAAGTTTGACAACTAATAATGAACTGAAGCTCAGTCTAACTGACGTCGTTACCTATCCCTCTTGGGTACCTCAGCCGCGATCTACTGAAAATAAAGGGGTTCAAATCGATTTTCCTAGTTGACCTTTCTTTCAGAATTTGAAAGAATGCCGCAAAATGCTTTTATATTTTTAAGTACACTAAATCTCATTTGATTATTTGACCTATTTTACTTGCATCCGAAACAGTTACCACGCATAACCAGCGCCACATGTAGTTCTGTAGCCCTGAAAGGAAATGCGAAAGTTAAAACCTTCCAAGCCAGGATTTTCCCACCGGCCTTGTTATCTTCCTTTTATCACACTTTTCATAACTCTGTGACAATTTTGGAAAAAGCCAAAGATCAAAAACCGCGCTTTTAAGCGCAGGTTTTTCATGATACCCCATTCATTCTATGCATAGACTTACAGATATCGCAACACTCTCGTGGCGTGGCCCTCGTTATTTTCAAACTGTCAATATGGCTGCACTACCGAGGTTGAACTGAGGAAGATGAATATGATTATTTTTTGCGAAATTGATTGAAGCTATTTATCTGTCAATACATGTTTTAAATTTTTAATTGACCCCAGATAGGTTAACAAGAAGCGATTCATGCCCTTAAATTGCCTTCAGCATCCTAGGTTGGATAGCTTCAACCTAGCTGTCTTGCAGTTTCCCGCGGAGTCTCAGCTCCGCTATTTAAGGCGTGTGATAATGACACAAGTGATGGATGGTACATGTATCTACTGAGTATAACCGTGAAGCATGAGATGCAAAATGTGTGTTTAATTACTTTTTATTTATCCGATGCCTACAGATGTCCGGGGTCCCATATGATCAGTACAGGTTAGGGTTAGTCAGAGTATTGGGGTAAGTGCGTGTACCGGTATATGGGACGAATGTCACCTGTACAAAGTAATGAAGAACTGACTACGGTTTCTAGCGGACTAACATTGCAGTCACTCCTGTCTACTACCTGTAAAGTATGCATGGGATACCAGATCAGTCCAATATAAGACATAATGTTTAAGTGCATTGGTTGTTAATATATAGGCCAACAGTAATAAAGTCGTTTTCGAGCTGCTTTTAAGGGGATCGCAATTTATTTTCAAAGCGGAGCGGGGAGAAAGTTCTATATACCGTATGTAGAATATTTTGATTATTATTCCATGACTTGAAAAAAAATCGTTTTGGGAACCCTCTTTTAAAATGGTATCTAAAGCATGGTCTTCGCGTGACGCGCCTCTACCAGGTAGTCGAATACACTGACTCCGAAAGCCTACTTGGAGAATTTCGGAAATGCCGTTAGTGACGCTCGCAGTTAGGGAGACAGAGACAAGATCAAAGCCATCGTCGCTGACACCATGAAGCTGATCGATAACTTAGACTACGGGAAAATTGTGACCATCAAAGAAGTGTGCAATATTGTCGTGAAGTAAAAGCCTCCCAAAAAGTTAACATGCCACTGCTGTTTTCGACGTTTAGATCAAATTGCGAAAGCGTGTAATACCTGTAGGTCATACTACAAACTAATAAAAAAATCGACCTTTCTCCCCAGCAAACACGTCATGTTTGGATCACATGGCTAGCCGTGTTTGTGTGATGGTCTATCAGTACGCCAAGCTGCGCATGTTGGAGTTTGACTACGACTTCATGCTAAAATTCGTGGATCCGTCCGATTTCCAATATTGCAAAATGGACACAGATTCCACTTACATCGCCATCTTGGCTGACAGCATAGAAGACGCAATAAACTCAACATGATAGTACAGTAGACCTACGAAGAAGAAAAACATTTGTGGTCCCCGCACACTGACACGCATTTTACAAACGTACGTCCGGATTATTCTAAGTTGAGTGGGTCGGTGACAGTGTCGTCGGTCTCTGCAGTAAGACTTATTTCTGCTTCGAATATGATACAAAAATCCAAGTTTATTTGTATGAGTATTTAAATGTGCTATATTAAACAAAAAGAAGTGGTAGTGGCATCAACAGAGGGATCAGGCTGCTAAATAATACCAAGCACCTTCTGTCCAATAAAGAAACGCCTTAGACCCCATTCCCAAAGGTTTAAGATCGATCTATCCCTGTGGGGAGTCTCACTAGATTACTGTTAGCTTAGCCGGCTTAAGCGTCTGTTCCACCTACTAAAAGCTGTAAGGGGGTAATTAACTATGGTGCCCGCTCGGCTGACTGCAATTTAGCGTGAACCCCCAGGGAGTTAGGTCGATCTAAATCTAAATCTCTGGATCGATCTAAATCTCTGGGAATGCACCCTTAGGCATCTAGTATCTTTAAATAAAATATTCGTAAAAGTTGCTGTGGTGTTGATTTTCCTTTTCAAATAAACAAATATATATTTAAAAGATTTCTAGCGATGAAACGCCACTCATGCAACACTTAATGCATTCTACTGTATTCTCAGATATCCGCTTGACAATTAAGCATTTGACAAAAAGCGTGATTGTGCAGAGCAAAACACAGCGGTACTTGACATAAAATATAAGTGCGTAGTGTTTATACAGTACCGTGCCAGATATCAATTCACTCACTGTATTACTTAATATCACAAAACCGATTCAAACCGGCTATAAAGATACTAGAAACGTTCTTTGTCTGTCTCGCAACTCCTTTTTAGTATTATTGTATGGAATGTTCTAGAAAAAAATATAATAAAACGTGCCTATTGGATTTCTGGTTAAAGAGCTGTTATACAATATTCTAACTATAAAAATGTGATTACAAAGTCAATTAATAACTTCACTGATACAAATATAATATTTCAATCACTGCATTCAAAAGTGTCTCATTATCTATACGCATGACTGAGCATTTTGTTCTCGATCCCAGAGGTTATACAATAACGGTTCTGTAAGCCCTCGCCTCAATTTTTTTTTTTTTTTTGTAAATAATTATAGTTTAAGTGTAGCACTTGAAAAATGTGCCGTTTCGAATGGTTCATGCTAAGCGACCCATCTTTGTTCAACCTTAATGTAATTCACGAGGCTTTCAAACTGATGATACCTGAGACACCCGTGTTTCTTCATAGCGTAACTAAAAATAACTGTGCATCTCTTTTAGATTGTGCATCTAAACAACTGAGGAAGGCCGCGGTATAATAATAAAACTATTCAAGAACTTTTCCCAGATCCCCTTTGAAATGGATAACACTGAAATTACTTTGCGATCCCCCAAAAAGCAGCTTAGAAACGACTCACATGTATAGTACTTCTGCCCACTGTGATAATTGTTCACAAAAGCGAGGATAAAGAACAAATGTCTTCTGAAATTGTTCAAGCGAAATGAAAAATTATTTTAATATCGTATAATACACGAAGGACTATATAAAACCAAATATGCTGTATGAATATATAAAGCAAAGACAAACATATAGACTTAAACAGAGCTGATGGAATTCTTTTCTTACAAACATAACCAAACCAACAAACCAATACTTCAAGTGTGAATATTATTAGAATGGAAATCTTACCCACTGCTCTTCCTTCCTTTTCCACGATAACCCAACCTTCTTCACTTATTTTGAAGAGGGTTTCGATTATATCTTGATGTGTATTCCACATGGCTTCCTCTGTCAGTTTCCAAACCCCAGGGACGTCTTCCATTTTTCCTGGGCGTAGAAGAAGCTCGTGGCTTCCCTCCACCCTCGAAGTGAAGGTGCGCCAAGACACAGGCACGGGACCCACAAATCTGCAGAATGGATGCCGACCTAATAATGTAGGCAAAAGTTCAGCGTACTTAGTTCTACAAAGCCTTCTTCCTAACATGGGAGATAACTTTTCTGTTATCATCGTTGCCAAGTTAATTTTGGATTGCTGTATGGTCTAAAGATGTTAAGAAATGTGTTCCGTCTCGCAGCACGTCATGATAGCGATATGCAACCATGTATGTTAAGGGGCGGGTCAAAGGGTATGAGTGACAGCCAGGCCAAAGTGTGGCCAGGCATGCACATGCAAGATAAAGGAGACCAAGATTAAAGAATTTAGGAAGAAGGCAGAAAACGCACTAGGTGTGTGGAGAAGTCATTTATTTTTACTTATTATTACTCCTTTCTCTCTCTGTGTGTGCGTTTGTTTGGGGGTGGGGTCGGAATGAGTATAGTTTTGTGAGCGTTTAATTAGGTATATATGTGCGACTCAAATAAAAACCTTTTCATTGCGTTAGTATTACCCTTTATGTGTTTATTATTTATCCTTTAAAACTTGTGGATGCTCCCTCTCACTCTCTCTTTCTCTCTCTCTCTCTCTCTCTCCTTTTCTTTTGCCACTTATGTTCCAGATTACAAAAATGCGCCAGTATGAATATACAACCACGTGCACATTCACGGGCACACAAACTGCATACGAGTGCTCATACGCATGGCGCACTGTCCAAAACACCTAAGCTTTACCTCACAATATTTTCCGTGACACATATTTCAGGCACACATTTCACCTTGAACGAATTCCATAACCGTATACTGAAGACTGGTCCAGTGCTCCTAAGTATACAGGAGACTGTTATTAATATGTACATAATGAAAGGCAGACAAAATTGTAAACAGACCAGCGGTCCTTTTTTATATTTGTTGGGGACACGGTCGCTGTCTTGCTAATTCTTTACATCATAGTAGTTCTGTACCATATCATCAAACAGTTCATCACTTTATACATTTATGTCCTTTGGATACATGCTTAGAAAAACGTAGCGGCTTGATAAGGTCCATTAATAAATAACCTATGCATTGAATAAAAGATATCATGTTTATTGTACACGTTTAAACATGTTGTAATATTAAATATTACGTAGATTAACTCGAGGTGTTGCCATACCAGCACAGCGCTGGCAAGCTGAGTGCATTGTGTTGAGCGTTATTGTCAACTATGTTAGAGGAGCTCATTGCGATGCGCCTTGCATTGCAGGCCAGTACGTGTGTGTAAAGTGGCTCAAAATTACCAGCGAAATTGTGCTTGTGCTTGTTTCGATATTTTGGGATTCGTTATTTACAGGGCTTTATACGCCTGAACAAAACATTATTTATTATCAACATACAGCAATGTGATACATGTAGCCACATGCAGCTACATATACTGTAGGTACATGATAGCTACAGTGGGAGTTAATAGGATAATGTATAGCTTATTTCCGAGGGGTAAAATATTATATATTTAGATGAGGCCTTGTTTGCGAAGCCCACACGGAGCATTCCTAGACAGGTGACTTTTTTTTAAACTATGAGCTTGATTTATACTGAGATAAGCCTCACATCTGACTTTATAGCACATTACGAGACCCAACGCAGTTTGCTCCAGTACGCTTTTAGTTTTATCAAGCCTCTAAAAGAAAGGAATCATTAAAAAACGTTCAAATGTGTAAAAACTGGTGCGTTTTCCATTCATGCAATTGCGACGATGCAAATTTTAAGAAAGATGTATTCCGACGAGAAAATGCAATTTTTTTCTGCTAAACTCGGTTTACAGGTGGAATGAGGTGGTACTATACCGGGAAATTTAAAGCTATTGAATCAATTCACGTCCCGTTTCTTTTGCTGATAAGCCTGTCGGAAACTTTCATTGATAGATGATTTCAGATGCTTTTATTTTCATTTTGATTTACACTGAGATAACATTCGACTTCTGACGGATATCCTCTTATAATAAGCAAACCCAACATTTAGAAATAATTTCTGGCAAAAAGACTTATATTTGATATTTTAGAACTCGAACCCTCGTATATGTGTCTCCCTTTCCCCCGAAACTGCAGGATGTATTTTGATATGCCTCTGAAAAGGTGGAAAGTGTTTTTTTTCTCCCCCCCCCCCCCACACACACACACATAAGCACAACCTACTCATATCCTGTTTTTCCATAAAGACAAGGATTGTCCTCTTGAATAGCAATTATTCAGTGCTGTACGATATTCGTTGTCTAATTAAGTTTGTTTTTAAGTATTTTCCACCCCCGTAATATGGACTTTGTGAAATATTGAATATACAAGTCATATGACTTTTGTTTAGCCCTAAAAACATTTATTGTCAATCATTTTTATGCACACATCTGCGATGCTATTATACCTTTATGTATGTCGTTTAATTGAGCATTTCAATATTCCATATTAAATGAATAATATCAATGAGACGCACAATATTGAACCCTCGGTGATACACGTAATACATCATTCAGTCCAGTCATGTTAATTGATTTGAGACTCCGCCAATAATAAAATCAACTGAAAGAACATAAATTGTAAATACACCAAAACTTAAACTTGACACAAACCAAAAAGGGGACAAAATACATATATACATACAAACGCATAATCTTAGCATTTTCCGCATGCGTTCGAAAACAATGAAAATACATTATTCCATTTTGGAGGGGGAGAATAGCATTTCAGGGCAAATTTCTGATAGGTATCGAACAGTTTCACTGTGCTTTCGTTGGCCTTCAGAATCTCTTGACCAGCTTCGTTTGCATATGGCATTAAAATATCGACGTTGGAATCTCGTGGAATGAGGTCCACCAGAGCCTTGAAGAGAACCATGGTTCCAATCGTATTTTCTGCATAGAGGGGTCCAAGGGAGAAACCGTTCATAGCAGGCCTGATTGATCCGTACCCGGCTATCTTTCCCTTCTCCAACAAGACGAGCGTTTCTGCCGTTGTTTGGCCAAGCCATAACTTCAACTTTTCCGGTCTTGGTACCCCGTGGTATGACGCATCATAATCAATCAGATCCGATTGGTCAATTTTTGTCACGTCTAACAAGCGGTAACTGCGTTCTGCATCTGGTGGAAGTGGGGTGTTCTTGAAGACGCCGGAATATTTCCCGACAACTTTTCCCATAGAAAGCGGGACACCGGTGTATCTTTCATATGTATCGAACATTTGCTTAGTGAGGCTAGCATGAACGTTTGCGTCTCCAAATTCCTCTAAAAATGTCATCATCAGTTTTCCTCCTGCAAGAAAATATTGGTTAAAATCACAACAATTACTTAGAACTTATGTTTGGTAAGCAAAGGCGGATCCAAGATATTGTTAAGAGGGGGAGAGGTGCACAAAGTTGAAAAAAAAAATTAACAGTATGATGGGACTAGGACTATCATATTATTAAACAAATACGGGTATGACACGTAGGGAAGTTACCCCAGCAGAAAGAGTGACGTTTTTCCTTTTATTAGAAGTGCCTTTGGGTGTATTCCCAGAGATTTAGATCGATCCAGAGACTAAGATTTAGATCCCTGGTGGTTCACGCTAAATTGCAGTCAGCCGAGCACGAACCATAGTTAATTACCCCCTTACAGCTTTCAGTAGGCGGGACAGACGCTTAAGCCGGCTAAGCTGACAGTAATCTAGTATGGCTCCCCACAGGGATACATCGATCTAAAATCTATGGAAATGGGGTCTATCTTACACAAAGTGCTGTTCGTGCTATTAAAATAACCACTTTTAGAGCGCAAACTCTCTCAAATACTGGTTAGAGATATATTTTTAATTAACATGATTTAATACATGTATATACTTACCCACACCATAACCACGCATCTTTGGAGACATTATAAGATGACCCGCAGTCCTCAGGTCATCATTGAATTTATACGTGAGAAGGCAACCTGAAAAACGTGATTGGTTACACTACACATATGCATTGAACCACCATTTTCTTTCCTTATTCTTTGAATTTTGTCAAACGCACATCTTGTTTTAATAACTCATTTTTTTGTGATTTATTATGCACATCAAAACTATTTCAGAGATTTAAACATTATACATTATTAATTAGAGCTGCCTTAACAACCGAACCCATTATTGAGCGACTTAAAATGTCCAAATAAGACAGATTGCTTAGCAAGTAGAGGACACATTGTGGAGAGTAAGTACATGTACTCTGTCTAACGGATATTTCAACCGAAAGATTTATAATTTGACACCCAAGTACTAGGTCTTTACGTGTTTTGCGCCGGGTTTTTAAGAAGGTCGAACTTGTACACGTCACATTCGCTTCTTTTAAAAAAGCTACCGTTTCTCCGAGCAGTGGGAATGGAAGAGAAAAAGACCTATAACCTTATAAAGAGAAATAATATGAACTTTCAGAGGTCCTTTTAGCTAGTCTGGGAAAATAAATTTCCGTGGATTATTTTTATTGGCAAGGCCATGGCTAGCTGGCCCTTCAGGTCGTCGCACAAAAAACTGTTTTATCAACAAAATACCCAACACATGAAAATGTCTGATTTTGAGTAACTGTTTGACAGATGGCAGTGGTAATGACAGTCACCGTTTAAGAAATTTACGGTTAGATGATATGGATACGTTTGCCCTTATATATACAGTTAAACAAACAGTTCATCATAAAAATATTGTTTCTTTTTTATTTCTTGTATTTATAACTGTTGAAAAAATTAAAATGTAGTATTCCCATAAATATCTTTTAATTAATAATGCACATGTAGTTTTTTATTTATTTACTAGATTTTTCTCGGTCATTAAAACAGGTTATCAGAACTAGATAAATACACTTCAGCTTTCTGGGGTGAAATCCTACCAAAATTCACCATTTTGCTTCAAATTTTCAAAATTTTCTTGGAAAGTTCCCCTAAACACTCATCAGCGGAGGGGGAAGGGAATCTCCTTACACGCCAGCCTTCCTCACGAAAAAATACTATTTCTAGCTGCATGTCAATAAATTAGTTGACAAGTCCACCCAGGCCTTTGTACAGTACCTGATGAAATGTCTCAGGCTGAGACCACAACGTCGGTCAGTTGCTAATGGTCATGCGAGTATAAGAGGTAAACATATATTTCATTCTAATTCTACTGGTTGTGTATTTATTTATAAATATTCACTCAGTGAAAGATGCTCTTTTAAAACGGAGCACCACATCGTCCCTGATCGTCCCAATCAGGTTGCCGATGTATTGTCATTGAAACACAAAGAGAGACGACCGTAATCTGTAATTGGATCCGCAGAGTTGAATAACAGGCCTACCCAAATACCAGACTCGGCACGTTTACGGATCCTGAATTAACCGGTATATCGGACCACACTACCAGTTTTCAAGGTGTGTGTCAGATCGCATTTCGGGGTATCAATCAGACCACCGACGGGATGAGCCCGCAGTCGCCCAACAAAAATTGTTCTGGGGTATATGATACTCCGAAATGCGATCTGACACAGGCCTGAATAAACTATACCCTGTGATGTGGAATTGTCATTAAATTTGATGAAAGCGTGAGGAATGTACTGCGACAAAGGCGGGACCTGCCTTTTAAGGCACAATGCTACACTGCCCAGGATATTGAAGTGTCCGGAGACTTAGAGATCATTCACGCTATGATTATCGGTCTATGTAGATTGATTCAACTCCACGGGAACTCTCAATGAATGCAGTCGGACTAAAACTCTACAGATTAACAAGCCTCCTTTTGTTTCCAATGTTCTCGTACTGTACTTTGTTAGGTTATCAGCCTTCTTTATATAATAGCGAAAAACGAAAATTGCGTCTGACGATAAAACCCCTTTTGGGGCGCATTTTTCAGGGCTGAGTTTGGCTATTTTGGTTGAACATTCTTGGTATATGAATATAGTCCTGATATATGAATTCTACCTTTCCGGAGTTACCCAAAGTAACAAGGAAGGAATTAAATTAATGGTTTTGTTTGTGCATTTAGACAAATCCTAAAAAGGGATTTAATGTATAGGAATATTTTATTTAAATGAAGTAATTACTCAGGTTTTCCAAGAGATCAACAGAGGACTTAAATTGTATGACTTCTTCTCACAAATTAAACAATTGAAGAAAACCGCTTTATTTAGTATAGCTATCTACGGGAAATACTTAACAGCACAATTACCAACTTTTCTGTATTCTACTCAACCTGATTGCATTCAGCGAGAGTCCCCACGGAGTTGGTTCGATTTACGGTTTTCATTGAGAATGAGCCCTTACAAGCTAGACAGAGAAGTATCTTTCTTATAAAATGTAAACAAGACAAATAGAAAAATAAACACATGAAAACCTATCCGTTTATCAATAATAAGAGGATAATATATTCAGGAATATTCCTCACCCACTATATTTCCGTCCTTTTCTGCGATAATCCAGCCATTGTTACTCATTTTGAAATGGGTCTCAACCACGTCTTGGTGCATATTCCATTTGGCTTCCTCTGTCACTTGCCATACCCCAGGGACGTCTTCCATTCTGCCTCGGCGTAAAGTGACCCCTTGGCTCCCCTCCGTGTCAGAAGCAAAGGACCGCTGTTGCACAGGTCGGGGTCCCCCGAACAGCGCAGGCAACAGCTGGTCGTGCACAGCACGAAAAAAGCGTGAAGTTATAGGAGACGACATTTCTGTTTTCGTCGCTAATTTTGGAATGCCGTGTAATGTGCCTTTGTTCAGGGAAGTGTTCAGCTCCGTAGCACGGTATGAAATGTTAAAATAAGACTTATAAGACATAATTATAACAGCTCTTCAACTATTCGTGAGGTTGGAGTGATGTCACAAAGTGGGCGGAGCGTTGTCACGTAGCAGGGGTAAGCTCAATATCAAGAGAGAACTTTACACAAAGAACATAATTATAGGGGCATGCTAACACAGGGAAAGTGATACCGTGGTTGTTGAGATGACGTAACAATGGTGTTTAAAATAGTCATCACCATTAGAGGTGCCTATTATTCGTCAAAACTCGATTTCAGCTTTGTAATTTATCCTTTCTGTGCATTTAGTTTCACGACCAGCTGTCTACGAAAACGGCTAGCGCACACAATTCATTTACTGCGAGCATACCTTTTACTACTATCAGCCCACCTAACCAGATAAAAACCAGTGTGGCCATTACACCATGCGATGTTATCTTAGTCACAGAGTTCTGACAGGGATCGATCATATCTATAGGTTCTCCTAGACAATAACCGACACTGCATAACATTAAGTATAAAACAACACAACACAACACACCTGTATAAAGTGCATACGGACGCATTTAGCGCACTTTTTTTCAACCCACCTTCAATCATTTACAAACAAAACACAATATAAATAAATAAATCATAAACACGAGGAGACCCTCTCCTCACCAAACCTATGTATCATCTCTCCCTTTTATACAAAAAAGAATCACCGGGATATCACATCCCAGATAGCTCTTCGGAGCTCATCTTTCCCTTACATAGGGAATCACCGGGATATCATATGCCAAACAGCTGTTCTGAGCTCATCTTTCCTTACATAGGGATTTAACAGAATATCACAACCCAAACAGCTCTTCCGAGCTCATCTCTCCATAACACAAGGGGAAACCATTTCCCAAACAGCTCTTATTAATCGAAACCATTAATTTAATATATTAATGAACATTAATTGCACCGACACTGCAATTTCTGAAAATTAAACATAAAATATCATCATTCACGCAAGTATTCATACATAAGCACATAATCGTAAACCTTCTCACATAAAACAACACACACGCATATACACTGTAGGCTTACAGTATTTGCTTTGTAACATTAAATAAAAAAAAATTAAAACAAATGAAGTAATAATATAAAAAGAATCATATATAATAAACAAATTGAAACAACATGACCAAAAAAAAAAAACAAAAAAAACAAAACAAAACAAAACAAAACAAAAAAAAAAAAAAAAAAAAACGAAAGACAAATTAAAAATTTACGCGTTAACTGGTCCGCGCTAACTGAGGGAATGAGCAACTGTCGCAACTTACCAACAATTCTTACCAATAGCACAACTAGCACAATGTACACAGTGTCGCCCCCAGAAGAAAATAATTCCATTCTAATTCACTTCTCTCAACCGAATAGAATTATATTTATTTATGTTCGACATCGGTCTGCAGACTACTTTTAACACAAATAGGATAACATTTAGACGACATATTGACAAAATATGAGGAAAGAGGAAACAAATACTTCGTAAAAACACGTACAAATTTTTAGCACAGCCCACATTCACAAGAAAGTAATGCAAATACATTATTCCACTTGGGCGCTGGAATATAACTTTTCCTAGCACATTTGTGAAAAGTGTCGTACAACCCTACGGTGCTTTCGTTGGCCTTCAGAACATGTCGACCTGCTTCATTCTTATGAGGCAGAAAAAAATCCACGTTGGAATCTCGTGGAATGAGGTTTATCAGACCCTTGAAGAGAATTATGATTCCAATCGTATTTTCTGCATACAGAGGTCCAAGGTATAAACCGTTTTTAGCAGGCCTAATTGATCCGTATCCAGCTATCTTTCCCCTTTCCAACAAGACGAGCGATTTTGCCGTATTTTGACCAAGCCAGATCTTCGGCATTTCCGGTCTTGGTATCACGTGATATGACGTATCATATTTAATGAGGTCAGATTGGTCAATTTGCCTCACGTCAGTTAAGTGATATTCTGCATCGGGTGGAAGAGGGACGTTTTTAAAGATGCCCAAATATTTTCCTCCGGTGTCTCCCTTATAGAGCGGACCAACGCTGTATCTTTCATATGTATCTATCATATGAGGAATGGAGCTATAAAAGAATATTTCTGTAGCCATGTTCCTCAATTATTTTCCTCAAAATAATAATGGGCACAAGATTATAATGGGCTAATATTCTTTCTGTTAGCAATTATGCAACATGTATTCTAGCATAGCTTACTGCACTAGCAACTTTATTATACGCTATACTAACTTTTTTATAATAATAATAATAATAATAATAATAATAATAATAATAATAATAATAATAATAATGAGGGATTTAGAACATCTAGACGATTAGACGGTTTGTATGAAAGCTGCTTACATTATGATCTAAAATTGTCAATAATTTGGAAATGCCGGCAGGAGGAATAAACTACAGTAGGTTAACGCTTAAAGTTAAAGGAATACAGTGTTGAAAATATGGGTTAAAGCTGTCATTTTTTATTCCCAAAAGTGGTGTTTGATCAATTTAAAGAAGGTGATTACATTTGATTAATTTTACACAGATTTTATACTAGTTTTTCTACGCCCGTGTGGTGGCGCTGCGAGGAAGTAGGCCATAGAGTAACCTAAGAAGCCGTGTGAAGCAAGTTGATTCTAGGGTGATTTTGCAATATTACCCCTGCCCTATTACGTTCACTTTTTTCACACTAATTTTTACATTTTCTTGTTCTTCTATGCCATGTTTTTGTAATTACTTATGGTCTTTTTTTCTTTTTTAATCCAGTTTAATTCAACTCAGTAAAATATATAATTAGTACAAAAATGCAATCACATTTAATAAATTGCCGCGCTTTCATTGGCTAATATTGTGGTCATATGACTTATCATGTGACTTTAAAATACTTTTTACATTATAGAAGTCATGTTACCGCAGCACAAACCAATGAAAACTATGCAAGATATTAACTGCGGATGCCTGGTTGAATCTTAAATGAGATTTTAATGGATTGGATTAAACGTGACATTTCTATTATCGTCTTTGACCCCATTCCCACAGATTTTAGATCGATCTATCCCTGTGGGGAGCCTGACTAACTTACTGTCAGCTTAGCCGGCTTTAATGTCTGCCCCGCCTACTAAAAGCTGTAAGGGGGTAATTAACTACCGTGCGCGCTCGGCTGACAGCAATTTAGCGTGAACCAGCAGGGAGTTAGGTCGATCTAGATGGATCGATCTAAATCTATGGTCTTTGACTGCATTCCCATAGATTTTAGATCGATCTATCCCCCTGGGGAGTCTCACTAGATTGGTGTCAGCTTAACAGGCTTAAATGTCTGCCCCGCCTACTAAAAGCTGAAAGGGGGTAAATAAGTATAGTGCGCGCTCTAGTCGACTGACATCAATTTAGCGTGAACCCCCAGGGAGTTAGGTCGATCCAGATGGATCGATCTAAATCTCTAGAAATGCAGTCTTTGACTCGCTGTATAAAATACCGTCCCTTATTAATGGAAATAGTCAGCATAAAAGTACGTTTTGAGAACGACATTCCAGAAATCTCAACTTCTTACAGTTTTTTAATCGTATATACATCCAAAATATTTGATTGTTCTGATACCACATGTACTGATACCTCTTTGTGATCTAGAGGGCATTGGGAGGTTGTAGACATGCTTTTATATATATCGTGTGGTAAGAATTCAACGGAACACTTCTCTTGGCTTGGATGTCCTTCCTACTAATCTCTTTCCCGCCTATTTAATAATGGGTAATACAACCATTTCAAATCACTTCTCAAATCTCAAGGCGGCAGGTTAACACTTCGTGGTACGGGTCTCCGTTAATCTGATTATGTGTATCGGTAAAGGTCAGTGCTTGACCGCAGTTTATGTAAATCTTTACGACTGGTCAGACTTAAAAATAAGATTTATTGCATAAGTTCCAAATTACCCGCCGAGTGAAGAAATATTAAGTCACGGGAACATTGATCGAGTTCTCATCAAGATATGGCCTAAAGTTGATTGCAAGAACGCTATAGAATGTGGACGCCATGCCAGCTTCTTTCTGTAGGAGTTCGTCCAACTAGTACACCATCAGCTCTGCGGCGCACATTTAGAACAGGTAAAGTTTTTAAAAACATATATGCAGATTGAAAATACATTCAAATTCTTATCATTTTAGATGTTGTGAAATCCAAGTGTTACTGTCTCTCTTTTCTGGTACATAATTTATGAATGTGTAGATGGATCAGATTAATCCTGAGACGCCCTGTAATTATAGTACGGTACAAATCAACGGAACACTTCTCCTTAATTATTGCCTTGGTTGTTCTTGGTTGTACCTACGCCACACTTTCCGGGCTGCTGAATACCGGATCACCCAACCATTTCAAACCAAACCCCACGTCACCTCTATGCCTGTGCTCTCCTTAGACCGGTGTTTGAAGGTAGGAAATATAAGTCTAAGAGCGCAAAACATTGTTTAAGCCTTACTCAACATTATACACCGTATTTAAAATAATTGGTGGCGCGCCGGTATATACATGTATAAGAGGTTACATAAGTTTTGCACAAAATTACATGTACTTTTAAGTTATGTATATAGCGAATGTATAGATACCCAGTAACAGATAAACATCACTTCTACTAGTTTCTTTTAGGTCTAACATAAAGTTGACATGCCAAATAATAAACCAAATATGTCCCTCGTCCTGAACATAAATAAATAAATAAACAAATGAATAAATAAATTAATTAATGCAAATAAAATGAAAATAAAACTGCACCTGCTTCAAACTTTTGGTTGTAAATTGACCGGCTTATATTGCATAACCATCACTGTTACTCCCATGTATGGATGTATAACTGGGCGTGCAATTGCATACTTATTTAGATGATACCATTTTTCGGGAAATGTGAAACGATGCCCTTTGGTAACATTTGGTCGGCTTCTGTGGCAAAAATTAATACATCTTTTAGACAGCTGAATTTGTTTTTCTTTTAATCATTTTGAATTATAATGAAATATGGTCGTGTCACAAAATTAATTTTATTACTGCTATACAGACCATTTTTTTTTTTTTTTTTTTTTTTTGTTATGCCAATGTCATGATTTTGTAAGACAGCCACATTACCGCAAACTGGCCTATATTTACATCCTTCATAAACTCATGAAGGCGCAGTTATCTTCAGAGTCTGTTTGTCAGTATTCTAATGAACCTTTGAATTGGTGTGTGTCTCCAGTAAAGGGGCAATTTATTGCCACTTTATGTCCTATTTCATCTCACAAGTCGCCAACCAATGATTGGCTACAGCCTGTTCATGTTTTGTTGGTGACGCCACTGGTGGACTACCCTATGTGGTGCGGCATCCTGGGAAATAAACGAATGAATCTTGCTCCTAAGATATTCTCTATTTACGACCCACACCTTCGCACACTTGACGGCAAGAGGGGGAAAAAGGAGCCTGTTGTCTCCGGTGCTTGTCTTTCTCGGACAGCCACTTTGGAAAAACATTGACTATTTCCAGTGTCCTCCCTCCATCAGCATATTTAACATACAGTGTGACAACACATATGATATCTAACACTGCTTAGGACATTAATGCGGATATATCATTTTATGACGGTAAAGATATAGAATGACAGTATCGTAGGGGTTATAGCGCGACACTAATAACTTCAGAAAAACAAAACTCTTGTTTTTGACCTGTGCGCTTCATCATGATAGCAACTTGGCAGCTTTTATTCTACGCATGTCTGATTACAGAATTAATAATAATTGTATATGGAATTAACCTAATAACTATATACGCTTTACAAATCCTACAAAACATTTTACCACACAACTCCATATTACTAAGAGCCTATTCATATAAAAGGTGCAATGTTTTGCCCCCCCCCCCTCCCCCGTATCTCTGACACAAGGGAACTTTACTGTCATTGAAATATAACTGTCAATATATAAACAGCTGCTAGTAAATAAAACTACTGAGGTAAATAATGCCCTCAACGATATCGTTATCGTCATGCAAGGGTTTTACTCCCTGTTATATGCTTAAAAATGATGTTTGTATTTTGGTAAACAGTGCAATTAAAGACCGGTTAGTGGGGGAGCACTCTCCACCAGGTCGCCACAAACAAGCTTCTCCAAGGTTGGACATTACCAGTCAAATATTATCTATGAAATCCATATTTATTTATTACCAATCCAAAGCTTTATATTAACATCAAAATCAAGTAGTGTTATGTAAGTTCAATGATATCTTGGCCTATATACATGAAACTCAAAGCTGAGCTCGATGTCACTTTAAACACTGGTCGTTTCTCATGAAGGATTTCATTAGGAGTCAATTGATAAATGCTACATGTCATTCAATATGAGTCTCGCTGATGGCATATGACGGCCGAATGAGGTTTTGGTCCTGCAATTTCTCCAAAACTAACATTGACTGTAAAAACAAAAAATGCAGTGAATATACGGAATTACTGTTGGGTCAGAAAGAGCCCTCAGTGTTACATGATTAATAAATCATACAGACCATTCATGTTTTAACATCAATTAAAATTGATTTGAGACCCCTTTATTGCAAAAAATCAACTGAAATAATGTCAATTGCATACAAACCAAAAGAGATAATAAGATAAACCATGGCAAAAACAAACTGACATAAAGGAGACAGAATGTATATATAAACTTAGCACAATCCACATTCGTTGGAGAGTAATGCAAATACATTATTCCATTTTGGTACTGGAATATAACTTTTCCTAGCACATCTGTGAAAAGTGGCGTACAAGCCTACGGTGTTTTCGTTGGCCTTCAGAATCAGTTGACCCGCTTCGTTCGCATGGGGAAGAAAAAAATCCACGTTGGAATCTCTTGGAATGAGGTTTATCAGACCCCTGAAGAGAACCATGGTTCCTATTGTATTTTCTGCATAGAGGGGTCCAAGATAGAAACCGTTCATAGCAGGCCTGATTGATCCGTACCCGGCTATCTTTCCCTTTTCCAACAAGACGAGCGATTCTGCCGTTGTTTGGTCAAGCCATAATTTTAGCATTTCCGGTCTTGCTACCACGTGGTAAGAAGTATCATAATCAATAAGAGCCGACAGTTCAACTTGCTGCAGGTCAGATAAATGGTATGTGCGTGAGGCATCTGGTGGAAGGGGGATGTCCCTAAAGACGCCGAAATATTTTCCTCCCGTGTCTCCCCGAGAGAGCGGAGCACCGTTGTATCTTTCATATGTATCTATCATGTACGAAATGGAACTAAAATGAATATTTCTTTCGCCATATTCCTCTGCAATGTTTCTCAGTAATTGTCCCCCTACAATGAAATAAAACCACAGGAGAAAATCGTAATATTCTTGCTGTTAGCAGTATGTATACTATAACAACTAACTATAACAGCGCATGCAGAACTACGGGCCAACACATATAGTAGACCCACTTGAAAGTAAGGCCTCCTAATCCTCTTATGGTCTCATCGGAGCCACACTCCACAATTTAACAGATTAAACTCTAAACAATTGAACTCTTGGTCTTGATTTCAAAATTCGCAATCATATCAAAACAGTTGTAGACTTTGTGTTTCGGTCATCATGCGGTTTATTGACTCAAAGCTGAGATAACCAAGGATTAATTGTAATTACAGCCAATACCATTTTAAAAGTTATTCTTTGTCTAACAAATTTCAAATGTAGCTGTTAAAGGGTTGGCAAAACCATCACATGTCATATTCATTTTGATAGTAGATAAATAACGATCCACCGTTAAAATGTATAAACGTATATAACTTAGGAAGTTGAATACTGGTTGGAAATGTTCTTTCAATGGAACTCGATTAAACGTACTTACCTACACCAAAACCGCGCATCTTTGACGACACTACAAAGTGACCCCCTGTGGTCAAGTCATCATTAAATTCGTGTGTCAAATAGCAACCTACAATGAATCGTCATCGTTAATACAGTGTGTGTAAACTGTACCTAAATTAGAGATTGATTGTGTATTCTATCCTTGTCTCAGTTTTCGGCCTTACAAGCTCACGGTACCCTTACCGCTGGTAAGGCCTCATAGCAGTATGTACAAAAACCTTGAGACACGTAAGTTCCTCGAAATATCCACGTTCTGACAATCTCTGTGGGTCCTCCGTTGTACCTTGTAGTATGTATATCCAATTAAAAGTGTTTTCGTGTACCTTCAGGCACGAGGTTCATAAAGTTTTGGTCTTTTTATTTCAGCTTACTACTGCACTTACACAACAGCCCGCCATATTGTCGAACACTCGCGGAAAGGGCGACCAGTTTTTCAAGGTCGACCTCGAAATGGAGACCTGTTTCCAATGTAAACTTTTGCGACTTCTGGAGACAGGTGGTGAAGAATGGTGTTTGATCCATGTAGGCCACCTCCAATTTATAGATGTTTTACGTGCATTTGGCCATCCATTTGCGCTTCTGTCGAATTTGGTCAATTTTTGCGTTAAAACCTTCATGAATAAATATTTTAGAAATTTTATAATAATTGTATTTAATAGCAATAAAATTTATTTTAAAAAATCACGTATTGTATTATTTTGTTTTATTAGTGGTATTATTTTCACCCTTCATTAAAATACATGAATGGAAAATTAAAAGGAATGATAAAAAATTAAAAGGAAAGATAAAAATTTAAAAAAAAACGTTTACTTAATTTTTAATGTATTATTTATTTATTTATTATAATTTTATTAAATTAATAAATATTTATTATTTATTTATTTTGGAAATGAAAAATGAACCACAGAACAAAACATCGTCATTCACTCTGAGAACACATCTTTGCATCACAGAAAAGACTTCAAGTTCACCGTACACCTTCACCTCTTCCTGCGTTTCTCTTGTCGTTGAAAAAAATAAAAATAAAAATAAAATAAAAAAATAAAACAATTTATAATAATAATAAATAAATAAATTAATTAATTAATTAATTAATTAATTAATTAATTAATAAAATAAGTAAATAATTATAATAAAATAAGTAAAAAGAAGTCGCAAAAGTTTACATTGGAAACAGGTCTCCATTTCGAGGTCGACCTTGAAAAACTGGTCGCCCTTTTCGCGAATGTTCGACAATATGGCGTGCTGTTGTGTCAGTGCAGTAGGAAGCTGAAATAAAAAGACCAAAACTTTATGAACCTCGTGCCTGAAAGTACACGAAAACACTTTTAATTGGATTTACATACTACAAGGTACAACGGAGGACCCACAGAGATTGTCAGAACGTGGATATTTCGAGGTACTTCCCAGCGGGCAAATTATGTTGTTTTAACGTTGAAACAACGTTGAACCGTAACTTTGAGTAGACATTGAATAAACGTTGGATTTGAAAGTTGTGTCAACCTCAGATAACAACGTTGTATCAACGTCAGAAAACAATGTTATATCAACCCCACCCAGCGGGACATTAGCCTGGATGTGTTTAGCAGTAGGACATGTTTGATGGCTAAATATATGTAGGGTATAAATGTACGGCCTTTAAGTTAGAATTTCCAAGATTTGGATTAATATATATAGTTCTTTTCTTAAAAATATATAAATGTATATATATAAGAAGATAACTACAACTATATATATAAATATATATAACAAAGTCACAGTCACCTCAACCTGTCTATCTACAACAGGTTACCAAGAACTGTTAACTCCATCACATTTACAGCAACTTATTTATCCTAGTGTTAGCTGACCTTGCAAGTAATTCAGTTTATTGGAATGTATTTCTGAATAACAAGTTAAGAAAATTCACTAGTTAACTAAAGACACAATTTTGTTATTATTTTGATAAATTTAGTTACAGTACTGATAAACAAAGTATCACGTTTTCAATAATTAATATTTTAAATTACAATCTATAACTGCAAGGTTGTGCCATTGACCAAAATACAACGTTGAGTCAACGTCACATTATGACGGTGTTTCGACGTGGCTGGATCAACGTTGATTTGACGTTGAATTTAGGTAGATCAACGGCAATTCCACGTATCAACCTGTTCTCAACGTTGATCCAACGCAACTATGCCTGCTGGGTTAAGTGTCTCAAGGTTTTTGTACATAATGCTATGAGGCCTTACAAGCGGTAAGGGTACCGTGCGCTTGTAAGGCCTAAAACTGAGACAAATTCTATCCATGAGACATGATGTTTCAACCATTCAACATGTCAATTTTTATAATAATTACACAAAGAAAATGACACTTCCTTCCCCCCCCCCCCAAAAAAAAATAAATAAATAAATAAATAAATAAATAAACAAAAAGAAAAAAAAACATTACAAATGTAGACCATCAATAAATTATTTGGAGATTACGTTTTTAGAAAGAATACTGACCCACAACATTTCCGTCCTTTTCCGCGATAGTCCAACCATTTTCACACATTTTGAAATGGGTTTCAATCATGTCTTGATGTGTATTCCACATGGCTTCCTCTGCCAGTTGCCACACCCCAGGAACATCTTCCATTCTTCCACGGCGTATAGTGACCCCTTGGCTCCCCTCCATGGTCGAAGTAAAATAACGCTGAAACACAGGTCTCTGTGTCCGGAGTCTGCGAAATGGACCTCCAACTAAGACTGAAGGCAGACGTTCATCGCGCACAGCATTGAAAAAGCGTGAAATCGTCACATGTCTTCGTACTGTATTAGCAAACATTTCTGTTATCCTAATTGACTAATTCTTGATTGCTGTATAGTCTAAAGTTCTTTATAAATAAGAATATGGTCCACTTTTTTATCAATTGATCGAAACATGTTAGTGTTAGTGACCCGTAAACAGGTTAGTGACCCGTACACGCCATTTTGCTTGTCATGCGGTCTGTCCAACCAGGGTCTTTCTATACATCCAAAGACTTTTCCGAGCGTTGGGAATCCTGCCTACTCCCCCGCCTGTTGAATAACGCGTCACCCAACCATTTGAAACCACAGCTCTCCTTAAGTCCGGTGCACACTGAACGTTACGTCCTAAGCTTCCTGCCTTAACTTATCTGAGTTATGTGTATCTGCAGGTTTTCTGGGGCTCATCTTTAGCCTAACTTCCAGTTAAGCTAGACAGATGCTCAAGTAACAGTAATCCTGATATCAACACTGTGGGTCCTTCCTCGGCTATAAGTATTTAAGACGCATGGGACCATGAACCGGGTGGGTGGAAAAACAAGGTATATAATCATTCTCTCTTCTCGTGACATGCTTTATTTATACCATGGCTGAGCCAGCAGATAATGGGATAATTGCGGCAGTATTTCGCTCACAAGAGACCGTGTGCTTGGATGTATGTCGATGAGCGTCAGCATATTCAGTCAATGCCTTTTAATTAAAATTGTTCACGGAAGATTAAGGTCACGTTACCGATTTTTAACCCCAAACGTACCTAAAGCTAGGGGCCATAAATCATATATTACTTACAATAGAATTGTATATTACTTGCAATAGAACTTTATAAACATCCACGGTTTTATTAATAATATTTTATTTATTAATATTTATATACGTGTATAACCATTTATTCAAGTAATATAAGAAATTATCCATTATATATTTTTGCGGTAAGTGCTTTGAAAGTAAATTATACAATTGTTTTAAAATACTTTATTTGAAATGTCACCTGGGGGGTAGAAGGAACGATCCTGCCTCTTTTTATTTCACTGATGAATCTGGCAAGCCAATAATCTAGCTATGCTGTTTCTCCGTCGGCAAGGGTGGGAATGGACCACATTTTATCTTCTACAGTTAAAGGTTTAAAATTTCTCCAGGTACGCCACTCTTTGAAAATATTTAAGGCCCATCTCTTACTTTGCTGAGTGCTTTTAGGAATACTGCTGGATATATTTTCTTAAACATGTGATATTATCAACGGGTTTTTCGAAACGAATAGACGGCTTCTCCTTAATGACTGAATTAAATAAATTTTGAGTTGGAATATTAAAGAGTTGCGATACGGATACATCTTCTGAGTCCATATTATGGCTCTCTCAGCGCATCAGTGCAGGGAGAATGAATATTCGAGGCATCTCCAACAACGTAATACTTAATAATATTTTCTGGGTATATGGGCCAACTTGAGCAGCACCAAGGACAGCGTGTTGCGTAATATGGGTATTAAGGCCAACCTGAGTAGCATTAATCACGTAAGACTAAATATGTCAAGGATTGCGGAGTAGCCAATGGACAGCCGTGGTTTAAGTCAGTTACAACTACTCGTCGGTCACTGCATGCGATATACAAGGGTGTAATCATCTCGGCTGCGCCTCGATGGTCACACTCTTGTACTAGTATATCTCATACAGTGACCGACGAGCAGTTGTAACTATTACATAATACCCTCAACTATATCGTCAAGCAAGGGCAATAATCCCAAAACATTGCCCTTGTTTACTCCCTGTTATATTTTTGCTTAAAGGGATAATAACTCTTCGTTTCGGCCAAAAAATGAATTTTCCTGGAGTAAACAACAATTTTCCCATACTAACCAATGGTTAATGAATCCATTTTTACATTCAAAGTTAGTCCTTGGTTTTTTTTCTAAAAAGTTTGGTTTTTTGTTAAAATCTCTTAAGAGATTTTAACAGAGTACAGCCATCAATGGAGGTCACATTGTCTAAAGACAAGCTCAGATATCAGAAAAATAGCTATAACTACCGTTTTTGTGGTAAAACAGAATATATTTTATTTCTATGAGTTATTCACAATGTTTTTATTGTGAAATATAGATCTCATACGAAGAGTTATTATCCCTTTAAAAATTATGTTTGTATTTTGGTAAAGAGTGCTATTAAAGACCGGTTAGTGGGGGAGCACTCTTCACCAGGTCGCCACAAACAAGCTTCTCCAAGGTTGGACTTAACCAGTCAAATATTATCTATGAAATCCATATTTATTTATTACCAATCCAAAGCTTTATATTAACATCAAAATCAAGTAGTGTTATGTAAGTTCAATGATGTCTTGGCCTATATACATGAAACTCAAAGCTGAGCTCGATGACTCTTTAAACATTGATCATTTCTCATGAAGGATTTCATAAGGTGCCAATTTCTAAATGCAAAGTGTCATTATCAGTCTAGTTAATGAAATATGACGACCAGTTGAGGTTTTGGTCGTGCAATTACTCCAAAACTAACATTAACTTTAGAAAAATGCAATGAATAAATGGGATTACTGTGACATTATACACTTCATTAATTTGGGCAAAAAAAAGGCCTCAGNTGAAAGTCAAACTAAATGACACACAACCAAGCTCCAGCATCCACTGTAAAACGTGCTGTGGTGTTTCTCTAAAAAACTCTTTGATTAATTCATGCACTTGTATCCTTTTGGTTAAAGTACTGCTGTTATATCTATGGTTTGATATTTTTTTAGAATTTTGGCAAAAATAACTGGTAAACAATATGATATTTCAGTTACAAAAGCATCAGTTACTTGAATGTGTAGTGCCCGTACCCCCAGACCATAGTCTAAGTGGCTTTCTGTTAATTTGAGCGTAGCACAAAAAGTAATTAATATTGCGTTCTAAAATTGTGGATATCATAGTTAAGAAGTTATTCTTTTTATCTGTTACAAAATTAAACAAATGCATCAGAGTTAATTTGTCTCTCAATGTGACCCCTATTTTGTACCCCTGATCGTGAAACAGCCGATTAGCACACGCTCCCAATTTGCGAGGCTTTCGAAGTATGGGATAGCGAGGAATCGACATGTTTGCGCCCGCTCGCCATAAGCTATGCTTTCGAGATACGAGGCCCTGAGTAGCATTAATCACGTACGACTAAATATGATAGCGGAGTAGCCAATGGACAGCCGTGGTTTAAGTCAGTTACAACTACTCGCCGGTCACTGCATGTGATATACAAGAGTTTAAACCACGGCTAGCGCGTAGAACAAAAGACTCGGCCGTGCTGTATGCGACATACAAGCACGTCATGTACGAGTGCGTTCCACGGTCTGTTGCACTACTAGTGTAGTAGCCAATCAGAGGCCGTGGTTTAAGCCAGATACAACACTCGTCGCCGAGCTGTACGTGAAAATTACTCGTGTATTGTCTCGCCTGCGGCTCGCCAATACACTCGTAATATTTCACGTACAGCTCGGCGACTCGTATTGTATCTATCACGTGATCATCGATGCGCCTCGATGATCACACTCTTGTATATCACATGCAGTGACCGACGAGTTGTTGTAACTATTACATAATACCCTCGACTATATCGTCACGCAAGTGCAATCATCCAGAAACATTCCCAGCAGACAAACGACATTGATTCACCGTTGAATCAACGTTAATTTAGGTGGATCAACGTTGAATCAACGTAGAATCAATGTCGTTTGCCTGCTGAGATTGCCCTTGTTTACTCCCTGTTATATGCTTAAAAATGATGTTTGTATTTTGATAATTAAATGCCAGTAAGTGGGGGAGCACTCTCCACCAGGTCGCCACAAACAAGCTTCTCCAAGGTTGGACTTAACCAGTCAAATATTATCTATGAAATCCATATTTATTTATTACCAATCCAAAGCTTTATATTAACATCAAAATCAAGTAGTGTTATGTAAGTTCAATGATGTCTTGGCCTATATACATGAAACTCAAAGCTGAGCTCGATGACTCTTTAAACATTGGTCGTTTCTCATGAAGGATTTCATAAGGTGCCAATCTATAAATGCTAAATGTCATTTTTAGTCTAGTTAATGAAATATGACAGTCAATCGAGGTTTTGGTCGTGAAATTACTCCAAAACTGACATTAACTTTAGAATAATGCAATGAACAAATGGGATTACTGTGACATTATACACTTCAATAATTTGGGCAACAAAGAGGCCTCAATGATACATGATTATTAAATCAATCAGTCCATTCATGTTGATTGATTTGAGACCCCTTCAATGACAAGATCAATTGAAATAATGTCAATTGCATACAAACCAAAAGAGATAATAAGATAAACCAATTCCAAAAACAAACTAAAAAAGGAGACAGAATGAATTTATAAACTTAGCACAGTCCGCACTCGTTAAAGAGTAATGCAAATACATTATTCCATTTTAGTACTGGAATATAACTTTTCCTAGCACATTTGTGAAAAGTGTCGTACAAACCTACGGTGTTTTCGTTGGCCTTCAGAATCAGTTGACCCGCTTCGTTCGCATGTGGCAGAAAAAAATCGACGTTGGAATCTCGTGGAATGAGGTCCACCAAAGCCTTGAAGAGAACCAGGGTTCCGATCGTATTTTCTGCATAGAGGGGTCCAAGGTAGAAACCGTTCATAGCAGGCCTGATTGATCCGTAACCGGCTATCTTTCCCTTCTCCAACAAGACGAGCGTTTCTGCCGTTGTTTGGCCAAGCCAAATCTTCAGCATTTCCGGTCTTGGTACCACGTGGAATGACGTATCATATTCAATGAGGTCCGACAGTTCAACTTGGCGCAGGTCAGATAGATGGTATTTGCGTAAGGCATCCGGTGGAAGAGGGATGTCCTTGAAGACGCCGAAATATTTTCCTCCCGTGTCTCCCCGAGAGAGCGGAGCACCGTTGTATCTTTCATATGTATCTATCATATACGAAATGGAACTAAAATGAATATTTCTTTCGCCATATTCCTCTACAATGTTTCTCAGTATTTGTCCCCCTACAATGAAATAAAACCACAGGAGAAATTCATAATATTCTGTCTGTTAGCAGCACGTATACTCTAATAACTATAAGAAGCAAATATAGTAGACCCACTTGAAAGTAAAGCCTACTAATCCTCTTATGGTCTCATCGGCTCCCCACGTGCCACAATTTAACAGGTTAAACTCTAAACAATTGAACTCTTGGTCTTGATTTCAAAATTCGCAGTCATAACAAATTAGTTCTGGACTTTGTGTTTCGGTCATCATGCGGTTTATTGACACAAAGCTGAGATAATTGACCGAAGCTTAATTGTAATTGTAGCCATGACTATTTAAGAAGTTATTCTTTGTCTAACCAAGGAGTGTTATAACTCCTTGGTCTAACAAAATTCAAATGCAGCTGTTAAAGGGTTGGCAATACCACCATATGTCATGTACAATTTGAAAGTGGAAAAATAGCGATCCACCGTTGAAATGTATCAAGGTATATTACTTATATAGTTGACTACTGGTTGGAAATACGTTTTTAATGGAATTCGATTTAACGCACTTACCTACACCATAACCGCGCATCTTTGACGACACTAGAAAGTGCCCCACTGTAGTCAGATCATCATTAAAGTCGTGTGTCAAACAACAACCTACAAATGAATTATCATCATTAATACGGTATAAACTGTACCTAAATTAGAAATTGATCGTGTATTCTATCCATGAGACATGATGTTTCAACCATTCAACATGTCAATTTTATCATAATTAAACATAATTAAAATGACCCCCCCCCCCCTAAAAAAAAGTAATAAAATTAAAAAAAAAAAACATTATATAATATACACATGTAGAATTATTTGGAGATTACATTTTTAGAAAGAATTAATACTGACCCACAACACTTCCGTCCTTTTCCGCGATAGTCCAGCCATTTTCACATATTTTGAAGAGTGTTTCAATCATGTCTTGATGTTTATTCCACTTGAATTCCTCTGTCAGTTTCCAGACTCCCGGGACGTCTTCCATTCTTCCACGGCGTATAGTAACCCCTTGGCTGCCCTCCGAGGTCGAAGTAAAAGAACGCTGAAACACAGGTCTCTGTGTCCGGTGTCTGCGAAATGGATCTCCAACTAAGACCGAAGGAAGACGTTCATTGCGCACAGCATTGAAAAAGCGTGAAATCGTCACATGTCTTCGTACTGTATAAGCAAACATTTCTGTTATCCTCGTTGACTAATTCTTGATTGCTGTATAGTCTTAAGTTCTTTATAAATAAGAATATGGTCCACTTTTTTATCAATTGATCGAAATATGTTAGTGTTAGTGACCCGTACACGCCATTTTGCTTGTCATGCGGTCTGTCCAACCAGGGTCTTTCTATACATCTAAAGACTTTTCCGAGCCTTGGGAATCCTGCCTACTCCCCCGCCTGCTGAATAACGCGTCACCCAACCATTTGAAACCACAGCTCTCCTTAAGTCCGGTGCACACTGAACGTTAGGTCCTAAGCTTCCTGCCTTAACTAATATGAGTTATGTGTATCTGTAGGTTTTCCGGGACTCATCGTTAGCCCAACCTCCAGTTACGCAAGACAGATGCTCAAGTAACAGTAATCCTGATATCAACACTGTAGGCCTTTCCTCGGCTATTAGTATTTGCTTCGCATGGGACCATGAACCGCGTTGGGTGGAAAAACAAGGTATATAGTCATTCTCGTGACATGCTTTATTTATACCACGGCTGAGCCAGCAGATAATGGGATATTTGCGGCAATATTTTGCTTACAAGAGACCGTGTGCTTGGCTGTATGTCGATGAGCATCAGCGCATTCAGTGAATGCCTTAATTGTTCACGGAAGGTCAAGGTCACGTTACCTATTTTTAACCCCAAAACATACCTAAAGCTAGGGTCCAAAATAAATTATTTTGGATCTTAGCCTAAAACAAAAGCTAAAAATGAAAGAAAATGTGTACAACGTATAAATACTAGAAATAACACAACAAGATATTATTGCAAATTTCGCCTGAAAATAAGACGATGTTATATTACATGAATATATATATTAAATTTCCAGCGATTTCTTTTACCGTCTTTTAACATAGTAATTTTTTTAACGATTGAAGGCACAGTAATAATTACCGAATCTGGAGTGCCTATAATTAGATCATGCTTTCATATATTACTTACAATAGAACTTTATAAACATCTACGGTTTTATTAATAATATTTTATCTATTAATATTTATATAGGTATATAACCATTTATTCAAGTAATATATAAATTATCCATGTTTAATTTTGAAATTTTTATACATAATAAAACATGACTTTAGCATTCTTCACGTGAATATTTACCGCAAGTTTTTCTATCAGAGGTACCGAGTGATTCAATCTATTATAAGCTTTCGTGTTTTTGTTACATGTTTTGTTATATGCTATTATGACTAGCAATCCAAACTTGCCGCCATGTTTAATTACATGAAAGACACATCAAAATGACGAATTATGCATTCGCAGAGGTCATTGCAACGGGATTTACGTGTCGCAAATAATAGCCTCGAAACTAATGGTGATTTCGCTATTACGGCTGTTTCACAATCAGGGTGAACAATTAAATGAGGTTAATGTTACAAGTATCTGATAAATTAACAATTTATGATTGGAGATTGCTGATAGACTAATATCAAAGACACTGTTCATAGGAGCAAAATAATAAAAAAAAAGAATTATAATAATCGGATTACAATATAGAAAAATATAGCCAATTATGTGTTCAAAAAGTACCTATTTTTAGCTGTTACGGTGGGTCATTTGCCATGAAGGTCATAAACATGATGCACTAGCTCTTTATGTCAATGATTTATGGTGAATATGATATTGGTGTATAATTCCCACAACATGTGTCTTCTCTTCTAGCAGGTTCTTCCAAAGATATGTTCTGAGAAAAAAAAATATTTTAACCATTTTGCAGAAACGGGTTTTGATACACATTTTACTTATTTTTGTTAATGCAATGAAAAACATATTTGATAAGGCCAAATATTATTTTGAAATCACCTACGTGATAATAAGATGAATTTACCATGTTACCTGTATGACTTAAACATAATAAAGGAGTTGTGCATATGTAACCATTATTATTAATGCTATGATATTTATAATCATGAGCCCCTTGGTGTCTCCTACTTTTTGTATATTCTGTCTGATTTTATTATTCTATAATGTCTACACTGACATTTATTTTGCAGGAAGAAAATAGCACATAACCCCTTATTATGAAAAGATATGCAAGAATTTGGTGCCAATTGCAGTGTCCGTACCCCCAAGTTATACATTAACCATTGGATAACTGGCTACATATCAATGATGATAAAACTTCAAAATATGGTGCAAAATATTGTTTTAGACTATATAAAATGCATTCATGTCTTATGATGTTTAGAAAAAACATTGTATATAAATATATATTCAATAAAGTGATACTGATTAGAGTCAGGCAAGAGATTTTGCAAAGAAATAATATCAGTAAAGATGCTACTTTTTGCATTCAAAATGAACAATATTGGTTAGAATATATTGCCAAATATAGCTAATTGCAAAATAATAAGTTGTATATGGATTAATATTCTATGGAGTAATGTTAATATGGGATATATTTTGAGGGGGTACGAACACTTCAGTACATGAATAATTAACAGTACATTTATTATACTCTCAGTGAATGAAGTATCAAATATGGATGACAATAAACAAAAAGCCAAACAGGAAAAGAAAAAGGGATCCTAAAAATTTTACTGTCAGCAAAAAATAATTTGAAAAAAAAAAGACGTCAAAGAGCTAATATCTGTAAAGATGCTAATAATCTTGCTGAAGCACGTAACATAGCATAGAAGCAAAAAAAAAATGAAGAATCATCCTAGGCTGGCCCAGCAAGAAAGACTAAAGTAAAGAGAAGAAATAAGGGCATACTGACAGAGAGTCAAGGAGAAGCAGAAACCCAACAATCCTGAAAACAGTAGAACAAGAGGTGCAAATTAACGAGAGATGAAAAAGAAGGAAAGACTCCAAAAACAGGAATCAAGACTGAAACAAAAAAAAAATGAATAAATAAAAAAGGTCAAACAACAGAAAGAAAAGTTAAAATTAAAGCCTGGTGAATGAAAGTCAAACTAAATGACACACAACCAAGCTCCAGCATCCACTGTAAAACGTGCTGTGGTGTTTCTCTAAAAAACTCTTTGATTAATTCATGCACTTGTATCCTTTTGGTTAAAGTACTGCTGTTATATCTATGGTTTGATATTTTTTTAGAATTTTGGCAAAAATAACTGGTAAACAATATGATATTTCAGTTACAAAAGCATCAGTTACTTGAATGTGTAGTGCCCGTACCCCCAGACCATAGTCTAAGTGGCTTTCTGTTAATTTGAGCGTAGCACAAAAAGTAATTAATATTGCGTTCTAAAATTGTGGATATCATAGTTAAGAAGTTATTCTTTTTATCTGTTACAAAATTAAACAAATGCATCAGAGTTAATTTGTCTCTCAATGTGACCCCTATTTTGTACCCCTGATCGTGAAACAGCCGATTAGCACACGCTCCCAATTTGCGAGGCTTTCGAAGTATGGGATAGCGAGGAATCGACATGTTTGCGCCCGCTCGCCATAAGCTATGCTTTCGAGATACGAGGCCCTGAGTAGCATTAATCACGTACGACTAAATATGATAGCGGAGTAGCCAATGGACAGCCGTGGTTTAAGTCAGTTACAACTACTCGCCGGTCACTGCATGTGATATACAAGAGTTTAAACCACGGCTAGCGCGTAGAACAAAAGACTCGGCCGTGCTGTATGCGACATACAAGCACGTCATGTACGAGTGCGTTCCACGGTCTGTTGCACTACTAGTGTAGTAGCCAATCAGAGGCCGTGGTTTAAGCCAGATACAACACTCGTCGCCGAGCTGTACGTGAAAATTACTCGTGTATTGTCTCGCCTGCGGCTCGCCAATACACTCGTAATATTTCACGTACAGCTCGGCGACTCGTATTGTATCTATCACGTGATCATCGATGCGCCTCGATGATCACACTCTTGTATATCACATGCAGTGACCGACGAGTTGTTGTAACTATTACATAATACCCTCGACTATATCGTCACGCAAGTGCAATCATCCAGAAACATTCCCAGCAGACAAACGACATTGATTCACCGTTGAATCAACGTTAATTTAGGTGGATCAACGTTGAATCAACGTAGAATCAATGTCGTTTGCCTGCTGAGATTGCCCTTGTTTACTCCCTGTTATATGCTTAAAAATGATGTTTGTATTTTGATAATTAAATGCCAGTAAGTGGGGGAGCACTCTCCACCAGGTCGCCACAAACAAGCTTCTCCAAGGTTGGACTTAACCAGTCAAATATTATCTATGAAATCCATATTTATTTATTACCAATCCAAAGCTTTATATTAACATCAAAATCAAGTAGTGTTATGTAAGTTCAATGATGTCTTGGCCTATATACATGAAACTCAAAGCTGAGCTCGATGACTCTTTAAACATTGGTCGTTTCTCATGAAGGATTTCATAAGGTGCCAATCTATAAATGCTAAATGTCATTTTTAGTCTAGTTAATGAAATATGACAGTCAATCGAGGTTTTGGTCGTGAAATTACTCCAAAACTGACATTAACTTTAGAATAATGCAATGAACAAATGGGATTACTGTGACATTATACACTTCAATAATTTGGGCAACAAAGAGGCCTCAATGATACATGATTATTAAATCAATAAGTCCATTCATGTTGATTGATTTGAGACCCCTTCAATGACAAGATCAATTGAAATAATGTCAATTGCATACAAACCAAAAGAGATAATAAGATAAACCAATTCCAAAAACAAACTAAAAAAGGAGACAGAATGAATTTATAAACTTAGCACAGTCCGCACTCGTTAAAGAGTAATGCAAATACATTATTCCATTTTAGTACTGGAATATAACTTTTCCTAGCACATTTGTGAAAAGTGTCGTACAAACCTACGGTGTTTTCGTTGGCCTTCAGAATCAGTTGACCCGCTTCGTTCGCATGTGGCAGAAAAAAATCGACGTTGGAATCTCGTGGAATGAGGTCCACCAAAGCCTTGAAGAGAACCAGGGTTCCGATCGTATTTTCTGCATAGAGGGGTCCAAGGTAGAAACCGTTCATAGCAGGCCTGATTGATCCGTAACCGGCTATCTTTCCCTTCTCCAACAAGACGAGCGTTTCTGCCGTTGTTTGGCCAAGCCAAATCTTCAGCATTTCCGGTCTTGGTACCACGTGGAATGACGTATCATATTCAATGAGGTCCGACAGTTCAACTTGGCGCAGGTCAGATAGATGGTATTTGCGTAAGGCATCCGGTGGAAGAGGGATGTCCTTGAAGACGCCGAAATATTTTCCTCCCGTGTCTCCACGAGAGAGCGGAGCACCGTTGTATCTTTCATATGTATCTATCATGTACGAAATGGAACTAAAATGAATATTTCTTTCGCCATATTCCTCTGCAATGTTTCTCAGTATTTGTCCCCCTACAATGAAATAAAACCACAGGAGAAAATCAAAATATTCTTTCTGTTAGCAGTATGTATACTATAAGAACTAACTATAACAGCGCATTCAGAACACGCTGATATACGGACTTACACATCTGCGGAGCAAATATAGTAGACCCACTTGAAAGTAAGGCCTCCTAATCCTCTTATGGTCTCATCGGCTCCCCACGCGCCACACTCCACAATTTAACAGATTAAACTCTAAACAATTGAACACTTGGGTCTTCATTTCAAAATTCGCAATCATAACAAAATAGTTCTAGACTTTGTGTTTCGGTCATCATGCGGTTTATTGACACAAAGCTGAGATAATTAAGCGAAGCTTAATTGTAATGGTAGCCATAACTATTTAAGAAGTTATTCTTTGTCTAACCAAGGAGTGTTATAACTCCTTGGTCTAACAGAATTCAAATGTAGCTGTTAAAGAGTTGGCAATACCACCATATGTCATGTACAATTTGAAAGTGGAAAAATGGCGATATGTATAAACGTATATAACTTATATAGTTGACTATTGGTTGGAAATGTGTTTTTACTGGAACTCGATTTAACGCTCTTACCTACACCATAACCGCGCATCTTTGGCGACACTATAAAGTGACCCCCTGTAGTCAGGTCATCATTAAAGTCGTGTGTCAAACAGCAACCTACAAATAAATTATCATCGTAAATACGGTATAAACTGTACCTAAAATAGAGATTGATCGTGTATTCTATCCATGAGACATGATGTTTCAACCATTCAACATATCAATTTTTATCATAATTAACTCAGACAATAATACTCCCCCCCCCCAAAAAAAAAATTATAATAAATGAATAAATAAATAAACAAAAAAAAAAAACATTACACGTGTAGACATTAATCAATTATTTGAGGGTAATGTTTGTAGAAATAATACTGACCCACAACTTTTCCGTCCTTTTCCGCGACAGTCCAGCCATTTTCACACATTTTGAAGAGGGTTTCAATCATGTCTTGATGTGTATTCCACATGGCTTCTTCTGAAAGTTGCCACACCCCAGGGACATCTTCTATTCTTCCTCGGCGTATAGTGACCCCTTGGATCCCCTCCGTGGTCGAAGTAAAAGGACGCTGAAACACAGGTCTCTGTGTCCGGAGTCTGCAAAATGGATCTCCAACTAAGACCGAAGACAGACGTTCATCGCTCACAGCATTGAAAAAGCGTGAAATCGTCACATGTCTTCGCACTGTATTACCAAACATTTCTGTTATCGTCGTTGACTAATTCTGGACTGCTGTATAGTCTAAAGTTCTTTAGGATATGGTCCACCTTTTTCAATCGATGGAATGCTACTAGTTTCTTCTTGTAGAGGTAAAAAGGAACTGGGCGTATACATGTAAGTGACCCGTACTCTCTTGCTATTCTACTTGTCATGCGGTCTATTCAACCAGGGTCTTTCTATAAATCGAAAGACTTTTCCGAACGTTGGGCATTCTGCCTACTCCCCCGCCTGTTGAATAACGAGTCACCCAACCATTTCAAAGCACAGCTCACCTGAAGTCAGGAGGCTACAATGCATTATAGGGGGCGAGTATGGGCGAGTTTTGGAATCGAGATACTTGCGCTCGGTCGCTTTCGGTTGCTTTCGAGTTACGGGGCCCTGATATGAACACTGGGCCGTTCCTCGGCTATTAGTATTTAAAAGTGCATTCCCATAGATTTAGATCGATCCATGAAAAGACTTTATACACAAATGCTTAAACCTGTGACAGCCGTGATGATATGCAAATTAATAATATTAGTTATAACAATTATAACAAAATACGATTATTGACGAGTTCGATCTTTTAGTTGATCCTTTTTTTCATATAAAAATCCAAACCTGCATTCACAATCTAGTGACCTTGTAACAACAACTACAACAACAATAATAATAAGAAGAAGAAGAAGAAGAAGAAGAATGGGTGACATTCTTTTTAGCCCCACTCAAATCCAGAATGAATTCTGTCAAATTCCAGAATTATTGTGAAGATAGATATTTTTGTCATAAATCACCTGACAGGTAGCTTGAGTGAAGGCTCTTAAAGTGAACCGGTTTTATGACAAGGGATGTGGTTAAATTGGTCATGTGACATATTTTATCCAGCACAGAGCACTTGTATTCTAACCTATACCTCGCTGAGATCGGTATCGTGCTAGAACACTTTCCTATTGAGAGACTGAAGGATTGTCAGAGGTTGAGGTTGGTTTAATATCACTCTCATCCATTGCAGCTAAGTGGAGCATTCCCCTTGACAACTTTAAAAATATTATTAAGTTATCGGAGATTAATATTACTCAACAACGTGGACAGAGGATGTTTACACGAATGATCAGAAAACCTGCGGTATTTTCTCGCCTTTTCAGTAGACTGCTCGATGAACGCCCATCGTTGGAAAAAGTAGTCCCTTTAAGTCGCAGTCTCGACCAGCACAGACCTGAGTCTCAGCGTTTCTTTACTTCAGACAGAGAGGGGAGTCAAGAGGTCACTATACGTCGAGGAAGAATGGAAGACGTCCCTGGTGTCTGGAAACTGACAGCGGAGGCCAAGTGGAATATTCATCAAGATATGATTGAGACCCACTTCAAAATAAGTGAAAATGGCTGGACCGTTGCAGAAAAGGAGGGAGATATTGTGGGTGAGTTTGTTTTTTTTTTTTAAACATTGCACTCAATTGCAAATTACTGATTGACTGCATGATCTTATTCCCACGGCTAAATGGTTTTGTTTTTTTCTTTATATATTCTTCAAAACTACTTATTTTCCACTATTCATACCTTTAAAACTTAAGGCCCCTCAGATAAAAGTACCTGGCGTCCATAAAGGAATTAAATTAACACAAATACAATATAAATCACCTAAAACACATTAAAATATACAGAAATGCACGCTATTTTAAATTATTTATTTTAATTTAATTAAATCATTCAATTTAAAGTGGGATATAACATTCGAATCTAAGTGCAGCGACGCGTCGATCACTCATGCCTATAAGTATGATAAAATTGCTTTTTTCCGATGCAAATGCATTTTTAGTGACTCAAGCTTGCAAAGAATACCTTTTTTATAAATATAATTAAAAATTGATATAAATAGAAAGTCCAAAGTCACATTCGCTGGTAGAAAGACAAATTAAGTCTCTTTGAAAAAAATACCTTTTACCAACTTTATTTTAATAATCATTATCTAGTAAAAACCTGCTCTCCACTCGCCTAACTAAAAGCTGAGTCTTACTAGAACATTGCGACTCAAGAACTAATGTACTTTAAATATGAGTTCTGCAATTGTTTCGTGCTGACGTAATAGTTGTTAAATAAGATTATTGAACGTAAAAAATTAAATGTCATTGATCTTAATTCATAAAACAAAGGTTGGATAGACATTTCCGTCGTGTATACAGAAGGTGATACCTACCAATACAACCCTCAGTAGTAATCATCTGTTCCGGTATATATACGTGTGTGTGTGTGTGTGTGTGTGTGTGTGTGTGTGTGTGTTATTAAATATCTATGTTTTATTACAAGCATGCACTTAAAGAAACCGCATCGTTATGGGTTAAATATTAAAATTGCATATAGATTATGAGTAAGAATTCTGAAATGATTGGTATTGTTAAGTGTTAATGTTGACTTGCTTTAGGTTGCCATCTGTCGCATGACTTTAGTGATGGCCTGAAGACAGCCGGTCACTTTATAGTGTCCTCAAAGTTGAGGGGTCATGGTGTTGGTGAGTATATTATAGCAATTTCCATCTAAATAGCATTTGAAGAGTCGTTTGAATAAGATGCCCAGACATTTAA
>NW_019775396.1:0-19340 GCF_001039355.2 Lingula anatina | reverse complement strand
TTTTTTTTTCATTTTTCATTATTATTTTTTATACAAACATCGTATATGTTTCTTGTCTTCCATATGTATTCTCAAAACAAGAAGTACATTTTAACTATCAGTTGCTCTTGTCTTGATAAACAAATAACACTGACATCTGACGGCTAGTATCACGATGCCAGTTTTCCGACTGGTAAAAAAGTTGCCAGGTTAGATTTTAATGAAACTTGATAGTCAATTTTCTCATGCGAAAAGCCACCTTCCATTGACGTGAATAAGTTGCACAGTTTCTGTGACATGAGATATCTAAAAATGTTAGTGTTGCTATGGCCAAAAAGTGACCAGTTGGCTGACTTCGTCGAGATCTACCTTGCTTCTTACTTCTGAATATCTTCCTACGCGCAGCCAGTGTATGACTGGTAAAAAAGTCGAAAACTCGAAAAGTCAAAAACTATAAAAGTCGCAAACTCGAAAAGTCGAAAACTCTAAAAGTCGCAAACTCGAAAAGTCGAAAACTCTAAAAGTCGCAAACTCTAAAAGTCGAAAAGTCGAAATATCCAATAGGGGCCACCATAGAGAAGACATGGACTCGGAGAAAAAAGCAGTTTTTCAAACAACATGGTAAGATGACATTTCTTCTTTAGCATTTGGGGCAGAGAATACTTCTAGAAATAATAGGCACATGATATGAAAACGTGTCACGGAACTTGTGTGGAAATGTGTGGAATTTCATGTCAGATGGACATATAAAGATCTAACAATTCGTCACATTATTAAAAAAAGATACATCTTTGCACAGCAGTCGTAGATCGGTACGATTCAGTTGTTAGTTACGAACTACTTCCTGGTTTTCACAAGGTCCTTCAAGAACTCTAAAACATCATTATAATTGCAGCACATACCATAAAACACCCAAAAATACTTAGATATGGACATATCAGATTATATAAATGTCAAAATTCTAAATGACAACGATTTATAGCCTCCCGGGAATTCCTTTCCCTTTACGCTCTTTGTCGCGCTGGCAGTCGATGCAGCATGTATTTCAAAACAAGTTGTCTGCAATTTAACCACGATTTTGCACCTTCAAGTTCCGTGTCACGTTTTCATATCATGTGCCTATTATTTCTACAAGTATTCTCTGCCCCAAATGCGTAAAGAACAAATGTCATCTTACCATGTTGTTTGAAAAACTGCTTTATTCTCCGAGTCCATGTCTTCTCTCCCGTTCACTTCCAGCTAAAAATGACCACTCAGCTTTACGTCTTACACCACTACACGTCACTTCCGGCACAATTCTGACCAATGCTGATCTTCTCCGATACCCTTTATTGCAGCTACTTTTGTAATTAAAAAACACGTCTTACATGTACAAACAATTAATCATTACACAATGTAATAGTTTTTACATTATACAAAAATAAAGAGTGCCCGTTAGGAATGTTTGGGTCAACATGCAACCTTTCATGTCACTGCTCAGAAAATTCATCTGTAGTATACCCACTGGTTATAGATGCCCTTCTGGGTGTCAAAACTACTGGAAAGGCTATAGATGTCATCAAGGTAAAAAGTACTTTTACATCAGTAAAACTGCCTGCTCTTGACTTCCTACTGTTAAATTCCTGGTATCTTATTTAATCTTTTTTTTATGTCAATCGATTTGTCGACAAACATGCGCAGTACTACTGTATCGATATGCAATTCACCACCTTATGTTGCACAGTATCAAATTCATGACTTGTAACAGGATATTCAAACATATTTGAATTTTAAACAGAAAGACCGCACATAACGCGTGCGCCCACGGTGTCCTCGAGAACAGTTCATTCTGTCACCCTGGCCTGGGACAGTTGGTCCCCGGAGAGGTACCCTGGAGTAGGGAGTGTGAACAGTTATAACATCAGTGCATGGAAAGATGGCAGCATCAGAAGTAGCAACAAGACCACGTCTGCGTCCACAACGTCGATGACCATTGGTCACCTAGCCGGATACACTGATTATAATTTCACTGTGACTATAGTGGATGAGGAAGGGCATAATGGACAGCAGAGCCCAAGTGTTACAAAACGAACATGTGGAGGTAATTAAGGATTATCATACGTACACGTGTTTTCGGTGCATAATTTATTGTTCTATTCTATTTCTATTTCTCTTTTCTGTCATTGTCAACATTGTTGTGTTAAGCTATTGTTTTCAAACTTGGTGACGAAGGCTTGGAATAAGTAGAAAATCCGTTAATAAATATTAATTGAAGTGCACCCGATATTTATATAGTTCCAGAATTGGTTCCGCCGCCCACTGTTGTTTCTGACGTAACAGGCCAGAAGACCACTGCTCAAATAAACATAACAACAAAGGTGTGTGTGTGTGTGTGTGTGTGTGTGTGTGTGTGTGTGTAGCATTTATTAATATGTTCAAAAAAATCAACCATATATATACAAGCACACGAGGAAAATAATTTCACTTTTATATCCAAGCTTTTGCTAAGGGAAGAGGGGTAGTGGTATTGGTGGGCATTTTTACTATTTACATTTTTACTGTCATATATAGGGTGCAGGGAAGGAAAACTCGCCAAGCTTTTACAAGTTTACGATTATCGTATCTTATTTGGGAGGGAAAAGGGTGGAATGGGGGTATCTCCAAAGCAAATATAAATGTAGGAGGGAGTCCCTGACCCACTGTTCTCCGCCTGGTTCAGGCACTTAATTTTCTATTTGTGTTATGTAAATATGTGAATAAAGAAAAAGAATTTAATTTTAAAATCCCACAAAATAAATATTTGCGAACTATTCAGAAACAGATAGTAAGAGCTGACTTTATCGTTGCAAATGTGTCAAAGTAAGCTTTTATACTGTACGTGTATTTTAATACCAAAAATATTTAAAACTTTAAATTTAACCCAAAGGCAAAGATATACTTGGATGATGTATTTCAGGATATGACTGAAGCGGTTCACAGATGTGATGGATTCTCACAACTAAAACTGAGCTACGAAGGGGAGTATGGGGATAATCAAACAGTAGAAATGACAGATGTGCCTGTATCAAAAGATTTCACCATAGATAAGCTTATTCCCTACAGTAATTATACAATCAACATATCGGCGGTGAACAATCTGAACCTTGAAGGACCAATGCTGAAGATGTATACCTTCACACCGGAAGGGGGTAAGTACACATAGACAAGGTTCTTGCATTTTTTTATATTGGAGAGTTGGTTCGAAGTCGATTGATTATGGAATGGAGCACATAAATACCACCACAATATTGACACAAAAAATTAATTTTCACAATTTTGTGGTAAATTTATGTAAAATTACTCTAATTTTCCAAACGTTGTTGAAGGCTTACATAGAAAGTTCGCTGGAATTTTGTGAAATAATGATGGAACTATATACATTATGTGTTTTTAAATTTTAAATAACGTGATATAATAATAGCAACCTTATCGGCAGCGTTAAAAACGCAAAACACCCAAACCCGTGTTGGGGGTGGTCGCCTCATGCCCTAGTTAGATTCCACTTTACCAAAATAACACGATTCAGAGCTGGGCCTCCGAGGACGTGTGTTTTGACAGCGCCCCTTGCAGAGTTGAGAGCGGCTTTTGGAGTGTGTTAGGCTTCTCGCCTTTATTATGAGGAAAGATACCCAGCAGGCAAACGACATTGATTCTACGTTGATTCAACTCTGATCCACCAAAATTAACGTTGATTCAACGGTGAATCAATGTCGTTTGTCTGCTGGGTAGTCTCTGATAGGAAGGTAGGTGTCTCGCCTACATAGTATGAGATTTATAGATACCGATATACATTGGTTGCCCTGAAAAGGGCATTTCGTGTTTGGCACGATAGAGGCATCTCGCCTGTCGAGGGAAGGGGGAGGGTGGACTGGTTGCAGAAAGCGCTTTTCGGTCAACAAGTGACCTTCATCAGCCGCAGAGTCCGAGATGGAAAAAAAAAGAAAAATTCAGGGACGTATGGGGTTGGTAAGCAAAGGTGCCTCGCCCTTGTTCAGTGAGTTTTCATCAATGGTGTCTCTCCATTGTGAATGATACGAGCCATCTCGGCTTTATCGTATCATACCTGATCACAAGTGTCTCGCTTGTGTCAAGTAGGATGGGTATCTAGAAACACCGTTCAGATGCTGTACATGTATCTTGTTAAGGAGTTCTCCTCCACAACAAAAGGGATACGAGCTGGACGGTATGAATTGAGCGTGTGAATGGCTCAAGAGTCGGAGGTCGTGTTGGGGGTGGTCGAATGAAAAATATGGTAGAAAGAAAGGAAAATTTAGCAGGTTTGGATCAAAAGCAGAGCACCGCGTTTGCGCCGAACATTTCGAATGCGGGAAAAAAAACCTACATGTATAATATTACGAGATCAACGGTGTTTAAATAAAAACCAGAAAAGTTATTCAACGGATCTAACAAAGTATAGGCAAATAAAACTCGGGGGAAAACAATGCGCGAAAAAAAAAATAAATAAAGATCTGAAGAAAAAATTGAAGAATAGGGGCCTAAAAAGAAAGAAAAGTCTTTAAGCATGAAGTTATGGAAAAAGAAACTAAAAGCTGTTAAGTTTTACACGGGGTTTTCTACTTAAAGAATTCAAAAACTTTCACGACTTCTTGTATAACAACAAAGAGAGGGTTTGGAAAGTTTTATATGTAATATCCTTTTTTTATGTGTTTTATTGATAAGTGATAATTTCAAATGTAGTATCATAGGTTTTAGTCTCTCATAACCTTTAGTATGGTGGGTTTTATTTTTTAACGTGAGATGTTAATAAAATGATTATTATTATTACGTATGTATCCAGTCCCGTATTACTGATGTGTACAAACGGGGCTCATATTATCAAGATCAACAAAGACATACGAAGAAAAAAGTACATGGGCTCTTGTTGAACGCGTTATAGGCAAAATAAAAAGTTATTTATTTCTGAACTCAATGACAAGTGAATTGGAAAATTTAATGGACATATAGTGTTATTTAGAAAATGCAGAAAAGCCTTTCTGTAAGCTATACCTGCATAATACATGTATTGTAAAGACATAAAATGGATAATAAAAATAATCTAACAACGTATTTGTAAAGTAATACAAATATGCTAAGTATTAAAGTACGGATTTATAACAGTTGAAAACGTTGAAAAGTATGAAATGTATGGAAAACACTTTACTTGAATGATTTTATTGTCTATGATTGAAAACGATGAAAATACGCATGAAAACATTTAAAAATCAAATAATTTGGCATCTTGCTATAATTTTGTTTCGGTCTGACGGTTTTGTTTCAGTTTGACAAAATTTTCACACTTGTCAGACTGAAAGTCTGACATTTTTTACCTGTCGTAAATTTTGTACATATGCTAGTGTAAGACACGGTAAACAGTGTATTTATCGTCTGGGAAGGAGTCGAAAATTCTTGTCTCACCTATTTAACACACAAAATTAAAATGTTTTAATTACAGAGGAAAGATCGTAGTTGTGGCCGCCCCTCTTACCGAACAATTGAACAAGTAACACCTGATGCCTTATCAGGTACCAAATGATTTAATCAGTTAACCGACGAACAATCTGCGTGACAGTTTTACCTGTATACACAGTAGGTACGAGTCAAGCAATGCAGGGAATCTTTTCATTTTATTATTTCAAAAATCTCTGAAGACATCCTTCAAAAAGACATAAAAATCGTAATGAATTGATACTACCGGTACATGTACACATGACAGTAAATGAAGTGATATCGCCACAGCTTGCATATATACATGTACATGTAATAATATTGTGAAGTACGCATCTGTCCATACACAAGAAAGCTGTGTACGAGTTTACTGGCTATTTTGATTTAATCTAAAAATATATAACTTGTCTCTTTCGCATATCTTTATTGTCGGAAGCATTTAAAAGAACTCAGAAGCTATAGTTCGTCATCTCTAAAGAAAGTGCAGCCAAGGCTCGGACGCTTAGGTGAAGTCTAGTTGTACAGTGCATCGTATTTAAACTGAGAAATAAAGCATTTAATTGTCCAAATAGCTGTTTTCTTGCCTACAGTTGACGCATTTCTGTGCTTCAGCCACCTTTTTAGTTTGACAGAAAGCAGTGCACGCTTCAAACGGCTTTTTTATATGCGCACCCTGTACATCATCTACACCTAGCAGTGCCATGCTGGAAACAGCAGAGGACTACAATGACCCCTGTGGCGCGCGGTTCCTGTCACGCGCACTTCTTATTTCTGCAAAAGATGAAAAAGGTCAATATAGAGATGCAATTGATGTCACAGGTATGCTCTTAAAAACATTTAGTGCACAGATTGTAAACTATGTCTGATTATTTTAGGGTCCCACGTGAAGAAGTTTATATCAAAGTTTCACTCTCCTGGAACCATGATTAATAAAAAATAATTCAACTTCTATCCCCAAAAAGGAACAAAGCCTACCCTGTACGTTACTGTCACAAATGCAAAATGTTCAACTATGAAACGTTTTACGCACTTTAAAAATTCAATCATCACTGGTTTTTGTGCTTGGATTTATCTCCTACAAGTATGACATTGTAAAGAATTGTATAGAGCAATTAATTGTCTTTGAGCAACTTAAGTTTGCCTGTGACTGAATATTAAAAAAACGTGAAAAATACACCCTACCGACAGTAAAATAAGCATTGAATAAATTATTTTCCCCTCGTGCTCCAAATATTATATAGGAAATGTCAAACTATCATGGAATCACAATATATTTTTCGGTAAGCAAAAGAAAACATTGTTTACTCTTGCACCAAGTACTTAAACAAAATGAAACATTGTAACACTTTTTCTAGGGAACATACGTTACCTAGTATTAGCCATGACGCAAAGCACCTTGAGTTATAGTTTTAATATTTATAAAAACGTCCTGACGTCATGTCTAATTTACCATGACTGATCCACTACAAAATATATCGGAACGCGGTATAAAAATTAAAATTCAATGACCCGGTACATACGTTACCGTACGTTTTTGGAACATACGTTACTATTTAGGGCTCTTTGCGTAATGTAAAAGACATGTTAAAAATTAAAATTTGAATTTAAATTGAGACAGTCGTGGATTTTTGATCTATACACATATATGTTTTAAAAATTGAATACAACTTTGAATTCATTCAATTTTATTTTTTGACACTTCAACATGTGAAATGCACCTCTATATTGGGTTTGGGTGAAAAGTGTCCTCTCTATTTTTATAGTCCCACCCAAAATGACACCACCTGAAGATGTAAATCGAAGTCACAATTCCATTGATTTGCGATGGGAAGCACCACGACCTCCAGGAGGAATCATAATAGAGTACAATATATCTTACGGCATGGGAGAGTACAACTGGGAGAATTCACTGAAATTAAACGCCAACACTTCTTGGGAATCTGTAGGCAACCTTAAGTATAACACGAAATACTGGTTTCGGGTAAGGATATACTCAGTAGTATAAGCAGTGGTGCTCGTTCTATATCCGTCTTAGACTGGGTTCCCACAGATTTAGATCGATCCATCTGGATCGACCTAACTCCCTGGGGGTTCACGCTAAATTGATGTCAGCTTCCGAGAGCCGAGCGCGCACAAAAGTTAATTACCCCCTTACAGCTTTAAGGGTGCTTTCCCAGAGATTTAGATCGATCTAAAGATTAAGATTTAGATCGACCTAACTCCCTATGGGTTCACGCTAAATTGCAGTCAGCCGAGTGGGCACCATAGTTAATTACCCCCTTACAGCTTTTAGTAGGCGGGACAGACGCTTAAGCCGGCCAAGCTGACAGTAATCTAGTGAGACTCCCCACAGGGATAGATCGATCTAAAAATCTATGGATATGGGGTGTTAGTAGCGGGACATTTAAGCCGGTTAAGCTGACAGCAATCTAGTGAGACTCCCCAGGGGGGATAGATGGATCTAAATATCTGTGGGAATGGTCTCTTAGTGCGTTTCTTTAATTGTATCAAAATGTGACAAACTATTGTTTCTATGATGCGAAGTCTTGTATTATTCCGTATCATATAATTGATGTCGTTGGACCGTCGTATATAACGCTGTGGGTATTTCTGTTAAGAAAAAAACATTTGAAGTCGGCTGGTATAGTTCCCACCTTTACCTACCTATTGTAGCGTCTAATTTCACCTTCTGTGTTTAAGATCCGTGCAAGTACCAAAACCGGCGACGGAGAATATAGTGACGCTCTTCAGGCTAGAACTGTAGAAGGAAGTAAGTAAGCCTAACTTAAATACACTTTAAAGATAACACATTACAATTTTTAAAACGTATTGACTTTCTTAAACTATTCTTACTATAACTATAGTGTCTTTATAATCTTAATGTTAACCATTTAATGGTGTCTTTATTTAAAGAGCCAGGACCTCCAACTAATTTTACCAACACAAGTAGATCAGATACATATTTGGAGTTTTCGTGGGACGAACCAGTTATCAGGAATGGAGAAATGACGGGCTATAAGGTAAGCGGAAGAGTTCTATGTAATTTGTCTAGGGCAATAATAATCAAAACCCTTTTTTATTTATAATTTTGTTTATCATTATTTTTTACATTTTGTGTCGTTCCTACGTCGCCTCTTGGTACAAAGATTGTGATTCAATGTTATCTCGGAATTTATTTTAGATTAAATGTTCTGTTGATGACAAGAACATGCCAGAAGAAGTCACCATGTCAGCAAGAAAATACGATGTTAGAATTAATAAGTTGATGTCAGGAACGCGGTATTTATGTAGGTTAATGGCCAAAACATCAGCAGGGTATGGGGATTCTTCACAAGTTATCACATGGACAAAGCCAGCGGGTAAGTAGATGTGCGTCTTACAGTACGTGTAGGTACAGTACATTGCATCTATATTAATCATTTGGATTGAAGATAACCGAGCAATCGAGTCCTACCGGTATAATATAATATATTATAAAAACCCTGATTTATTTTTGATATTTGTGACATTAGTGTCCAAGTACAATATTTGTTTATTTATCTTTGCAGTCCCAAATGATATTGAAGTGACCCCAGTATCGCAAAGCATATTGCAAAGAACAATATCGAGTATAACTGTCAAGTTGCCAGTCAAGCACTATGGGGAAATGTATAAGTATAGGTAGGAAAAAATTAAACTTAATATTACTGCCGTTGCATTTTTAAATAGAATTCATTGTGATTCTGAGAGGATATTTTCATGACAAAAATATACCAATATAAAACGTAAATGCATAAACATACAGAGATGATCGCTGCTATAGCCAATTGACATCCAATGATACGAAGAACCAATAGGCAAACTTATATATATTACCCTTTATTAAATGATTTTCTACGATAGGATTGTAGTGGAGAAAGAGAGTAAAGAGAATGCTTCAGACCTAAACGACTCCAAAATCCATAGACTTGTTTCGTGCCAGTCTGTGACAGACACCGACCAGTTGCTGTGTGTGGCGGCTGAACTAGGTACTGATGACCTTGGGAGGCCGTTTACTGTTGGAGATAATAAAACATATGGAGGGTATTATAACCGGCCACTGGAGGAAGGGAAATCTTACAATATATATTTTGGTCCCGTACAAACAGTAGATGGGGTACGTACTTTTTAAGTGGGGTAGCATCTGTTAGAATATTTCTTATTGTCTATTTGTAGTATGCATGGTACATGTAGAACTCTAAGTTGAAGACCCATACATTTCCTTTGTTAAGATGATATTACATTAGTTGCAAACTATATTGAAAAAGTAATAATTTCTAATATTCTGTCTTTTCCATCTGTAGATCACGGCCCAAGCCTATGCTGCTTTAGTGAAGGGTGTTATACCACAGAAAGACGACAAAAGTAAGTATTAAATAGTCTTTAATAAATGCATTTTGCATACAATAATGTCAAGAAAAAAGCGTAAATGAATAAATAAATTTATCATCCATAAGCAGTATCTTAATGAAATGTAAATGTAAAGAACATAGAGAAATAAGACCATGAACACATTCTAGATCCAGACATCGCTGGCGCTGTTGGAGGAGTTGTTGCAGCTGTATTGGTGGTGGCAGGTTTGGCTATAGCAGTCTGGGTATACATGAGGTAAATATGTGTTGTATAAAAAGGATTGTCCACAATACAACTACATGTACATGTAGACTGTATGGGACCCAGGAAAAGTCTGTGTGATAAACTGATTTTTTGTCATTTAATTAAATAAATAAAACTAAATATTAAAAATGATATTTCTGATAAACTGATGAGCGACAGTGCTTTAATATCTGAGAACTCACTGCAAATTTAAAACTTTTAAAAATCATTGAAACTGTTAGTAGACAATGCATATAATTGTCGCCTGCATCAACTCAATATTCAATAAATTTGTTAGAAGGCAGAGACTGGGAAGGCAAAATCCAGATAGTGCGCCTGAACCAAGAATGTCACTTATGGAGCTGGAGAAACGCGTTAAAGGTATATAGAACCTCTTGAGAGCGTAGAAGTATGATCACAAAATGTATGTTCTTAGTAGGATCAAGTCAGTTCTTATAATCGATATATCACATGTCTGGTTTAGGTGCTTTTCAAGCGAACACACTAGATATTTATAATATAATAATAATAATATATTTATTTAAAGTCTAAAATCCATAAAATATGTTCTGTAGACTTTACAAACTAAAAACTAAAACACAGTAAGATGGATTGAATTAATAAAATTATGACCTAATAGTCTGAGTTAAGATAATGATGTCCAGTTAATATTTCCGAGTTATAAAATGTTCTTTAATAAAATTTGTTAAAAAGGTATGTTTTTAAAGCTTTTTTAAAATCCTGCACTGAGCTAATGCTTCTCAAGTCTACAGGTAATTTATTCCACTCATGTGGTGCCGCGTACTGGAATGATTTTTCGCCAAAAGATTTTAGTCTTGCGTTCTGTGGTTTTAGTAATAATTGATCCTTAGATCTTAAGGTACGATTTGGTGTGTAATGAGATACAAGATTACAAATAAAATCTGGTGAAAGTCCATAAAGGCCCGCATGAGCATGAGTTAAAAGTTTGAATAAGATCCGGGCGTTTACAGGTAGCCAGTGAAGTTGTTTTAATATCGGTGTCATGTGATTCTCCATAGAAGTTCGGGTAAGAACACGTGCTGATATATTTTGAATGCGTTGGACTTTCTTTGTTCTTTCTATGCCGCATCCATAAAGCAAGGAGTTACAGTAATCAAGCCTTGATGTTACTAGGGAATGAATGACCGTGGCAGTGGCAGAATCTGTTAAATTATTTCGTAGGGAACTGATGTTTCTTATGTGATACAAACAAGATTTTTTCACATTGGCTATCTGCTTGTCCATGTTTAAAGTAGTATCAAAATACACCCCCAGGTTCTTTTTTTTGTTTTATAATCTTACCACAGATAACGAACCTTCAGAACGCCCGCTGTCGGAAAATTCATATATGGACAATTTCCTAGAGCCTTTGTACGGCAACGTGGAACAGGGCACCGATATACCAGTAGGCGAAATCTTCGCAATAATGAAGACTAAAAGTAGGGATACATTGAAAGCGGAATATGAGGTAGGATACTGCTTACATGTATTTCTACATCTTCAATCCTATAACAGTCGTTTATACTTGAGTAAATGGTATCCCAGAGTACTTTGGCCAATATTAACTACAGGGGTATTGAATTTTTCTACAAGATACTCGATAGGCATTGTAATAGCTTTCCCCTTTGGTTTATGCAAAAATTTGTCTTATTCTGTAGAAATTCCCTACAGTATTTACTGCGAAATGTACAGTGGGTCAGAAGCCGGAAAATCACACGAAGAATAGATTTAAAAACATCATGGCCTGTAAGTAGACCAAACGCACTTATTTTGTATATTTACAAAAAAAATTATTAGGCATATTATTTGTTGTTAATAATTGATACGTAGCTGAAATTCAAACACTTCAGTGCTTTCTTCTAATCATTCACAAGAGGAATATTTTGTGGAATCTTACAGGTATAATTTTGTAAAATGTTAAATTCTGTAAATAAGTCAATGATAGTGTCTCTGTTACTTGCTATTACAGATGACCACTCCCGAATCGCACTGACTCCACTCCCGGATGATCCTCATTCCGATTACATCAACGCTAACTATATCGACGTAAGTGAATAGATGTGCTTTTGCAACTAAAATGGTTCTATTTGTAACATATGGTTGTATATTAGAAAAAAAAAGGTTATTTTATTTCTGATCTCTAATCGACTAGAGGATCAGCACACATATACTAGTACTAGTATCTATTGTTTTACAAATTAAAATACCAAGGGATATATTTCAGTGGTATATTTTATGTTTTCTTTCATATTATTTTCTGTTACAGAGTTACAAGAAGAGCAAAGCATTTATTGCCGCTCAAGGTAGGTGATTAAAAGTTTATATCATTTCTTCTCATTGTTGATATTGTTCAGTATTCTTATGAACTGTCTTTCAAAATTTTCTGTCGTTTTTACATCATTCATATCATAATATGACTGCCTTATTGTAACCAAAATTAAATAATTAAATGTTTGCTTAAATTCATTAGGTCCGAAACCAAACACAGTGAACGACTTCTGGCGAATGATCTGGCAGGAACATACACCACTGATTGTAATGGTGACGAACTTGGCAGAAAATGGCAAGGTATATTTTCAACCTCTTAATGGATTAACGCTTGTTTGTAATTGTATTTATGTTTGCTTCCGCCAAGGAGGTTGTTTTCTTCTCCGTTTGCCTGTTTGTTTGTTTGTTTGTTCGTCACCAGTCAATCAATAGCAACATGACCTGTCTTTAACTCCGTATGCCACAAATGCACCAATCAAATACATACTCAGTGATGTTATGCGACCAAGACTATGCACGCTTTACTAGATTTAGGGGTGTTTGCCAGTCCTTTCTCTTGGTATGTATGTCATATTATACACTGCCTCCCTCTTGCGATATGTGCCATGAACACCGCACCCTGATGCTCCCCTTGGTGTTCTGGCATATATCACTAAGGTGGCAGTATATTATCTCACACAGGACTTGACTCTATCTCAGTACTTAGATTAATAGTTAATTAATTAAAAGTAATGAGAACTGAATTGTCTCTGAGTGCTTTTTTCTAGCTGTACATAGTATTAGTTAACAAAAGATTACTGCATTATGCATTATTTTCGTTTCTAGGCGAAATGTGCTAAATATTGGCCTGATAAAGGCAGTGAACGCTTCGGCATAGTATCTGTGACTTTGAAGAAAAAAGAAACTCATCCTGATTTCACTGTGCGGACGCTGCTTATGTCTGTGGTAGGTCAGCAAATATTCAATCTCTAGGAAATAAAACTAAATCCACGTTTTAAATTTTCATCTAGCGAAATATCTAATTCTTCTCAGCTTCAATGATATACAGGACTCTACATAAAACAAGTCGGTGGTAATTTGATGTATTTTAACCAATTATTAGATACCTATAATTTGTTTCAGTCCAATTCCCCCACAAAGACGGTAAGACAATTCCATTTCACTGGCTGGCCTGACCACGGAGTCCCCGTAGACGCTTCAGCGTTGGTGCGGTTCCGAGAGGAGGTCAAAAGTTATCAGAGAAAGGTGGAAGGTCGGGGTCCCACCATAGTCCATTGCAGGTGGGGAGAGTATTTTGTATTTGAACGTAAAATTTCTTCGAACTATTTCATATAAGGCCCGTCTGCCAAGTGTAAGCGCTGAAGAATCTCTAACTTTTTTTCTGTTTAATTATTTGAAATCTTCTAATAACATTGTTTTAGACCAGCTATTTCCCTTGATATCAACATGGGCATACTTAGAAGCATGAATGTTGTCAGTAAAAAATCCTATAATTTTAAAGTTCTTTATTACTAAACAAGTTTACTTTTAGAATTGAAATTTGGATTATTTTCACAATACAGTTGTAGTCCTACAGTGTTTTTACACTGAAAATGTTTTAAAAGTAGGCCTTTATATCTGTATTTCACCATTGCTTAATTTCTCCAATAGTGCCGGTGTTGGTAGGACTGGGACTTTCATCGCTCTGGACTACCTGTTAGACCAAGCTGAGGTTGAAGGGAAGATCAATATATTCAACCTTGTTCAACAGATGAGAGGTTCACGTCCGATGATGATACAAACTGAGGCTAGTTTACACTGAATCATAATATCACCCTAACTTTTATCAGTATGATTTTTTTATTTTCGGTACAAAGCATTTTGTACTCACTCATTAAAAATGCCTGCGTAATTAACAAAATATGTTAAGCTGTTCATCAATCTGCACATACTGTAATCTTTTTAATGGGAAAAAATTTCAAATTTTACAGATACTGTATTTTTTAAAGTCATAATTTTTCGAAATTAGAACATTCCTACTGAGTGGTAGGAACAAAACTGAAAAGAAGGCCACCTTGTATCTCTATGCTATACAGTTTAAGTACCAATAATGCCACACAAAAATATATTTTAGTGATTCCAAAATTATATATCTGAAAGAGAGATAATGCCCCCCCCATTGAAAAGAACGAGTAATTACCTTATACAACTGTAGCTTGCTGGTAAAATTAAAAAACAAGTTTTTCTGTATTTTTATGTTAACATGATAAAATTTTCAAACTTAGGAGCAATACTACTTCGTCCACGACGTCATGTTAGAGGAGCTGTTCTGTGGAACTACGACAATTCCTGTACAGGAATTACAACCATATCTACATCGACTTGATCAGGTGGACAGTAAATCCGGCCTGTCAAAATTAGAGGGAGAGTTTGCTGTGAGTGTATATATGAAAAATTAATTTCTCTGTTAAAGGACATAATGTTCATGACCTTAAAGAAATTAAAATTGAAAATAATAAAAAAAAATGAGCGAGCAAAGAACAAATGATATTATTAAAGTTGCTTAAAGAATTAAAATTTCACAGATTTTAATTTTATTCTCAATTCTATTCAATCTGTCCCTTTACTGATGCATAGATTTGTATGATGTCGTCCATTGTCGTATTTGATACACATTTTGCAAACACATTTTTACGATGGTGCCATGAATTTATGAACCAAAATGTTTTTCATGCTATATACACTGTACATGTAGCCTATATATAATGGCCGACAAGAGTCCTAGTGTGTTTTGATCTATGTGAGATTTTATGGTTTGTTTTAAGGTCCTTCAATACATGTTTGTTGGATCTGATGACACAAACAAAGCAGCATTGGATCCAGCCAATGTGAACAAAAACCGTGTCAGGAACATTACCCCAGCAAACGGATGCAGACCATATCTCTCCACGCCGGTAGATGGCGGCACTGACTACATCAATGCTGTCTTCATAGATGTAAGCCAGCACATGACATAACAATCCGTCATATTTGTATAACGTTGATTGAAGATACTAGTTCAAAGGAGAATTTATTTTTACATTTAAAGATGGACATGACTCTTGAAATCAAATTCATAATTAGTACAACGATGAACAAGATGCGATTTTGTAATGACTTAATTATTGGTATTTCTTCTTTCTCCTTGGAATATGCTGTATAGGTGAGCAGAAATTTCCTATTCTTAAGATAGATAAACATTTTTAAAACACGTATAAGTTTATTAAACCAATGATTTAAATCTATTTTATTCAACATCGCGTCTTCTTCACTCCAGGGCTACCGCCAGGGTGATGCCTACATCGTGACACAGATGCCTCTACCAGATACTGTGGTGGACTTCTGGAGAATGATGTATGATCACAATTCTGCTACAATAGTCATGATGAATGAAGGAACCAAGATGGATAAGGTATGCTTGACCTATTAGTTTTAACTTATATACATGTATATACAATAAAAATATATGAGGCTTATAATTGAGGCATGAAAACATTCGTTCCATGTAAGTGTTTTTGTTATAGTAATGGAAAGGTGTCAAGATTATTTTCGTTTTCCCAATATGTTGCTATAGGCTGCATCCAGAAGATAAAACTATCCATTCATCGTTTTAATTATATACTTGATGTTGCTGTAGACTTCCGTCTGTTTTAAGTAGAATGATGAATTAATGGTTCAGTCTTATATATATATATATCGGTAGCGAAAAGATGCAAATATATAAATACACTGTAGATATACAACATCGATGGTAAACCACCAATTTTATTTCATGATTCATTAATTTTCTAAATATGACGTTAATTTTTTTCATCTAGGCTCAAGATCACATTGCTTTATTATTTATTTACTTATTTATCTTTATAGACAGCCGCTGTGTACTGGCCTGAATCTGGCTCAGCGACATATGGACCTTTCACAGTGGAAGTGCTGTCTACATATAAGAGTGGGGATTCTTGTATTGTAAAGGAATTTGAGCTGAAAAATATAAAACGGGTATGTCACCAAAGCATATTTGCGCTCATGCTTCCCATTTGAACAAATATTTTATTTCTGTATTTGTAATGTATGATTGTTCTCCAAGTTTAAGCTGATACCAGGATCAAATACTCACTGTATTGTAGGCTATCTAGAAGACTGCGATTACATAGGCTCTTTTCTTTGAGACTGCGATTACATAGATTTCTATGCTATACAGCAGTTATTAGTAGGAGGATTTCACGGCAACTGCCTGATATGAGAGAGAGAGAGAGAGATGCACTTAGCTTCATCTTGTTCAATTGTGTAATTCCAGACGAAAGAAGAGCCGCGCAAGATACGCCAATTCCAGCTCCAAGGGTGGAAGACATCGGACCCCACGCCGTCCTCAACAGAAGAGCTCTTAGAACTACTAGATGAAGTACAGCGCTGGCAACAGCAAAGTGGGAACACAACCATTACTGTGCACTGCATGTAAGACTTTATTGAAAATGAAATTTAAAAAATGAAATTTAAATCAATTGATTCACTGGTAATAATTATACAATAATTATACATTTTAATTTTCAATTGATTCATTGGTAATAATTATACAATAATTTTACATTTATTTTATTTTATTTTTATTTTATTTTTTTAGGGAAAAATTTCTTCAGTTAGTATTTAATTGTACTATACCAAACTATACTTGACTGCGTCCCTTCAGTCCTGCCCATACAGTCCTTGTTATTATTTCCACCATGCATTATTTTGTACACTGCATTTTTATACTAATAATATACTGGGTGCAATTTTAAGCCATTTCCACAATGTTTTGCTTTTTAAACATACCTACATGTATCTTTCTCGTCTGTAAGAAGACATTTATTTTCATTTTAGGAACGGAGCCCACCAGAGCGGCGTTTTCTGTGCCGTGTCCAGAATATTAGAGAAGATGAAAGTGGAACAACAGGTGGACGTGTTTCACACAGTCAAAGCCGTGCGAATCAACAGACCACAGTTCATAGACAGTTTGGTACGTGAATATACCCTTATATCCATAGAATCCATTAAAGTTATGTTCATAAGCGAACCTAGTTCACTTGCAGTGTTTTAATGATAATGTGTTACAGGAGGAGGTCAAAATTTTCAGATGACTCATGCTTGCAGGGTGTTTCACACAGTTATTAATTATTATATTAATGACATTATGTACTTATTCTTTAATTATTCATTTATCAGGTACGTTTTTCTTTTCTGTCTTTTCAGGCCCAGTATAAATTTTGCTATACTGCAGTTGAAGAGTACGCCAGAAGATTTGACACCTATGCCAACTTTCAGATATAACGGATATATCGGAATGCATTGCACATATAATTTACGTTTATATATCAAATCTGTACGCACAGTGCATGTATGTTTGCACGCTAAAATATGTTTCTGTACAAACAGGGTTCATACGCCGGAGGATTCTGATAATTTTGGTCATTTGGTCATCGATCATGCCCTAAAAGGGACGTCCCTCTTGTTTATAAACTGGACAAAGTGGGTAGTGATGGACAGTGCCTTTATTATTTCATGCATATTATATATTCAGGATATGCCCCATTTACATTTCTTGTGTTTTGATAGATAATAATTTTACTGCTTTATTTGATATAGCTACATGGTATACTCAACATAATACAAGCACAAGTACTATATCCTATTTTTTGACATATATACTTGGTGTTCGAGTCATTAGGTATAGATTTCCGCCATGTAAATGACGTGTAGACATGATGACACTTTCATAATATATCATCTGGACGTTTGTGGTGCCGACTGTCTGTAGGAAACAATATGTATAAAATTTATATTATTTAGTAACAATTGTTCATTTGTGCGGTATTGATATTGACAAAAATTAAGGTACGTGTTTGGGATATAGCTAAAAAAAGAAAAGAAAGAGAGAAAGAAAAAATTGATATTTACTAAACCCTCAGAGGGTTTAGTAAATTGATATTTACTAAACCCTCTGAGGGGGGTGTTTTATTATAGACGATATACTGTAGACGTTGAACGACGAAAGACTTCCTGGTTGTATGGACGGTCATTTTTTTAGGTAAACCATTTTTATTTTCATAATAGCCAACTTTAGAGTATTTAACCAATATTTGAGAATGCTTTATGCTTGGAATACAAATCGTAATCCTTGGTTGTAGGGAGTCACTTTACCCTATGTCATTTATTTCAAAATTTGGATGGGTGACTTGATATGACTGTTTGTAAAATGGTATTGGTACATTATGTAGATGGTACAAAAAAAACTATATAATATAATGCTATATAATGGACAAAATAGCTCTCTAATTGTATTTTCACAGGGTGTTTGACTGTTAAAAAACGTGTACGACACATATTTTTGGATTGAGTAGTAGTAATAGTAACTTGGCACAATGGTCCTAAGTAAGTATTCGTACCCCTTGTACACCTTGTAATTGGTCAATAGCATACTCATTTAAAATTACATCTATATTGCCATTTTTTCATCCACCCAGGTGGATGCATACATGTACCTGTAGATACGTTAAATACATTTATCCAGAATATAATTATAGTTACATGTAGTTGTACTGTTCGGGTGGTGTTGTGAGTCTCGTGTGGGTTGTTGTGACGTTCGTGTGTGGTGTTGTGACCCTTACACGCTTCCGTAACTCTGGACACTACTTGTTCAATATTTATTTTGCCTGCGATATATTATCATTGTCGGTAGTTCGAGAAACGCATTTACTAATGATGTAAAATATATCTGTTTTCTTGTCATTTATTTTACACTTTAATATCCACAATGAAATTTTGTGAAAAATACATATAAATGTCACGAAAAAAGCCTAGCACGGCAACTCAAGTGAGCCGCCACATTTCTATCTCAACAAGCGCAGTCATAAGCACAATCATTTAAACTCACAATACAATGGCAGACAACTGCTCCATAGTGGCTTAGAAGAAGAAAACTAGCCTCAAAGAGATGATTCTTT
>NW_019775395.1:370601-423612 GCF_001039355.2 Lingula anatina | reverse complement strand
CCCCCCCCCCAAGTCAGCTCCCAGACCTCATTCACTGCACTTGAAATGCGTATTGAGTTCCGAGCAGACTGTTAAATGTGTTCTCCACCGGTCGTCTGGTCACCGTCACCCAGCGCCCGGCCATCAGAAGGTCGTCAATTAATTCATCCCAGCTCCTGCCTCCATATTCATTGCCGAGTAGGTATTTACAAATGGTGTCCATCACCACGTAACCTCCTGAAAGATAAAAAAAAAATGAACATCCATTGTTTCCTTGTTTTTGAAATATTTTTCCATTTTGCTTTTTTAAAAAGGGGCTTTTTTGTTTTGTCATCAGGCTATAGTACATATAAGTTGCCACTGAGAATTGCCAATAGATAGTAGTAAAACAGATTTGATAGGGCTTACTTTGGAGAAAAATTACGGTGTAATTTTAAAATTTTGAAAAAATGGTTTTCTAAGGAACATGTATTATGTGGTAGATGGTTTAATATATATTAGCTGTATATTTCCAAGGAAACAAATAATTGGAGATGATAGTATCCATATTATGAGAAAGTAAGTAGGACGCTTACCGGTGTATTTGTCTCCAATATATTCAACCTGGCATTTCTTTAAAATTTTTAATCAAACTATACATTTGGAAATACATTTGGTCGCATTCAGTGTGGAAGCAAATACCCCTGAGTCTTGCTTATTAAATAATTAGTCAATTGATTGCTGTTATGTTACACGCTGCACATGTGCCTTCCCTCCTCCATTTCTCCATCTTGCTCAGCTGACATGCCAATGTGGCAAACGTCAAATTGCCTTCTTTTTTTTTACCTGATATTATAATATGTCATAAAACGGACAAAGTGACCTACCTGGTTTAACAATACGAATGAATTCTGCAAAGCACCTTCCATCCATATGACCAGGAGCTACCGCTCCTGTCATCATGACCGCATCGTATGTGTCTAGTAATAAATTAATAGATAAATAAACGAAGATGTATCCATAACCGTTCCCAGTGTTGCGTACGATAAATACTTAAAGTCATAATAACTCTTCGTTTTGGCCAAAAATTGGATTTTCCTGGAAAATACGGCAATTTTCCCGTACTTACCAATGGTCAACGACCCCATTCCTGCATTCTAAGTTAATCCAGGTTTTTTTTCCTAAACGTACGGTTTTTTGTTAAAATCGATATTAACTGACGAAGCCCTCTCTGACATTGCATAGTCACTGGTGACCGACTTAAAACCGCGGGAAAAGCAGACAACAGCAACACTAGGCCTATATAACAATAATATAAGATTCATGAGATATATTCGTCTTTTTGTTAAAAATGCATTTATATCCACAATGTGTGCCATTCTTGGCCTTTCTTTATCCGATGCACTCTACAAAAACTCGCAACTTACGTCTGCGTCTGCATCAACGCGTTTCGCGCCATGTTATTTTGGTCTCGAATGAACGCGAGAATCCGCGTGACACCCTTACATCATTAGCAACGGATGCCTTGACGACCGGGAATAAAGGCCGTTTTAGTGGTATAATACAATAGAATATATTTCCATGCGTTGTTTACAGTGTATTTCTTGGGGAATTTTGAATCTCAAAGGAAGAGTTATTTTTGCTTTAATGTAAGATTTTATCTTAAGATAGAGCTTAAATTCTAAAATGTATCATCTGAAATTGCCAGTTTAATATTGTTTTCATCGATGTATAGTGTCAATGTTTTTTTAGTTTTGTAAATGCTATGATTGCAAAACTTGAGTGATAACTCTAATTACGTTATTAATTCTTACGCTGAAGTTTACAATCGAGTATGTCAATTGTATTGAGTATTCCTTTTTGTTAACTCACGAAGACTGAATGAGTATTTAAGTTGATTATATTTGACAATCAGTTTTCTTTCTTGCAAACACTTCATTGTTACATTATATTTTATTCCACCTGCAAATGCAGTGACACAATACATATTAAGACTATTTAACAGGGGTTTCTTTGTCAAAAAAAAAAAAACCTGTCTTGGACACATCTATGTGTGTATGTTTTCATACAATCCAATAAATTGACGATCATCTTTCAATGGGAGATTTGTCCAAATTAACTACATGTAATTCTCCAGAGCGTTTTAAAGATATAATGTTTCAGCATGGTGACAGGTAACAAAATTTGACACCTTTTGCCCATTTGGCCATTATTTGCATTAAGTCTCTAGCTGGTATCAGAAGAAAATATATATTAGAATGTGAACATATGAAAAAATACTTACCATCAGGAATATCCAGCACCTTAGGACCAAGACTCATACACATCACCTTTTTATAGATATTCTTCTGCTTGGCCTTTTCAAGCATTTTACTACATCTGTCGAAGGCATGGAGGTTGTAGAAACCACGCTTTGTCAGCTACAACATATAACATGTAGACAATTTTAATTCTGTTTCCCTGCTCAAACTGTGACGAACGCTTTGGTCAAACTTGTGTCAAAAGTATCATTAAAATATAATGTATCATTTCTGTCCAGTATCAAACGATATGCTGGTCAGGAACCAAAGAAATCTGGATGTATGTTGATGAGTGTACAGTAATAACGTGAATATGAACTAATAATAAACCGTATAATATATTGATAACCTGTCTGCTAAAATGCACCCTGAGCTTCAGAGATAACTTGACACTAACCTCTTCACTATAGCCTATCTTCATCGTGTCAAGTTACACGATGAAGATAGGCTATAGTGAAGAGGTTAGTGTCAAGTTATCTCTGAAGCTCAGGGTGCTAAAATGTGGAGATACACTGCATTTCTGACTCAGACAAATAGGTTCATTCATCACCTCTATACCCCCTAAACCGGTTCCGCAGGCGACATCCAGAATAAGAGCGTCTTTGTTGTCCTTTAAGCATTTTTCCATTTCGGATGCGCTGACACTTGGTTGAGTGTAGTTTAGAGTAATCATATCCTAGAAAAATTTAAACATATTCCCAAGTATAATAACAGTATCAAACCAAAGCATATTCATACCAAATAGTTTAATTGATAAATATATTTTTCATGTTGTACCCTAAACTCAGGGTAACACTTTTTTCTGACAAACGAGGTTACTGTTTTTCAGTGGATTATCTGAGGTTGGATTCTACTGAAAATCATTTATCTAAAAAAAAACAAGAGATAAAATGGGATGTTGAAAAAAACATTTAACCAGTGAGGAAGGGCAAAAGTTTGTTAATACACTACGACAATAGCTAACCTTCAACGTCCATGGGTAAGCAAAGTATTACTAAAACCAAATCACGCAACATTTCACTTTTACCTTATCATATTCTTCTGCCCATTTTGTGTAAACCTTGTCCACTCCCTCGCTGTCGGTACCTTGTTTCTCAAGCTCATCCAAGATTGGTAGAGACTGCTCCACTTGCTTGGCCATATTTTTCTCCGTGTGTTTACGTTATAAAATCTGCGTAAGCATTATGCATAGTACAAATATAGGTCACAATCTGTGCATTCAACTCACGTACACAGCTGTCCGCTCCTTTGTGTGTATAACCTTGTATACTACAGAGATTGTTCAAAAAACATTTAACACTCAGCCTTGAAAACTGTATGCCACAAAACACACCTGTTTTATTATTATTGCAATGTACAGCTTCAACCCACTCGAGTGCAATATTATCAACAAATAATAATAATAATAATAATAATAATAATTATTATTATTATTATTATTATTATTATTATTATCACTCCTACCCCATCAAAACAACAAACGTCTGCAAAACTGAAAAACATTGGACATTCTTAGGCTTAGGTGGTTTATCTAAGAAAACATATATTGGGTCGCGTGACCACGGGGTAAAATGTGTTGTGGCATCGGATGGTATTGTGGTAGGTGAGATTGAGCTACTCTGTAAAATCAAATAAATGTGTTTTCAAACCATATATTAAAGAGATCCAAGCCAGGATTTTGAACACATTCAAAGTGTAAAAATTGTTCTTGTTGAACTTACCTGAGGACAGTTAAAACATGTACTGTCAGATGAATGGCTTTAATCGATAACCATACACCCCATTTCCATAGATTTTTAGATCGATCTATCCCTGTGGGGAGTCTCACTAGATTACTGTCAGCTTGGCCGGCTTAAGCGTCTGTCCCGCCTACTAAAAGCTGTAAGGGGGTAATTAACTATGGTGCCCGCTCGGCTGACTGCAATTTAGCGTGAACCCCCAGGGAGTGAGGTCGATCTAAATCTTAATCTTTAGATCGATCTAAATCTCTGGGAAAGCATCCATAGTCACCGTTCTCTGTTCTTCGGTTGTCAGCCATCTTGACAGCTTGAAAATAACGCAGATCACGGCACGATAGTCTCGCGATATCCGACAGTCGAGTGAATGGAATGAAAGAGGTGACTGAATAACAAGCGCTTGATCTTTTGCTTTATCTAAAATTGTTACAGAGTTAGGATGATTGACAGAAAAAGAAGGTTAAGTTGGGGGAAAGTCGTTTGCCCCTAGAAAATTGGTAAGATATGATTTTTTGGGCGGAAGGCTTAAAAGGCTTTAATTTTTCAGAGTGATTTCGAAATATTTTCATTCTTTCTTCCACCTTTAAGCTACGCCCTCAGAACAAAGCGAGTATAATCGATTGTTATATCGTAAGAATGTAGGAGAATTTATTAGCACCTCCATCCTGGAAATCTCAAACCTTTTAAGTAAAACAATAAATATGGAAGGAGAACTTTATATTTATTGATTTTTTTACCAAATTTGTAATCTTAACATCTACATGTACCTCATGACCACTATTAAACAGTCAAATAATTTCGGTCGTTATTCATCGGCAAACCAAAGAAAAGAGGAACTTTACTGTTTTAAGTAAACAAAGTCGCCACCCCAATGTCCGTTCACTCTGCTCAAATTGCATTTGCCTAACGTTTTCAATAATGCAGAATCAAGCAGCTCACGCTGAACATAAAGCATTCGATTTAATCGAGTTACACAAATATTTGCGCAAGACGTGGCCAATCCGTTGTATCGTTTTAGCAACATTGTAAAGTATCTGGTGTGAGTGGGTGCCCTTGCCGTGTCAAATATCTCGTAATGACCAAAGATACTCTCTGCCTGTCGGCCACCTAGCGTGTTGGTTTTGAAGTACAGTAGACTCCGCATAATTGGGACATTTTGGGGACCTGGGAATTGTTTGAATTACTTACTGAAAGAAACCAGTTAGGCATTGTTTATATCAATTTCTTCAAGGTAATTATTAGTATTTCAGAAAAAAAATTATACCACGAATTATTCAAGATAAACAGTCATTCGAGTTCTAAGGTGACGAGGGTCTACTGTAGGTAGCGTAGTAGACAACATCATAATTTAGATGTATATAAATTCATTCCATATATAAATATATTTGTTCACAGAAAGCTAGTTGAATGCATCAGTCTAGAGAAACAGAAAATTCTACAATAGGAAACTCCCCGAGCCTTGTGGAAATTGTCAATTGTCTGCGGTGTTATCCACTAAGAATGAAAAAAAAAATCATATTACTCTATCAGTTTATTAAGTGTTCCGCATAGTAAGAAGAAAAAGGGGGTTTGATCACACTCCAAGTGACGGTGTTTAGCATTTCTGACGTAAAAGTTTCTGAAAAAAATCTTACTAAAACTAAAATAAATGTTAGCGAAAATAAAATTTGATATTTTAAGTCAAAGTCTGTATCAGTGTAAAAAAAAAAAGAAAAAGAAAATAGCATTATTATTCTTACTTCTTTTGCAACTTTTTAATCACTCAAAAAATTCTACATGCATGAATATTGGAGGACAAGAAAATTCAATACAAGTGAACAATTGAGTCATAATTATTTCCCGGTAGATTGTCTCCGACCATGCGCTCCGTGTCGTTACAAAAAAGTAAAGTATGTAGTTTTACATTAATGCTGAAGGTAGCAAAATGCATTTTCCCTCCGGCACCCTCGGATTAAAAAGCAATAATATGTAAATGTTGAGCAAATCTGTTGAAAGTCAGCAGCGCATGACGGAAATCATCACCGTGTGATTTAAACATGTGTATTTAAGCAAACATTAGCAGAATAGGATGTGCATGGACTGATTTGGAAAACTAAATCGCCAGAACTCACATTTTGGTTTTGCTAAAATGTCCCTTTAGCTGGGAGTTTAACATAGGTAAACACTGCGGTACTTGGTACGCTCACTGCAAATTATTTCCCTTAAGCCTTTTACCTAAATAATCAAAATAATAATTTTATAACAAAAAGACACCTGTATTGTTTAACAACAACATAATTAATTGTATTGACTTATCATGTAAAAACGAAACAGTCTAGCAGATACAGCGACTTATACATTTATTAGTCTATATGTACATACCACACAAAAAAAGTGTTCCATGTCTTGGTTCAAATAAATGCCCGCTATAACATTGGATACATATATTCATTGTCATCATCTAGGAACAGAGAAATTAAATTAAAAGCTTACTTAAAGAAATTAGAGCTTAATTAAAAAATTCAGATCGTAAAAAAAAATGATGAAACCCTCCAATAAAAGAGCAGTGTGGACAAAAATGTACCGGCCACATATTAACAGTGGTTAACTGGTGGTCACGGTGATCCATGCACGTGCAGCTTGACCTGCTGTGACCTTTATCAGCTAGTCTTGCGTGACAAATGTCCACAAATATCCCTGTAATCAAACTTTGTCCATGAAGAAATGATACTCTCCGTGCAATAGAGAAACGCGTTCGAGATTAAAGAATGGAAGACTGTTATAAATTCGAAGGATCCAATGTTCACTTCATGAAGACCGGATTTCACCCATTCGAGCCTCAGAGGTACATCTTCTTAAGGAAGCCACCCGTTGAGCAGCGCCGCATTCCAGCGTTAGATCCAGCGCCTAGACACCGCGCGGTAACAGCGTAGAAACCACTGGGTGATTCACCATCTTTCTTCCTTACCACTAGTACCGCTATTACCCGGCTATCGCGACATCAATGGACGACTGCAGCGTGTTCGAGACAAGCGCCGGGCAACCGTCTGTCGTCTCCCCTGTGACTGTCACCAACGCCACACAGAGCGTTGACACGGGCGTAGGTGAGCATTTGCTATTTAAATCTTGAACTAGGCAAGGAGAATGACGCAAATGTTTTGAATATAATTATAAATATTATTATGTGACGCTCTGTTATAATGCACTCTACCCCGAGGTGTTGATTTGGTCCAGTTTGTGCTGCAGTTCATTAAGTTTTGTGAAAATGCTGCGGTGAAAGTCAATCTTAACTGGGGGAGTTTGCAAACGCAATCACTAGAATACGCCGTGGGGTCGACTAAGGTGGTTGAATTTCTGTTCACAGGTACAAAGTTATTAGTCAATAATCAACGTTTAAGTCAGCATTCCGTCAGCATTCAGAGATTTTATAAAAAAATGAATGATCTTCTTATAAAGCATCGTTTGAAATTCTTGTCCGTTGCAGTTTTATTGTTTGTACACATACGTGACAGAATCTCGAGCAGGAGAAATTTTTCAAAGGAATTCTAACAAAATGTTTTCATGCAGCGTTCACCCTTTTAAGGAGAATTTTATTCATCGAAAATAAAAAACGGTTTAACTTTGTGCAATTATTCCCAATACCACTTTACCGAAATGTAATAAAAATTTTCAAAATTAGAGATTTATCTAAATAGTTATTATTTTTAATAATAATTCTAAATAAATTATGATTATCACTTGCATGTATTCATAAAATATAAAGTGGCATGACTTCATAGTTTTGTTTTTCACGTCAACTCAAAAGTTAGAATTTCCAGAATAATTCTTATCATATATTTGTGATTAAATAGTAAACGAATTGACTCATGTAAATGTTTTAAGCTGGTCCAGCTACAGCATAACAAGGCTCGAGTTTAAGCGGGTCAACAAAAATCAAACAGTTTATGAATAATGTATTAACATGGGCATAATCGGGTTAAGACTTTTTCGAAAGATATATATATATATAAGAAATATTTTTTATGTATGGAGGCTGAACAAATTCCATACTGACTAATAAAATTTTCAATAAAATAAATAAATGAAAATGAATTAGTGACTGCATACAACTAAATTTGCCTGGTGACATCGACTATTTTCTTAACGGTCACCCACTATCAATTTCAGAACGTTCCGTTCTTCACTAGGTCACGGTTGAGAGAAATATATGATGCGTGTGTTTGCGTTTGTTATCTAAATACTGTAATTATAACAAAAAAAAAAAAAGAAAAAAAAAAAAAAAGAAGAAGAAAAATGAAACACGTCCGTGTGGACATTTTTCACAGACAATTTCATAATTTATTTAAAAGTAATTATGTCAGTGACAGTTATTTTTTACTGTGAAAATGAAAAATGTCAATATTCATATAAAATTCTATGAACGCTTGATACTTTGACAGTTTTGTTCTGATTTGCAGTTGTGTACTGTAAATACTATGTGCAGTTACATATGCACCCAAATGTAGAAAATTTTCCATTATTGATTCTCTGGAAAAACAGTATCTGTGATTTTACTCTAAATTGAAGGTATCACGCGCAAAAAAGGAAATTATGCCTTGTTTTGGAATAAGAAAAAAATCACCAAAAAAGGAGAGAAGAAAGAACGATAAGAGAAAAAGAGAAGAAAAATTAAAAACTCAAACGTGAACGCAAAATAATATTCGATAACATACATATTAAAAAAACAGTTTGTTATCAATTTCTCTTCATATCTCATTTTCATAAGACGTGCATTTTCAAGGATATTGCTATTCAGGCTTTGACATTTTGACCGTAATTTTCAAATGAAAAATATAAATGTAATATTTTCGCCCCTTTGTTTATTTTATTAATGATTTAGACAAATATCCGTAGTGTATTTTTTGGTTTGAAACTCGATAAAAATTTCGAGATAATCGTTGAAAGCAATTAAACTTTTTGTAACTCCAAGAAAATTAATTAAAATATGTCTCTTAGTTCACACATAGATTGTCTTGAACTTCACTTGTTTTCAAAATAACACTGGTTGGGACTCCTCATTCAATTAGCATTGGGCACAGGTGAGCTTAATAAAATTATACAAGAGTAGTGTAACGTTTAAATGTATTAAAAAACCATCTCCTTTATTTATGAATTGTCCTCATTTAAACAAAACAGTGTATGTTTCTCATGAGTAATCAAGGGGTCCATTAAATACCTATCATCACACAGGATTGACTATGTTAATCTTAACACCGTGCTCTATGAAATAGTTTCGCACTCATATAATTATCATTATATACTTTAGATTGACCGCATGGTAACTTGTTGTGTTTCATTATATATAGGCTTATTATTATTCGTGTAAGATCAATCCTGTTACGTCCTTTTTTTTCCTAAAAGTGACTCCAATATCTGCACTAAAACACCAAGATAACCCGAGGTCAACAATGATTTTGTGTCCTCTTTCTAATTAAAAATCGGTCCTCGGGCCCTTCCTTTCATCGTGTTTTCCTTGTAAACCACCTCTTCTGAATATTGAACTACTTATTAGCATTTTGTTATGAAATTATGAGCGGGCGTGACGGCCAGAATAGACAGGTGGTTTGTGAACTACAATAGTGAAAAGAGGATTTATTTGTTCATACATAAAAATAGGATAAAGATTTATAATCGCGTTGTGCGGGCTAGGTGTATAGAGTCTTTATGTTATTATATTATATTGTGCTCGTCAGTGCTAGGGAGGAATATGAGAATAATTGCTTCAATGAATTTTAAAAATTGACAATTTTACTTTTAAGGTAAAATACTTTTCAGTTAAATAATCTGAAAATATAAATATTCATACCAAAAAAATCAGCCAGCAGCAAATTATGTTAACAAACCCCATAATATTTGAATACAAAACTCTAACATCTAGAAAAGATTACATTTGTAATTCCGTTTCAAAAGCAGGTTTTTCTTGAAACGGATTTAAAACGCAGGACAGACCTGATAGAAATTGAGGTTTATCGTAATAATAATAATAATAATAATAATAATAATAATAATAATAGTAAATCCTGCAAGAGGTTCCCCTATCATCAACTCAAGATCGTCTCTAGGTATCAGGCAATTTAACCTAGGTGGAGCTAAGTTAAACTACGTTTTGAACAGCAGGTGAAAATATATTTTCTTCAGATGCACGTTTTTAAAATTCCTTTTGACCTCATATAACATACCTTTACTTTTGCGTGCCTGACACGAAAGCCACTCCAATAACTATGGATTGATACGACCTAGAGAAAATATTAAGGTCCAATCTTGACTCTGTGTTAAAAAAGCATTGAGGTGGCACTGTTATTTCAAATTATGTCCCAAAATGTCGTGCCCGCTGGCCCTAGAACAGCAATGGTGTGCGTCAAAATCATGTTGACTTTACTGCTGGATTAAATAGAGCGTGCTCTGTCTCGCGCTCGCCATGCCCGCTGGGTTTAAACAATGAAAAACACCTCTAATTGAATCTGATACCAACTTGAAAGGCTCGCGTGTTGAGGGTTAAATTCATGCAATATTAGACAGGTAAAACAGAGAAATAGCCCAGAAGCCTGTACGTCTTTGAAGTCGACCTCGAACTGTGTAAAATGAAAATAACATTCACCAAATTAAAGAAAAGTCCCTTTCCTTTCGTCTCGCTAGACATTTGTTTGGAATAATTGTTCCATGTTATATTGCAAGGTTATTCACAATGATAATTTCATGAAGCGTTTATATACAGCGTGTTACAGTAGGACGGTTTACAATCTCACTGGTACATTTTGCGTTCCCTAAATTTACAAGGACATCTGCAGTGGTAGAATTATGTTATCATTTAGCTGCATATATTTTATATGTTCAATTTGCTCACGGGCATTTAGTGGCGCCAAAATACCCCTCAATTAGCCAATTAGTGCCTTCCTTATATTACTGATCCTGAACCTCATTTAAACAGCACAAAAAAGACAAAACATTAACATAGCATGTCATTAACAGATTGATCGCGTATTTGTATATTTTTCCTGTATGTTCCCAATAAACTTTTGAAACCCTGAAAGTATCGCGTGGAAGGACCACAAGAGGAGTACTCAACATTGGAAAATAAGGAAAAAAGCTGAATAACCGTTTTTTTTAAATGATATTCGAAACATGTTGATACCTATTTCGTTCTTGATGCGTAACTCTATATTTTAAAATAAGAAAAGTATATATTAATATGAACATATGGATCAAAATAAACAAATCAAAGTAAATATACAGAGAAACTAGAGTCGAAACTAAACTATATTCTGAACTCGGATCTTGTAGACAAGTATTATTTAGTTAAATGAGAATACCCATTACGTTTCACAAAAATACAAAATAATTAATTAAACAAAAGAAACTAATTATGTTTAAGTTCGACTGCTGTTGTATTCTAATAAACTACTACATACAAACAAATCTAAATGTTTCACCTAAAAATTAAGATCAAGGTGCGACATTAGTTCTTTCTTAAACGGAAGCAGGGATTTGTTCCACAATGCAACCCGAAATTTGATTTAAACTTTTAGACCAAAAAAGGTGTTCCTTATATAAATATACACTATCCTACTTAAATAAGGTATTAAGCTTGAAAGATTATTCTGCCTGCTCATAACGCAGGCGCAATATTTCAATTGAGTGGACCACGCATGCGCCACTGCTTTATCTTGGGCCAAAATAGACTAACATTTGGTCAAAAAGTTCAGGGCAATTTTTTCAAACAGACCCCGAGGTATCCTACATTCGCATGGCCATACAGTCCGCTGAGAAAGAGTTATGTCTGCCTTGAGTAGGACATTTGAGGTCTGCTCTATTCCTAATTCATTGGGCTCATGCACGACCTTAACAACATTACGGTTTTACAGTCAGGTAGTAATGGCCCGGGATGTTGAAGCAGGTGTTCGTGCTCGTTAAGTCAATGGAGGCATTATGTAGAGGTGCTCGTTTAAAGAACTTTGTCACAGCTGAGAATGTATTTAAGTCTGACGGGAATGCCTGAGCGCAAATCACCATACATGTCTAAGCCTACCTGGACTATTGCGTGAATTGGCGTACATTTATGAAAAGTTGCATGTTATGGAAACGCAAATGCTTCTATTAGCTAAATGTTTAAATATTTAAGATTCAAAATACCTTCAAAACAATATGTAACATGTTTACATAAGTGACTAAAATTTTAATATTGATTATATTTGTGGACAAAGCTTGTTTCTTTAAAGCCGTAAAATCTGTTCATAGTAAATGACAGGTGTGTCTTTATCATGTAAAACATTAGTAATTCAATTGCTTGAATTATGAGGAATCCGATTTGTTGTATCGATAACATACCAATGATACATATTTTGATAGTTTTACATTTATACAAAATAGTATTTCTAGAAGCGGTTCGCCTCCGTTTCATTGAATAAACTTTGTTTTAACAAAAATTTAAAAAAAATGATACCTTATGTCTCTCTTTATCATACAAAAAAGTGGATGTGTAATGCCTTATCTCTTTTTATAAACAGGTCAGACATCAATATCGTTCATAAGAATTATACAAGTTAAAAGTTAAATTAAATATTGTTGTTAGAGATGCATTTTTGAAGAATATTAACGAAAATTAAACTGTTCCGTCGCACAAATATTTTCGCATCTGATGCTAAAGATGTGATTAACTGTTTTCCTTTCGGATCTCTTAAAGTTTATGTTATTTCAAAACAGGTCCCAATTCTTTATCCCTAAACTTATAGATTCACTGATTACAAACGCTGGCCTCGTCTTTAACTGATTTATGTCACCGCATTAACCACCCAGGGCATCAGGGACAATCATTTCCCCTTTAATGTGCACAAAATTTGTAAAAGGATTATTCATGAATTAAAAGCTGCGTTTCTGGCATGTTAACACGGTGGAATTTTAATATGAAGAGCAGTTCAGTGGCATTAAAAACACCGCTCGTTTTTTCCCCAGACGTCATGCTTGGCTGGTAATGGTGCAGTTATTGACCTATTTTTATTTGAATTAATAACAATAATATTTTTTAAAATTTCAGACCGATGGCCAGACTTATCCCCCGACATTGGAAAACATATAACAGATATTGGGAATAGCACTTGTGGGAAAGGCGCTGGATTTATCTCTAGTAAGAATACACCGTAAACACATTGTTAACATTAAGGCAATTATGATTAAAATAAATAAAACGGCATTTAATTTTAGAAGTATTTTTTTTTTTTTTACATTTGTGTATTTGATTTGACAGTTTTAATTCAATAAGCCACAAGGGGTAACATAATGTTGTTTGTGTAACAGTTCTTTTCATAACTTACCTTTACCTTCATATCTAGCAAAACATTATTAACAAAAGCGAGGAATGTATATAAATATATATTAATATCAAATTGAATAAAGGTGAAAAGGGTCCAAAACAAGCACCGATACGACCGCATTCAACCCCTCTTACTCTGAAATGGTAAGCCACTTTTGTTTATGCGTCTACCTTTATTCTTGTTATACAAGGAGATCATTAAAGCTGGGGGCTCAGTCATGAATTTCAATATAACGAACTACTAGTATATCTTAGCTATTGTGGTTAAGTTCGTCAGTTTAAACAGTTATGTCTTGATTATAAATTCGGCCCAAAATACACATTTATGAACATAAGTATATATATATATATATATATCTTTCCCGGGCACTGTCTACATGTACATGAAAGTCAGCTAGTCCAGGCCTACCCAACTACCAGACTCGGCACCTAAGGATCCTGAATTAACCGGTATATCGGACCACACTACCCGTTTTCAAGGTGTCTGTCAGATCGCATTTCGGAGTATCATACCCCAGAACAAATTCTGTAGCACGATTGCGGGCTCATCCACGCTCGGCTGAACAACCTTAAACTGTACTCTTACTTTAGAGTACTCTATTTTATTGTCTCTATGGGGATATATGGGGACTTTACGACATTCGGTTTGAATGTTTTAACCACTTTTGATAGGGCTTTTTTTGCATTGTATTAGATTAATGTGGCAGTCTAAGGTTCATCTAGGTGGCTTTCAAATTTATGCACCCGGTTTTAAAATCATATAGCGATTTTACGACAATCGTTTACTGTCCAATCAAGGTGACAGCCGAGCATGCCAGGGCTCATCCTGTCGGTGTTCTGGCTGATACTCCGAAATGCGATCTGACACACACCTTGAAAACGGGTAGTGTGGTCCGATATACCGGTTAATTCAGGATCCTTAGGTGCCGAGTCTGGTAGTTGGGTAGGCCTGTAGTCGTTCCTCAATCAAAAGAACAGCTATCAGAACCCTATGACATATACAAGGAAAAAACCTGACCCAACAACTGATTATTATGAAACCGGTGTTCGAATCGATCATCACGTTTACTGTTTCAGGCTGGACGAAAACTACGAGGTAGCAATCGGGGTCTGTATTCCCAGAAATCAGCTGTACTTACATTACCTGGACTTCTGCGACAAGAACAGGTCTCAGCCAGTTAATGCCGCAAGTTTTGGAAAGGTACAGGCGTGCTCCTTTCAATTCTTCCTCAGACATAATCCCAGGAGCATCTATGAACAGCACCATGTTCATGTTCATTCTAAATTTCCTACAGTACAAAAATGATAATTATCTAACACAAGCCGAAATATTTTCGTACCGTCAGCTTACGGCCAACCTGGGCGATGGCCTTCATCAGACTGATGTGAGTAGTTGTCCACACAGACTGACCGCTAGGTGGTATAGCGACCAGGACCCTCTTATAAATTTCAGGTAGATCGATCCCCGTCCCTATTCATGGGTGGCTGGTGATGACTGATGTTGATAGCCTCTCGTATCTTACGCGGGATGTCGGATGACCCAGATTCAAGGATCTTGGTTAAATTCCAGTCGATACTGGTCGATCTACCTGACATTTATAAGAGGGTCCTGGCTGCTATACCATCTAGCGGTCAGTTTGTATGGACATCTACTCACATCAGTCTGATGAAGGCCTTCGTCCAGGTTGGCCGTAAGCTAACGGTACGGAAATATTTCGGCTTGTGTTAGATAATTATCATTTATGTTCCAACTACCAAGCTAATGAACATTTTTGCTCAGTACAAAAATGATTTTCTAAAAATAATTATGTCATCAATGTATCAAAAAAACATATCAATGGATTTAGTTTTTTTCTCTTCTAGTAAAAGCTCGATTATTATTATTTTAATTTTTTTAAAAACTTTTTAGTTTTTTTTTTTTTAATTTTATATTATTTTTTAGAGCGCCAGTTGAACAGCGTTCTGCTGGTATATTTTCAGATAATCCGACAACAGTTTCCATCAATAACTACCAGACGTCTCGGTACACGTGGACAATCCAAGTGAGGATGAACAATGTAGAAAGGATATAAAATAATTCTTAACACAGATAGTTACATGTTCATTTAATATATATTTTATTAAATACACATCTGGATTTTATGAGGTCAAAATCTATAGCGACGACGACGTTGTCTTCTCCTCCTCTTGTGAACTGGTGTCAATGCCGCAGCGCTGCCGGCTTTTTTTTTTCTTTTTTAATCTAGAAGAAGAAATGCGTAAATTGGAATGTGCATTAATTAAGTTGGCCACCTTATATAACTTGTATACGACAAATGCTAATCAATGCAAGCAGAACATATTTAATGAAATCGAATATTGATTTCAAAAACAAGTTCTTAAGTCTGCTGCTAAGGAAACTGCGGAATATGTGCAATGTACTTTTTAACAAATAGGAGCAGATGCCTATCATAAAATTCTAAAGATATCACGGATGTTAAGCCTCAATATTCTGCCTCTCTTTTCTTTCCATCTTCTGTTACAGATACCATTACTATGGGGTTGGGGTCAAAGAGTCATCCCCGTATTATGACATCATATACTCCAAAAACGGGATGGACAGGTAACATGTTATTCATTCTGCTTTGTCATGTTTTCCCCTAGAAACCAAATATGTTTTGTTTTAATGGTTGTTGAAATTGTTTGCCCTTTTAATTTGGTTTTTTGAAGTTTAAAAAAAATTAATAGTTTTGTCTTACCAATTGTTTTTAGGAATGCCTAACATGTCCTCTTTATTATTTAAGTGCAAATACGTTTATAGGTTCATTAGCAAATCAAATGATTTCGAAAGTTTTCTTAGAATAGTTCAGCTATTTAATTGTTATCAATTATCTATTTGCAGCAAAGATGACTCTAAGACGGACACCGCGAAGCCGGTAACGTATTTTTTTTTCAATCGGCGCTTTGTATATTTACTTAATTTAAAACCACCGTTATTTCAAGCACGAATCTTTGACAAATGGACATCCATAGAAATTTTGCATACAACTCAGATAAGAATTTATATAAATATTATACGAGTCTTATTTCAAGATACACTGTACCTGTATCTATGCAAATGATATGTAAATGATACAAATTACAGTAAATTAAAAATTATATTATCACAGAAATGATATGTTTATATTTTTTATATTTAAAGCATATAGTTTATTCACCTCGCTCTAAACTGGGGACACTACTGCCGGAATTTCCAGAGGTGAAAGATATCAAACTTCCACCGGATATACCGCAAGAAAAGGTGAGGGAGTCGAAAGCGCATCTGGCTATTATCTTGTGACAATATTAGTCATACATATTCTGAATTGAATGAATGTACCCATCCAAATTCGCTCTTTGACTATCAGTTTTGTCAAAAGTTGTATAAGTAGGTATAAGTAGGTTACTTATATGTTAATAAATCATAACGTTAAATTAAGAGCTAAGCGATTTATTTGCCATGTGTTCTTTATGAAAAAATACAAGTCGGTTCACAAAACGTTACGATACCTAGAATATTCCTGTGTTACAGTATAAAAACAATAATAGTGATTAATAAATGGTTGAATGACCCATATTGGAAATTAAAGTACATGTCTACAAGAAAAGCTCAGATGCTTTGCTTCAATGGGGGTAAAAAAAACCGGCACAAATAAGTCAAATTTATGCAAATACTACACAACATGTTTGCGACACCAGCGTAACTCATATGCTCACAATGTTATGGAATGACCCAAATGCAGCATTCGCCATTTTAACAGGTGATAACATTTGTCATGATGTACCGCACCCACTGTCAACGGATTCTGGACACAGTTATTCGCGCCAACTTCGACGAGGTTCAGAACTTCCTGCTCTACTTCTGGCAGGGCATGCCTTCCCATATTATCCCCATATTGGGCAGCCAGACGCTGGTCAGCCTAGTGGGAGTCTGTGACGCCATACTGTACAAGGCCATAGCCAGTGTTCTTATCCCGACCATTCTGCAGTCGTTGCCAGACAGGTACAACTCATTCTGTTTAAGTTTTCTGGACCATTTTGCTTTTACTCATTAGCGGTTTGAACAGAGGTCACTCATTTAAATGTTGGTAATTTTTATGTCTTTGTTAAGTGTTATGATAGTAAATTACTGCTGTGAGATGGGGCTAGTGTAATATTTAGGACAATATTATTATACATGCTCTTAAATACATATATACATGCATGTATTATTTTCTAGTCTTACTCAAGATATTAGAAAGTTTGCAAAGCAGCTGATAGCATGGACACATAGTGCATTGGAAACATTGCCAGAAAACCTTTGCTCTATGAAACTGAACAGTAAGCTGCACTTAACATTATAGCTTGTAATAATGAAAATGTACATACATTTATTGGATATTTATGCCTTTTAGTAACAACCATGGCAGAAATAGATATAAGAGACATTACACTTTTAGACAGCAAGAAGAAAAAATATTAAAGCACATTTCATAGAAATATGACAGATCATGGAAGTACATGTAATCGCTGTCCTTGAAAAGAAAATATTTTTTATTTTCTGTTATTTCTTCCAAATTCCAGATACATCCTTAAATTTAAACCGCATATACTCCTTTGCTCTCATTTTAGTCGCCAATCGTTTTGCTCACGTGTTACGGAGACAGACGGCGCTAAACCATTTGTGCCAAGCAGCACGTGGTGTCGCTGAATGTGGTGACGTCACCGACCAGATGCTCGATGATTGGAGGACCATAGATATCCAGAGCGTGATAAAACAGACTCTTTACACGTTAGATAAATACAGGAGTGCCACAGCGGAGATGATGTTGCAATGTAAGTTGATAACATGTTCTTTCTTTATATATAAATATCTCGTTTTTAAAAAGTTCATAATGTAATATACCATGTACCTGTAGTTTGCTTTGTAGATAGATGTTTGGAAGTGCACATTAATCAATAATATCGAAATTGAGCATGATTACCTAAATGTAGTATATATTAGTATTATTGATACCAATCTTCAATATTATCCCTATTTTTTTAAAGCTCATATCATGCTCGATCTGAGCGTTCAAGGTGATGATTTATAGGTGAGGTAGGGCGGTCAGTCAAAAGTTGACATATCAAATTATTATTTTTTTTATATATCTAAATTGCATTATTGTAAAAGAAAGAAACTTGTAAGGGTCTACGAGATGTTGGAATGCACTCCAATGCGTAACACATATAATTTCTGTCAGTTTTCATCTAGTTACCCAGGAATTTGAAGATCTAATGGAGAACCAAGGTACACTAGAGTCCTACGCAGAATGGTTGGATAGCCTCATCAATACATGTGTGATAACGGTGAGCCATATAAAATAAACAATTTGTATTCATTAAAATGTTTTAACATGAAAAATCCGTTGCACATAATTCTATAAATCTTTTATCAATTGTGTTACTCGCATAACCAAAGCGTGGGGATATGTTTGAAATCATCATCATCTCTTCCATAAAACATACAGTCATAGCATAGGTAGGTTGCGGCAATTCTAGTTAGAGGTTACTACCTCCTTCTGCTTAGTATAATATGGTGAATATGCAGAATAACTGAGTAGGTAATATTTAGTTCTGTAACAATATATTTGACATTTCTACTGATAAAAGAAACTCTAATATTAAGAATTTCATTACAGCCCAGTTTCAAGGGTTCTAACAGCGTAAAGAAATGTGCCAGACAGTTCTTATTATTGTGGTCGTGTTTCGGCACTCGAGTTATAAGAGACATGACCCTGCACAGTGCGCCCAGTTTCGGTAAGTATATAGATATATTATGGCACTTTCCACAATATTAAAACCATTTTTGGACTACCTGTTGAGATAATGACACAATTATACCCCGCACGAGGCATTCCACCAGTCACAGTGGTTCCATCCTCTCGTCATCTTTATGAACATTGCTAAGTTGAGATCTGTATTGTAATGTTGTATATCTGATATTAGCATTGGTAGGAAATACGTACATTTCTCTTAAATGGATAAACGATGATTATCTTCATAAACCTCAATATATCCTAGCACGTACAAAAGTTGCAAAAATACCCATAACCCCTGGGCACCCTACATAAGTTACTCTTATTTCAATCACAAATCTTATTACATGTACGGTCACAATGACTTAAACTGCACGATGTTTATATGCCTGTATTATTTCATCCGTATGTATGTGTATGACGCACGTACGTTATTGGTTGGCTTAATGACTATTCATTACTTGTATATATGACTACTATAACCTTACAGAATAACTATTCTAAAGAACCACAAAGGTCCCATCAAGGTACCTTATGTGTTTTATTAATACTAAACCGCCTATCGATATTTAGTTAATTATTCCAACAAACATACGTCTTGATAGCATAATATTTTTTTCTTGATAGAAGTATAAAGACGTACAGTGTACGAGATTAAACTGTTTTGGTTTTATATTTTACAATCAGGGTCCTTCCATCTACTTCACCTTATGTTTGACGACTATGTGATGTTCAAGTTGGAAATGCTACACAGAGATGAGGAGACAAGGAAACTTGCACAGTCCATCAAGGGCGAGACAGTCACGGGTATGGTTATAAGCATACATGTAATTGACAAATTGTAATAGTTGAGATTCGTAGCTACTGTAAGTATGGGGTTCATGGCGTTACGCATATGGTACCATTGTTACTTTGGCATCATTCCACAGCTGGAATATGTGCTTGCATTGTTAAACCTACGAAAATTAGGATCACAAGTTTAAACTTTCACTTTCACTTTCTACACAAAACGGAAGCTATACTTCACAGAGATTCAATAATGTGTAGAAAGGGAAAAGTTTAAACGTATGATCATTATCAATAGACTTCGCAGATTAATTTCCATCAGTCTACGGAAACGATGAACGTACATTTAGCCATAGTCATGCAACTGTTATTTTGACATAATTTCAGTTAAAGGGGGGCAGTTGCATTACTTTTCAACAACGTACGCGTTGGTGTGAATCGACGAAGAGAATGCCAGTACTTATCTCACATAAATAAATACATACATACCCTTATTTAATTTCAGATAAAGAAGATGACTGTGTCTTCCCAGATGCTTCCCTGCTTAGACAATCTACAGTGGCAGAGTCTGCTGTAACAGGACAGGACAAAGACTGCCATGGAAGTGTCACAGACGTGAACAGAAACAGTGTCATAACAAGTGCTGTCCAAAAGGCATCCATCCAGGAAGATCTAATTCTAGGTCAAGGTCAAAGTCAAAGGGGAAGCCAGGTTCATTGTCAAGGTCAGAGTCAGCGTGGCGTCCAACTGCATGAGCAACAGCTATCTACTACAGACAATAGAAATTATTATTACAGAAAAGGCCATAGCATTAGGCCAGCTCATCAAAACAGACATTTTTCGGATTCTGCGATTACTCAGGGAAAACAGAGATCCAGCAACCTAAGCGGTTTTGCCGAAACACCAACTGCGGCAACAGGAAGGAAAAATATCCAAGCGGCTGCTACAAACAGTGATAACCAGCGTCAAAACGAATCTGCATTACAGACCTCCGTTGTTGACTATAGTGGTGCTTCATCTGGTCAAGGAAGTTCAACTACCGGTATTTATGACAATAACAGTACTAGTGACAGCTCTTCGAACCCTCAGTTACGGCGCCAGTTTAAGCGGCCCCACATGTTTGCAGCGTCTTTTCCCACCAAACGCCGCGCCACAAGGTGAGATTTTATTAGACATTTTTTTTTATAGAACTGCGTCAGATCATTATCCAGTAGTCAAAGTGCACACTCTGAAATTTTATGCAGCAAATTTCTTTGAAAAAGAAGTGCAAAAAAGTATTCTATAACACTTATTTTACATTTTGTTTCTATTTTATAGTTTGAATCAATCCATCTACAACTACGGCGACTACCCTAGTGTAGGGGGGCAGTCATCGGGCTCTCAAAGTTTTCAAAGACCCCACATGTCGTCCTCGTTAAACCAAGGGCTTGTAGGCGCGGTATGCCAGCAGGAGATGTACGATATGTTTGGAGAAAACCAAGTAAGTCAGTATTGTGCATCGTCTGCATCTAACAACATCACAGCTAGAATAAGAATGAAATTCAATAGCTTTTGTTTTAAATAGATATATTATATAAGTGATGCTTATAAACATTTCACATCAATTATATCCACCTAGCAAGTCAATTTTCTAGCAAGTTTCACGAGTTAATAAAATAAAAAAAAATCCATGGATATTCAGAGAAAGAGCATGGTACAATTATGTAATACATATACAGTAGCTGCCTGGTCTACAGGTGAAATTTTTCCCGGAGTGGTTAATTATCATTCACATCACAAACAGAACAAAATGTAAATACTGTATCAATTTCAATTAAACCATCTTTATTAGCTACAATGCGAGAGGCAGGGCGGCTCGGGACCATCTTTATCCAGCCCAGAAGATGCCCCAAACCACATGCAAAGCGCCGACAGTCCAAACCAAGCACCATTCTCGGCTACGACCACATGGGGATATTGTAATGATGGGAGAGTAGTTTCCACACCACTACAGGCCATGTAAGTACATGTGGGGTTTTAGTTACACAGAATGTACTATCACCTTTTTAAACATTATTTAACATTTCTACTGCTGGCATCAACCTCAAATTCAGTGGTTCATTGAACCGCAACATGGCATTTCTTTTGTGAGGTAATAGTATTTTTTTACTTACGTAGGAGCATGATGACATCGTACGTCCCGTCGCACCCACGTGAATATGCGTACGGTCAGCCCCAGTTCCCTCAACACGTGGCATCCAACAGTTTCAGCCATCCTCAGCAGCAGAACCAGATGAACTTTCAAAGGTCGCCTGGGGTCACAAACCAGAGCGACATCTATCATTATGGTCCCGATGTATACGGCAACAGCGTGCAGTTCCAGAAAAATCAAGAGCAAGGATTTGATAGTATGGAGAAAACGAGTGGTGTGAACGAAATGGCTAGTTATCAAATCGGAAATGCATTCAACAGATGATGGCTTGGTTGCAGCCACCTGAAATGGCGCAAATGCTTAAAATTGTAAAGTCTAATTTTGTATGTCAAAAGATAACGAGCTGATTTTAGATGAATTATGAGACTTTAATTGTTATATAATTGTATTACATGATAATGTTACTGGTACATTGGGACTATAGAATTATTTTTGTTCATAATAACCAAGGGCAGGTCTACATTGGCAAGGCAATTATGTGTAACCATATGTGTTCAGTAATTCTTCAGTATTTCAAGAAATGAATTGGAAAATATTGTTAAATAATATAGAATATATGTAACAACGTGGTTAACGGCAGCTATATCATGTATCTTTTTTACTTTACCGATACATCATCATGCATATTATGCTTTTATATATATTTTCTGTATTATTATACTATTTTTTTTCTTATTTAATGTATAACCGAATTACAAGTGTCGGTTTCATACCCCCTGTTTTTGTACCAATATAACTGACTGAATATGATATACAGGGTACAAATTAATCTCGTAAGAGGTTATGTTTTTTAGAGTAACATTTGTTTGTTGTTAAATTGAATTTGTCAAAGTACAACACTATGTGTTGGCATAACAGTCCAGTATTTAATATATTTGTGGGTATACATCATAGTGTTTGGGATATTGTACTTCGTTTCCTCTATATTCCTCCTGTGATAAAGCCAAAGCTGATACCAAAAGATACTTAGACGGCTCAATTAAAGGTGTATCCAACACCATTCCAAATGTTCATTAAATATTTTCATTAAGTAACCAAAACATATTATATTCGTTGTTAAAACTTCACACATGTATCCTGTTGATTTACTGTTAAATAAAGATATGATAATATTGAACACATAAAATTATTCCTTCGACCTTGCGATGTTGTATCATCGATGTTCGTATCATCTCTCTCTCTCTCTCTCTCTCTTTCATTTCCTTTTCTCTCTTTCGTTAGATTTCAAATTTTCATTTGCAAGAATGCAGAAATGCAGGATATGACCAGAAAGTTCCTCCTCATAAGTAACAAGAGCATACAAAAAAAAAAAAAAAAAAACTCTAAGTCTCTGTTCCCTTCGTTGTGGTTTCAGTTAATTGCCCTAATTGATCATGCCGTGCCTGGGATCAGAGAAGTCTTGATACCCTGGAATTTAATTCATAATCATCTATATTATATCACGTGTCATATATATATATATATGTTCTGTTATTGTTGCCTTTTATTTGTTATGACTATTTTATTTGTTATGACTTAGGTTCAATTTTGAAAACTAAGAGATGTTATACATTATAACTTACCAATTTTGTGGTAGTTCTTCTTTATATACCAGTAGAAGAAGGCGACCAGTGCAATCAGGGCCAGCACGGTGCCTATACTGCCCAGAACCACCACCACTGTCCACCTCTGTCCTGAAATAAAGGCAATTTTATCCAGAAACATAATTTTGATTTTGTCCTATCCTCTTGAAACACATGAGGCCATACCGAAAATTAGTACAAAATGGACAAATGAACGGTAATATTTTTTGCATTATTTTGTGTTTGTTCAAATTCTCATTCAGACAAGTTTTTTCATCTAGATATGGCAAACACATTCGGAAACCTTGAAAATAAGTGGGCAACTGCGGGCTACCACTTCTGCAATAATTATGACTGATAATAACTTGTTCTATACCAAAAAAAAAAAAAAAAAAACATGCCCTATGACAATAATATAGCGATTTAGTTTGTTTCCAAAGGACATGCGTTGCAAATATAAAACCCAGAATAATAACCATGACAGATGAATGGGAAATATATGGGACGAATTCCTGCACCAGTCATACAACAAACCGTGTGCTAAAACCCTTACTAACCTCTTTTTTGTGCCTCCTCGCACGACACCTCCTCGTTATTGTATGGACACACTGGAAACAACAATTACCATTTTAACGCTATGAATCCGTTTATACACTGTCAATGCTTTATATCACAATTATAAATCAGTATTGCAGGGTTAAGTAAAAAAAATAAGCTCCAGGTGTTATTTAAAAAGTATTTATTGACTTGTCCGAGAAAATGATTAGCCTTCTATGGTTTGCAGACACTTTACAGACGGTCGTAAATGTACGTAGTTAAGTATACCTTCGTTGTAAACAATATGGAACCCTTGCCCAGTTGAGTTTTTACTGACGAATAACATAGCTACCCTGTTTGCCTTGGCGTGGAAGTCACTTGGAGGGGAGGCTGGAAAATAATATCGTCTACGACTTTTTTAAATTCGACACTTGAATAAAGAGTCGAACAAGTATACTGACAGGGACTTCGATGGAATAACTTCCGGTATACATTATTTTTTATACAAAGAAAAACAACAAATGTGATTATTTTTTTAAATAAACATATTTTAGTTATTTACTGTAAGTTCTTTTATGTAAGAATCCGTATGTTTTTATCTAAAATACTCTTAAATTTTTTGTCGTAAAGCTCTTAAATTTTTCATTTATCTATTCCTAGTAATTGATTTCTTAAGTAATTGTACATGTTTCATGTATATGTAAAGTCTTCTGAACATGTTATAAAGTATTTTAGACTCAAAATAAATTTATTATTATTATTATGAAATTATTCACGTATGCATACATGAATGAATAAAGCATTGAATACGTGTAAAAGAGACTGAATCGGTTTTACAAGAAGAGCCGCACGGTAACAGATACACATTTTGTTATCATTTTTAGGTTGTAAATAATTTGCGTAATTATGATTTATACAGTCGACAGTATTAATAATGACTTTGTTAAACATTCCGGGCGATGGAAAAAAAGAAACTACTTGGATATGGACGTATTACCTGATGAGTAAACAACTTCATCCTGCTCAGTGCTCGCCATAAAAAGAAGAGATCCATTGCCTAAGTTAAAAGCCTTGAAATATATATAAATCAATTCTTTTACACTTTGCACCTCAAAGGATTTTTAAGCTTGAATGAAACAATGAAATATATAATATGAACACTGGACAACCAGATTAAAATATATAACATTTTGATTAATTTAAAGATAGTTCAATTCAAGTTTCTCTATTGATAGTTATACAGCTCCCATAAAGGTGAAAATTTTATCTTCATGTATCACTATATATTTGCTTGCAAAAACGGAAAGTATTCTGAAATTTGGTGTGAGAGAGAGAGAGAGAGAGAGAGTATGTGTGTGTGTGTATGTGTGTGTGTGTGCGCGCACGCGCGCGAGTGCAAGTTTGTGTTTGTGTGGGGGTGGAGGCACAGATATAGAAAGAGAGGGGGGAGAGAGAGTGTGTGTAAGAGAATGTTAGTGCTGTATTTTAGGCTTACCTTGAACTTTACTGTAATCTTTCCATTGTCATATTTTGTGTGTATAGCATAGTTCAAAGCCATGTTAGCGGGGTAATTCGCCGGCCATGCTGGAGAGAAGATGGAACCCTCAGCAGCCGTCAGGATCGTAGTACCTAAACAGGGATTTTTCACTTTATTCCAACAACTCGAGAAACAGTGATATTAAAATTTACATGCCAGTGTTCAACATTCCAGGTCGGTTATTTCAGTATATCTAATATAATAACTGCAACGATTTCACTACGCTTAAAACGATAAACAATAAATATATATACTTAAAAAGTTTTGAAATTAAAAAAAAAAATATCAAAAGACAATAGCTGCCATTTTTGATATGGCAAATTTTGAAACAAACTGCAATATTTTTTACTCCAATCATTATTGTGGCAATATTTTCTTCAGGTTGAACATTAGCACCAAGAACTTAATATAAATGTTACAGTTATTATATGATACCTTCCATTTCCTCGGATGTTTTTGTTGTAAAATTGGCAAATGATGAATTACGTCTTTCCTTCAGAGACCTTGTAAGATCGATCTGTAAGATATAAAGTACTGTGCCCATATTATAATTACGATACCGAGACATAGATCATTTGTCGAGTAATACAGTATACCATTGGGAAAACACTTGCTCACAAAACAATCTGCTTCTTTCGACTGTTTTTATTTATTTATTTATTTATTTATTTATTTATTTATTTATTTATTTATTTGCAAAGGAGCAAAAGCAAGCAAAGGTGGTAAAAATACATTTGTCTGGTAGATATTTTACCCACCCTCAAAGCTGGTTTATCCATGAGTTCCATTGTGGAGACACCAATGGGGATGGAAGAATCGTCTTTGTAATCACCAAGCACGTAACCTCGTCCGTCTCTTATCTGAAGCAGAATACAATCTATTTTCGCCCCATATATCTAGATCTATCCTTGCGACTACGGCAATATTAACAGATTTTAAAATCGCCATAAGCATGAAAATATTCAAATTAACAATACGACTAATTAAAATGTTATTTATTTTTCGTTTGAAGCAATGAAGAGATGACACAAAATCCACAGAGGGTATACAACCAGTAATAATATAATGGATATTCTAGAATTTGTATACGTGCGTTGTATAAAATATATGAAAAGGGTCATTGTTTATATATACTGTGTACTGTACAACTTTATTTTAACAAACTATATATATATATATATATATATATATATATATATATATATATATNAAATATATGAAAAGGGTCATTGTTTATATATATATATATATATATATATATATAGTTTGTTAAAATAAAGTTGTACAGTACACAGAAGGTGTAAAGGCGTGCACCGTAGCCCCAAAACTGACTAAATTGACAACACTGGTCACGTGGTCTCTAATAAGTACATTTCCGGATCTAGGTGCCCGGGGGAGGGGGGAGTGAGGGTACCTGCAGTTTGGTGATATCAGCGGGGACTGTCCTAAACATAAGTACCATCCCCCGGACAGTTTCGTTGTTGGTGGAACACTCTAGGAAAAAAGTGCACGAGGTTTCTGAAAAAAAAACTAAAATATTAAATGTTAAGAAAATTAGGCCATAGGAGAACCAGTTACACTATGAGGCAGTAAATAAATATTTAAAACGGGTTCTATTAACACCTTTCAGCCATACTATATATATATATTATAATTGTCAAGGTGAAATGTTTTAACACACGTTAAGTTAATTGAACCACTTCTTGTTAAAATAAATCCATCTGTTCGGTAACTTTTTAAAAACGAAAAGATGCGTTAGGGGAGGGGGCATTAACAACAGTTTTCGACCACTATCGACACAAACGACACTTAGTGAAGACTGAATAGATTGCCATTTAGACCTTTTTGGTGAGTACCTGAAATCGTGTATTTCGACTGTGTAAATGGGAGGGGGGGTATATTGTAAAGTCACTACAGCAATAGCTTACAGAGATTTTAATGTATCTTCTGGTTGTGTTGGAGCATCCCCTCCTTACACTTTTTATCCAACTCTGTTATAAATACAGGAGGCGGACACGACTTACAGGAATGTCCCTGCTAACTTCGCTTGTGGTTTTATGTAAATGGTTACCCCCTAACCCACCCACTCAAAGTTATCCTACCGGACTGTCTATCTCATACATACCATTGGAGGGAATAGTGATGTTACCAGCGTCATAGAACGTCTCATTACATATGGCTGAGGCGGGAATACTGGCTGAAAACACAATATACATGTACTGTGATATATACCTGTATATATATATATATATATATATATATATAGAGAGAGAGAGAGAGAGAGAGAGAGAGAGAGAGATGCTGGATCAAGGATAATGACATCACGAAAAATTCTGTAAATAGTAGAACGGATTAAAACTGGGTACTTACTTTTAAGTAAGACAAGCGTCATGCATACGCAATATACCGTTCCTTTAAACCCCGCCATATTGCTGACACAAGATAAAACTAACAAGAGGGGTAGGCAAGGACGAATTCAAGGATCTTATCTGTTACTGTCGTTGATTTAGGGCATGCCAGGTAGAAATCAGGGTTCATTGATAAACGCAGTTTATTATTACCCATTGAGCGATTATTAACCATAAGTTAAGCAGATGTTAAGCAGGACTTACTAGGACATGCCGTCTAACGTGTGTTCACTTCGACTTAAGTGTAAATACCATTAACTAAATAAAAACGGCTCAAAGCTACGTCCATCAAAACGGACTGGGCATAAAATAAAAGAATGATGAATAAGTAATAAGTAAATTAGAAAGGCACTGGGATACGCCTGTCAAGGCAGCTAAATATCATTATTATAAATCGGTTAATTAAGTAATGAATGGTTCGCCTTAGATCGCCTAATGTCGTTTTTTAATAGGTAAACTCCCGGCCGACAGCTTTGGAAGTATTATACAGGGCCCTGCCCGGGAACTGCGTTTTACTTTCATACAGTGGTAGAGCGTGCAAGTGAACATCCCAACCCCCACTGGTATATGTACTGATTATTGATGAAGGTATTGAATTTTTAACTTTATTATGTGTTAGTAGGTAACAAGAGCACGCATAAAAGTCTCTGAAAGTCTCTGTTCCTGTGGTTGCAGTATAAATTGCTCTAATTAACCAGGCCATGCCTTGGGTCAGAGAAGTCCTGGTAACCTGGAATTGAATATGATAATTAGCTAAAGCACACATATATATCACTTTTTTCCATTCTTATTTTAAATACTTGTGCCAAAAGTTGGTTTGATACAATTGTACAGATGAGCAATTAAATATGACTGTGGCGAAGATCACGCAGTAACAAAATCATTCAGATATCATCATGTGTTTCTACAACGGAATGCAAATGCCCTAAGTTCTGGCGTGTATGTATAGTCCCTTTTAAGTTCAATTTGTAAAACCGCCAGTCACGCCGTGTGCGATGTTGTACTATAACTTACCAATTTTGTGGTAGTTCTTCTTTATATACCAGTAGAAGAAGGCGACCAGTGCAATCAGGGCCAGCACGGTGCCTATACTGCCCAGAACCACCACCACTGTCCGCCTCTGTCCTGAAATAAAAAGAAGATAGGCGCAATTAAACGATATGGCAACACATATCTCTAGAGTCTATTTAAGTCTTATTGAATAGTTTATATATATTTAAATCACTAAGACCATGGCAGTTAGTATAGATAATAATTTGTTACCATGCCACGCACATAACAATAAAAAGCGACCCGTGTTGCCCGTTTTCTTGGTATGAATGGGACTGTGAATGCTTGTAGTAATTTCGGATGGAGGAGACATTAAGACACTATTTCAATTGATATATGCACTTACTGAAATTCTCATGTTTTCATTTAGATATGGCAAATGAATAGGGGAAGATTGACAATTCGTGGGCATCTACCGGTGCGGACTTTTCAGCATGGAGTGACTTGCGAAATGCTAGACTAGTCTCCAAGCAACTATGGCAGATAAATGGTCGGTGGCTGAAATATATGGGATGAATTCCTGCACCAGTCATACAACAAACCGTGTTCTAAAACCCTTACTAACCTCTTCTGTCCGCCTCCTCGCACGACACCTCCTCGTTATTGTATGGGCACACTGGAGACAAAAAAAATAAATAAATAAAAACAACAACAACAACAACAACAACAATAATAATAATAATAATAATAAAATAAGCGATATTTTTCAAAGTTATCAATTTACCGTCGATGTTTTATGTTTTATATATTATTTCGTATGGGGTTAAGTTAAAAAAACCAAACGCCCAGTGTGTTATTTATGTAGTATCCATCGACTTACGCGAGAAAACGAATTTCTGGCCCCGATTTGCAATGATTTTACATGAACCATATGCGGTACATCGTACCTTCGTTGTAATCAAGATGGAATCCTTGACCCGTTTGGTTTCCACTGAAGAAAGTCACAGCTACCTTGTTTGACTTGGCGTGGTAGTCACTTGGAAGAGAAACTGGAAAACAGTGTTGTGTAAGCGTTTTTAAATCCGACACTTGAATATCTGGTAAAGGGTCAAATAAGTATATTGACAGGGGCTCCGATGGAATTACTAACGGTCTGCGATTTTTGTTCACAGAAAAAAAAACGGAATCAAACGTGGAACACATCAGTGAATGAGTGCAGAAGCAGTGAATGAGTGTAAAGGAAAATGTATCAGTACATGTATATAGAAAGGGCCGCACAATTTTAGATATGCATTTTAATGTGCAAAATAAATTGCCTATTTACACGTTTTTTAAGTCTGCGATTACCTATTCAGGTATTTCGTATATGATAAAATAGCTACGAAACGGAGGACTTATTACCTGATAATTCACCACTAAAGTAAGTAACGGAGTCCAGGTCACTACTTCCCATTAGAAATATAGATCCTCTGGACAAGTTAAAAGTCTAAAGAAATCAAATAGTTATTGCTTTTACCATAAGGGGTCATCTTCTTTCATCATCATTTTCACAAGTGTACAAACCGTACGCCGAGGGAGGGGGTTAAATCTCTCTGTAAGCTTTTGAAAAATAACAAAAATTATATTCCAAATTGCTATCAAATGTAATATATATATTTTTTCTTTTCATCCTGTACCCTCTAAAGGGAGTTCAGGAAAAAGTCTCCCCGTTGTAGACTTAGGAAAATGATGAAAAAAAGATTACCCCTTAACACTTCAAGAGGTACTTATGATAAAATGACTCTGTTAAAATTTACAATACGAACACTGAACTTCCAGACATAGAATAAATGACACAAACCAGTTGCAAAGGGAAAATGTCTAATTAAAGTGCAATTAAAGTTCGTCTATAGCTACAGCTACTATAAAATGAAAGTGATATGTTGCGCTGTCTGTTTGCTTGCAAAAGCAAAAAGTCATATGAAATCTGGTATGTGTGTGTGTGTGTATGTGAGAGAGAGAGAGAGAGAGAGAGAGAGAATGTATGTGCTGCATCATAAGGCATACCTTGAACTTCACTATAATTTTCCCATTGTCATACTTAGTGCGTATGTTATAGAACACCGTGATGTTAGCGGGATAATTCGCCGGCCAGGCTGGGGAGAAGATGGAGCCCTCAGCAGCCGTCAAGTGCGTAGGACCTAAGCAGGGATATTTCATTTAATTCCACAATTTACGAAACAGTTAAATTGAATTTCACGTGCCTTCATTCAACTCTCGAAATCTGTTATATCAATATATCTAATAGTAAAAGCAATTGCAAAGGTTTCACGGCGCTTACAAACATAATTAATAATATTTCTAAACTAAGTACCTGTATTAGAAGTATTGGACGAAATAGAAAGAAAATGACTCTTCTTCAGTGCGGTGAATTTTAAAGCATACTACAATGTCTTGAATTCAATCACCCTTTTTTTTATTACATTCTTTCAGCCTGAAAGCTGAACATACATGTATTGGTAAAACCTGGCATAAACACCTTGAAACTAATATAAAAGTTACAGTTATTATATAACACCTTATACCTTCCATTTCCGATAATGTTTTTGTTGTAAAAGTGGCAAATGATGATTTACTGCTTTGTTTCAGAGACTTTGTCAGATCGATCTATAAATAATAAAAAGTGAGAAAATCAAGCGTAGGGTGTGTGTGCATATTATAATAGTCGATGTCAACGCATAGACCATATGTCGAACACTAAAATGTCATCAAACAAACGGTCACTCACAGAAGAAAGTTTCAACTGATTTTCATTTAAATTTTGGTGGAGTTAAAACAAACAGAGCTGACAAGCAACATACAACTATTTTTCTTGCAAATGTCTAACTCACCCTCAAAGCGGGTTTATCTGTGACATCCAGTGTGGAGACACCAATGGGGAGGGAAGAATTGTCTTTGTAATCGCTGAGCACATGACCTCGTCTGTCTCTTATCTGTAGCGAAAAGCAAGCTGGCGTACTAACACCTCTGTTTCTGCATCACCAAAATGTAATATACCGGGTATTCTTCATACAATACCGATAATGCAACATGCTGGCTATTTTTCCCATATTTCCCACATTTCTATTCTTTTGATTTCTTCAGTATTGACAGATTTCAAAATTATCACACGCATCAAAATATTAAGTAATTTAATTGTAATTAAGGGGAACGCTGCCAGAAATGATATCGTACTTCGACTGAATCAACGCAAAGATTGCACAAAGGGTACAAAAAGTAATCACCCCAGACGCCTCCAGAAATGTGCACGTGCCCATTAAAGACTTCACACACACACGCACACACACACACACGCACACACGCACATATACATATATGGTCAGTGTTTTCCACATCGTCCCATCAGGAATAATAGACACGGGGCGCATTTTTTAACATCAGAGAACAGTTTTAACAAAAAGAAAATACACGTGTTGAAACAACCCCCTGAAGATATTGTTGTAACCGACCGGGGTGCAACAAGTCGCTGTTCTATTTCTTAATTTTTTCCTTGTATGTAGGCCCTACCTGTGCAAATTTACTATTGAACTTATTTCTGAGGTCGTTATATGCATAAAAGAATAGTTAGAAAGTTGTGCCCAACATTCTGACTTACGTATCGGGGCTTTAAACTACATGCATGCATTATTATTATTATTATTATTATTTTATTTTTTTTTTTTTTTTTTTTGGGGGGGGGGGTTACCTGTAGTGTGGTGATATCAGCGGGAACTGTCCCAAACATCAGTACCATCCCTGGGTCAGTTTGGTTGGTGGAAGACTTCAGGAAGAAAGTGCACGACGTCTCTGGAAAACAATTTAATATCAGAAATGTTAAGAAAATTAGGACTAGAGGAGCACCTGTTGTTACTATGCAGGCCCATAATAATTTGTGTATTCAAAGCAAGTTCTATTTACACTTTTCAGGAATACTTGCTTCATAGTCCTCAGCTTAATATGTTTGTAAAAGTGACATAGTGAAATTTTTGAATCACACTTAGAAGTACAAAACACTTAAAATAAGTTCATCAGTTTGGCAAATTGATTAGAACGTAAATATGCATTACAGGGGAGGGCTAGGAGGAATTTCTCTTATAACATCGCGCGTGATTCTATATGAATGCACCCGCCCCCACTCACACATATGTATACATGTAGCTCATACGTACTGATTGTATAGTATGCCTGTCTCGTACATACCATTAGAGGGAATAGTGATGTTACCAGCGTCATAGAATGTCTCATTACATATGGCTGAGGTGGGAACACTGGCTGAAACATAATATACATGTACTGTGATATATACCTGTATTTGCATATATATTAAGGATAGGAGAGAGAGAGAGAGAGAGAGAGAGAGAGAGAGAGATGTTGGATCAAGAATAAAGTAGTATTTACATCACGAGAGACTTTGTAAATAGTAAAACGAAATCAAAGGGGGTACTTACATTTAAGTAAGACAAGCGCTATGCAATATACATGTACCGTTCCCTTTAACCCGACCATATTGCAGTCAACAGATAAAACTAACAAGAGGGGTAGGCAAGGACAAAGTCATACATCTTATCTGGTACTGTCGTTGATTTGGGGCATGTCAGGTAGAAATCAGGGTTTGTTGATAAACGCAGTTTATTATTACCTATTGAGAGATCATTTACCTTAAGTTAAGCAGGAGATATATGCGACGTACTACATGCCTTGAGTATACTTCGGATTATAAGTATAAATAGCCATTAATAAATAAAAGAGGTCCAGGTTCATTACTCCGCATTATGGTTGGTTGCACTCAAAACAAAGTGAAAAGCTTTCTGAAGCCGAGCGTACACGATCTTATCTACATGTACGTAGAATGATTTCAAGGCAAGCGCCCTAAGAAAAAGACAGACGGACAGAAGACGGATGTCAGACGGAAATGTTCCTCCCCATCTTAATACTAAATCTCTGTCTGAATCAGCAACTAGAGCACTGGGTTTGATAATAGCAAAAGCAAAAAAGGTTGGTCAAATTAAATGGGATTCTCCACATACCAAAAATTGTTTAACAGTTGTGTAAGTCCAATTTTAGAATACGGGTCGGGGGTTTGGGGATTTCCAGAAAGTGAAACCTGTGAAAAAGCTATGTTCAATGCGTTAAGATACTATTTAGGAGTACACCTATTTACACCCAAAATTAGTCTGTATGGTGACTCAGGTTGGATACCTCTAAAATTTAATAGGTGGTTGAACATACTTAGACTTTGGAACATTTTAATACTTGCCCAAAATGATAGACTTGTGAAACAGATTTTTAAGAGGATTATAAATTGGGGAAAAAACTGGTGCTCCGAGGTAAGAGAGATACTCAAATTATGTAATATCGAAAGCCATTTTTCGATCAAACAAATTGTGGATATAGAATACATTAAAAAAACTCTTTTATGAAAAATTTCAAATTAAATGGAAAAAAGACATTTTGAAATTTCCCAAACTTCGAACATATATGACATTTAAAAAAAGAATTGAAAACTGAAAAATATTTACACCTAGATTTAAATAGAAAAGAAAAATCAATTTTTACTCAATTTCGGATGGGCATTTTGCCTCTGCATGTGGAAACTGGACGGTATACAAATGCACCTTTAAATGAAAGAATATGCCAAGTATGTAAAAAAGACTTAGAAGATGAGAGTCATGTCTTACTTCGGTGCACTGCTTACACAGAGGAAAGATATAACTGTTTTTTAAAGTTGGCGATCCAAAAAAATGATACCTCTATAGAAGATTTAATGGAAAAAGATTTGAGGCAGCTAGTAAAATTTGTAGGTAAGATTTTTGATAAAATACAGGAACAATTGTACTCAACAGGTGTCTTATAAACCCGAAGGGCTAGGTGTTCAAAACACAAGACACGTAAATAAATAACCCAGACCGCCAGGATTGGCGAGTCATGGAAATACTCTGAAACCCATTTAGAGCGACAGACTGTGTAATCTACTATCAATAGAATCACTGTTTGAATGCATTCTATCTAATCACACCGATAGGCCGCGGATTTAAGATAGGAAAGTTCGCGTGAATTTCAGGGCTCACTACAAACTGGTCAGTTGAAACTGTCGGAGAGTTGTAGCACCCCAGTGCAAAGCTGAGAGGAAAATACCTAGGGAGAATCTGATCATAAGTACACGTAAGTGTGAGATGGTTATTTTTTCCACAAAAGGGGGGCATTTCGACCAAGTCTGGGCAATTCGTTATGGGCTACTGATAAGAGCATTTTATGGCCCGTTATTTTCAAAATGGTACCATCTCAAATTATAACCCTCATTAATATTATCTGCAGAGTTCTGCTGTAGGTGCTGCGTTCTTCGTTTAAGTAAGAAGGTGTGAGTGTATGAACACCCGACCCCCATCGACTATCGAAGGAAGTATAGGGCCTACTTTCTTCTTTGTTACGTGTTAGTCAATCAGAAGTCTTTTGCTTTTCTTTCAGTCTGCGTCTAAAGCAGTACCAAAGACAGTAAAAATAACCCACGTGCATGCAAAGGGTCTTGATGGATATTACTGTTGCTGAAGGCAACGTTAAGATAAAAACCTTAAACTTTAAATCAAGGTAGAGATAAGCCTACTTTCAAAGCGTCTTCTAGCAGTATACGTCAAATGTCTTTCCAGGCAACATAGAACATATGGCTGACTTAACCCACGCAACGGAAAAAAGATTGGACCGAGGCTTCTCTGCAGAGGAGACTGCCATCCAGTTTCCACCGGACTGCGATCAAGAAGTTGTAGGCCCCGAGTTAAGCTGGACGCAGTATGCATCACAGTTCGTCATAAATCAGGAAACTGGTGGAAAAGATTTTTTCAATGCCGCAATTCTGCCATTTTCAACGCCATCCACCATTGAAAATGCAGAGAAATTTTGGAGGTCTGTAATTTTTGACTGGGTCCGCTATATTCCTTTCCTTCGGATGATCGTAAGACCAAAAGTGGCCGGGCAAGAAAGCTGCGCTGAAGACTTCGTGCATGTTTTTCTGCCAGCTGACTGGGAAAATATAGACTTCCGAGTCATTGAAGATAAAGAACGATTCGAGACGGAGACTGAGGACCCGATGGATCTCAGAAAAGGCCCCCCTCTGCGAGTGCTACTCTGGGCAACTGGCCCCGACCGAGAGATTCGGCTCGTCATCAATGAAATCAATAGCGACAACGCGGGACTAGCGGTTCTCACCGACGCATTTGGCAAAATCACCATGTTGAAACTGGGGAAGAAGATATCTGCACCAATCCCTCCAGTCAAAATGTGCGACTTTCCGAAAATTCTGAAGGACGCAGTCGCGGCCCGGGAGAGCAGTGACGCAGCGTTTTGGAAGAGCGTGGTGGAGTCCATGCCAAAAGATGGAGTGAAGTTGTCCATCTCTGCCCACTGTCCAGCCTCTGGACAATATTCCGGTCGAATTAGAAATGTCAGTAGGCAAATGACAGAGAAGCAGGTCAGCGGTATGGTGAAAATGACGGAAGATTATAATTCTACGTGCTTCAGGGTAAGGGTCCTTAATTTTTTCTAAGGTTAACACTGTCATAGGAATGTGCCCTCAAACTGCTCCAAAATTAATATTTTTTCTTCAATTGATTTGAAACGATATCATTCTCTTGCGTAGGCAACACTTTTGTTTTACACACCTTTTACAAGAATTTGATATTTTCCTTAAAGATAATTACTAGCGTCTACCAGCTCCTGCTCCACTTGTACACAGGGGAGAGTGTTAACATCACCACCAATGTTGACGTCACTCGTTTCGTCCCCGAACTGAAAGGCGTTCTTACTAAACTTATCAACGGAATATCCCTCTACGCTGACTTCAAAGAAACAGGCGGAGCCACGATCAAAGATTTCTTGCAGAAGAACTCGTCAGTAATACAGCAATCTGTGGAACACGGCTTGTACCCGGCGGACCGGATTCAGGCTCTCGTCGAGGCGCACATGACCGAAATTACACGGAAATACCCGAAGCACAAAATCAACCAAGAGCGAGTGGGGTTTTGGTCTTTCCGCAAGCAATTCGTCCAGAAGCAGGGGACAAATTTCCAATTCAAAGGTGAATTCAGAATTCAGTATTCGAAAAATGTAGTAAATTAAAATCCAAGTGGCATATCTTTTAATTTAAAATATTTTAAATTTTTCTTTGTGAAGACATATTCTTATATGGTCATTTTCCCTATTTATAATAGCTATATACATGTAGGTCATGTGTGATCCATCCCCAGAAATGCACTGCATGACGTCACGCTTAGCCCACTGCGCATGCGTGCACTTTTAATGAGTTGCTAGATTGCCATAGGAAAATGAATGGGTTCGCGATTCGTGGGTAATTCGTGATAATTGACAAACTAACGGCCTGACGCCGATAGACAGCAACGCTGTGCTATGCTTCAAGCAACTCCTGACCAAATATCGCTAGGCTTTTTAAAAATATTCTGTTGTACACACGTACTAAGAAGTTTGCCGTGTATTGCCTAGCCTACCCTCAGCAAAACGCACATATTTTCAGAAATAGTGATTTTAGACGGTAGATTCACTCAGAAACAAAGGCAAACTAATTCGTTGCCGATAGCACCAGCAGATAGCAGCACCATACAGAGTCTGATTAAAAACTTTCGTGGCAATTGAAGAACTTTTACCACTGTACAATGGAGTCCAAAAAAAGCACTTGGCACAAATGTGAAACTGCCCAGTGCAAGGCCAAGAATTCAATCAGTTTTTTCAATCATATTATCAGATTCTACATAAATTGACTGACAATATCACTACTCAGTATTTAACTAATCTCTTAATCCAAAATTCCTATCATCATTTAATAATAATGTAAAATTCTTCTTTCAGATTGCTATTTATTTTAAATTTTAATGCTGCAACTGTTCCAAAATAATCTTGTAGTAAAGGAAAAATGCAAATAAGAAGTGGAAGACCAATTTTACCCCCATTATTCAATTATTTGAATATAAAAAGAATAAGATCACGATTTAACAAATTAAAATAATCTTTCATGAACTATTTCATGAATAACATATTAAACAAAATTAAAGTTATAAATTAGTGGTAATGGCTTATTCTGGAATATATGACCTCTGCACAACATCAGTACCTGACTTGGTACAGTATAGTTACTACTTGGATACAGAGTTAGATTTAATAATGTAACAATAAGAACAATATATATTACAATAAACTTCTCTGCACATGTCAGACGCTTGTTACCATGAACTAACACTACTTGACAATGGGCTGAGCACTTATCACAGAGTCTGCGTGCGATGCCATTGTTGTGCTAGTTGTGCTGATTGGCTAGTTGAGTCACGTGAAGCCCTACTGTAGCGCCCTCGCGTATCGCGTGAATGCTGCGCATTTCTGGCCATGCGATGTATATCCAGATATATAACTGAAGATAATTTATTAGAATTGATAAGATATTCGTAATATTTTAGCTAGATTTGTATCCAACAGATGCAAATTCTGCCGTTATTTCTAATTGCATGTGTTATTTAAATTTTGTTTTTCACACTGGACAAAGTTCTTTAAATACTCTGATGATTAAAAGAATGATTGCCTCTCAATTTCAGGTTTAATTCTGAATACTCTAGAAACCATTATCGAGACGCAAATTCGATTCTACTACGACAAACGCAACCCCAACAACAGTTTCATCGTTTTCGAATTAAGCCAAGACGCCTTCAGCGAGGAAGAGGCTCACCAGATCAAAGAAGATTTCTTCAATCTCTTAGATTACGTGATTGATAATCCTGATGGGATAATTGCAGATATTCCTTGGGACGACATGGCACAGTATCGTAGTTCATGCAACACCAAGTGATAAAAATGTTTAAATATCAGCAACGAGCATCTTCTTCTCTAGAGACGCATTTTCCCCATTATATCCGACTGCTTGATCATATAAAATGGATGCACCAAAGAATATCGACAGAAAAGGCTTTACAATCGAGTTCCACATATTTATTTTCATACATATACAATTAGTGAAATTTTGTGAAAGGGGGAAATTAGCAAGTCATAATGACAATAGACAGAAAGCACATGTAATTTTGAAGTAAAATGTTTGTTAAAATCATATCAATGTTTCTCAAACAATAAGAAAAAAGTCCGTCTTGCTGAGACGACAGTTGCTACTAATTTGACAATTTTATCAGATAATAATAATTATTGAATAAACTTTCTTAAATCAGAAAAAAAACAACCCCAATTAGTCAAAATAGTGAATCCCTTTTTTACCATATTGATACAAAGGCCTTGGACTATCCTTTTTGTTAACTGGTAACAGATAAAACAATTACAAATGTAACTGTCCTTTGGATCAATCCAATTTCTCAACTATAAACACCAACGAACAAATATAATGCAAAACCTATAGGAATAATAAATTTTACTTCCCAGAGAAACAGCGACTTGACGATATAAATCTCTAAATATTTAAGACAACAACAACATATACTGTTTACAATAAACAGCTACACTAAATGTAGTTATAACATATTAAAATGATCAACTTCTTTTTACATGGTACGTTACTATTAAAAGTTGGAGTGCTCTGCACTATAGAAAAAAATAAGCTTGAAATACAAATCTAGCTACGTACTGTCTATATCTTGTCAGTGAAAATCTCGAGCATTCTTTCATGCAATCTACTGTCATTAATGCACAACAACGAACAAACATCTTTTCTTATATTCTAACACGATCTAGACTAGTCTATTTCTTCTGTATATTTTGACAAAAGCCAGCCAGATTGAATACAATCAGTACACGGATCAGGCACCTGCGCCCGTTTTACATGACGTCTGCATACCTATACATCTGAATGAAAACATAAGTAGCCAGCTAAAGCTGACAAATCTACATACAACTATCTCAGTCCATATATTAAGGAAAAAATAAACTATACATTGCAGAACTGGGCCTGTAATTAAGCAAAATTTTCAGAGAAGGAAAAAAAAAACACGAAATGGGAATTCTTATTGGCCTTCTGTAAATTGGTCAGCCAAAGTTAACGAATCCATCAAGTGACAACCATAGAGAGTACAACTACAACATGGATAGTTTTTTAAATATCTTGTTCGTGGTTCTACAAGATGTTGAATTCAAAATTTTGGTGATGAGAATAACTTTGAAAACCACTCACAGTTCAACGGACACCCTGTAGGTATCCAGCCCGAAGATGTTCCAAGCAAAACAGTGGTTTCATAAAAAATTTGTTCTGACACATAAGTGATTATCATCATCATCATCATCATCAAAACCTTTCCTTAATATGGACACTGTACTGTAAAGCCACTGGGTGTTCCACACCAAGAGTTTATGAAGTTGATATTTTTATTTCTCGTAGCCAAAGAACCTTTGTGGCTGTCCAGGATAGCTGTATCTAGGCTGCCCTGCCTGAAATGAAAAAAAAAAAAACTTCTTAAAAAAAAAAAAAAAAATAAAAGCAAATGAAAATGTATATGATTATGAGCCAACAAATACATACATATATATAAATAAGGGCTATATTGTTCTATGTGGGCTGATCCAACTCCAAGGGGACTCTCGCTGAATACAATCAGATTGCATTCTGCCGAGTCCCTGGGATTTGGATCAATCTATGTACAACAATAATTTCATTGAGAATAAGCCCTAAGATAAACTGATTTATTGTGTAAAGAGAATGCTGTACTCATCTCTATTTAACAGTATTTCAAATATTATTCACTACTGAGAGCAAGAATTCAAATGGTAAAAGTGTATAATGAATGGTTAATTAACCCATTGTACAATACAATGCACACTAAAACTTCTATTTTCAGGATTAAATCTTCATTGTTGTATAAACTATAAAACTGACATTTAAATTGCCCCTAACTTATCACAATATTATTTTTGAAGAACTCTGCACATCTTCAATAAATGAAAATTGAAATGCATAAAATAACAGCATATCACAGAGCAGCACTTACATAAAAATAATAATAACAATATAAGCATCATCAAATCTAATTTTCACATTTGTCGCATAATTCATATTGCTATATTATCAATTTCAAAGTTCACAATTGTCACATAATTTACATTACTATTATTATTATTCTATCCAGGCCATTGTTCACTTACAGGTTGTGAGGCAGGTGGCTGGTAAGTACTGGTGGTAGCCTGTGTTCTCACAGGATAGCCAGTCATTATACTCCCCTATGGAAACAAAAAAGATACACCTCAACTTTGTGTATGTTCAAGCAAATTAATACTTGATAGATTAAAGTTAATATTATCACAATAATACAACTATACACCTAATTTTTAATATTTCAGTATATAATCACTCACATAATATGATGATTTTTTTCTAACTGGTGAAATATCTTAAGTTTCCTCCACAAATATCAGATATACATACGGCAAGTCTAAGGGTTACTTGAAAAATTGTTTCATAAAGAGTTAAAAGTTAGGACAGTCAATATATTCAGTCCCATCCGTATTAGGAGTACTCACCCTGGGTGGGGGTTGCTGAGGGGGGAGCTGCATCTGCTGCTGGATGACACCAGTACCCCTCATGGAGGACTAGAGGGGGAAAATAATGTTTTAATATAATAATAATTAATAATATAAATAAACAAAATCTCTCACTGTATGACTCTGAATAGAAATAACTTTCTAGAAGACATGAACATCTGGGTTGACACTCAAACAGCAATTTTAGCCACATGGTAAACATATTCAAATTTATTTCATTGTTTAAAATCAATTCCATCACAAATGTAGTTCAAATTTCTGAATTGGATAAGCTATGAGAACAGAGTTTTTTTTTTTTTTGGTTAAGAACCAGATTTTATCCAGGACAAGCCCTGAGTGATACTGACCATCATCTTGTACTGATCCTTAGGAGATTTACTGCCCTCCACAGTGGGCTGTAATTGACCTCGAGGAGACCCCAAGTGAGCTGCTGATGGACAACCAGAACAAAGTTTAATAATAATAATAGTAATAATAATTTGTTAAGATTGCAATCCAGTAGATTAAAGATGTGCATAAAATGATAAGATCACTGCAAAAATTAAATGCTATATGTTTGAATGAAACTCAGTTAAAAGACTGGGTCTTTAGGAGCAAATCATTGGCAGAAAAAAGTGTATGCCACATAATATTATGTCATCTTATAACTTCTTGTTTATCTCAAAAACATTTTGTGGAATGGGATCTTTCTTTGGTGGAACCTTTGTGTATTTCAAACATGTTTTTTTTTTCTCGTCATAAAAGTATCTGATTTAGCAGAGGGTATATTGCTTTCCAGTCAGAACACAGAACACATACAATTATTTGTACTGAGTTGTATCTGTATTTGTACCCTACCTCCAATTCTAGGAATAGGATAACTGGCATGCTGAGCTGGATATTCTCCAATCTTCTGCTGCTGATGCGCATAATGACTGGGATATGTACTGAAAGCTGATTGGCTGCCAGGATATTTGCCTGCTGGTGATTGGTTGGCCTGGAACTTATTTGTCACCTGTGGTTGGCTGCTTGTGTAGTTGGATGCACCTTGGGTTGTTGAAGGAGGGGCAGGGAAACTGTGCCCTGATTGGCTGCTGTAGGCCATGTGACCTTGAGGTGGATAACCTGCAGGCTCTGTTGGTGGGAAAAAAAATTCTGAAGCATATTGATCTTCTATAGACTACATTATAAATTAATTTGTAATACAGAAAAAAAATTTTTTTTTTTTTTTTTGAGACAGAAATTTGTGATCCTAAAAATTTAGCCTTTAAAAACATTGTGGGTAGAAGAGGCCTGAATATGCTATCCTGCAGAAAATATACACACCAGAATATATAGTAAAGTATATTGAGGAGAAAATAATATACAGAAGTATTTCGCCTTTCACCATCTGATTTTTCAACGTATGCCCCAGAAGCCCAGTGCTCACTCTGATCTGTTGCCTGAGAGAGTCCCGATTTGGGAACAGCATTTCTTTCAACTAACAACAGGAAAATAATAATTAAAAAAAAAAACTTTCAGGCAAATACTCACTCTGCTCAGTAAACTGTGGGTGTTGTGGTTTAGGAGCAGCATAATTGGCCATGGCATACTTCCTGGGGTCGGCGGTCACATAGGGACTGCTGGTATACATGGAGACTGGGGGAGGGGATGGACTCCTGGGCCTCTTCATACTCTGTAGGGAGAAAACATATAACAGTGTAATAGTCTGGGCCTCTTCAAACTCTGGAGGGAGAAAATGTTATGACATTATTATATTCTAGGCCTTTTCATACTCTGGAGGGAGAAAGTATTAAAACTTATTCTATCCTGGGCCTCTTCATACTCTGGAGGGAGAAATTGTATAATGTTGTTATATTCTGGGCCTCTTCGTACTCTGGAAGGAGAAACTGTTACGACATTGTTAAATTATGGGCCTCTTTATACTCTGGAGGGAAAAAATGAATAACTCTGTTAAAAGTTCACAAATAGTCATTGTGTGCATGATGTCTTAAATGGAATTCCTTAATATGGGATTTTATTACAGCCCTAGGAACTAATTGGCCCTGTTATAGTTGTCCGATGTCAAAGTGTTCAAATGTGAAATAAGTTCAGTACCGAACACTGCCTGCAACTGAGGTTGTGGAAATAAAAGTCTCACTTAGTGTGACAAGTGAGCTGAATATTATTATTTACTTAGTTTCCTATATTTTTTTTTTCTTTACATTTTACAAAAAATCGCTGAAAGCTTTTCTGGCCTTTAGATGGTTGCCTAAACTGACAGGAAATTGTAAAATATTCTGAATCAGTTACAATTTCAACAAATAATTGTCCATCTTTGCTAACTAAACACATTCAAAACACACATAAAATGACAATTTACTGAATACTACATTTTTATGAAAACATAACACGCACAGCTTTTACCATCACCAAAACAACAGCTGATCTTGAAAGGTATTTAGTACCACATTACCCAAGACACTTTGTACCTACAACATCGTTGCCTGGGGGTTTCAAACTATATTGCAACAGTTGTGATTTACAACACAATGATCAACACATTCTAAAATGACCTTTCTTCTTTCAGATTGGCCTTACAGCATAAAGTTCTCCAAGCAGATTAGTTCACTCATGTACTGCCAGATAGACAGTGAAGTGCTATATCCTTTATTGTCATAGCAACACAGTAATTACGACACAACATTATGACACAGCACTGCCTTCATAATCCAAGAGGGTTTAGGAACTGTTCTGATCAGATTAAACAATTATCTGCGAATATCTATACCAAAAACATAGCACAAACACTATCCATGGGAATACTTCTGTGCCTCTAACATTCAGCACCGTATTGACAATATCACGATACATATGAAAAACAAATGCTCCACTTGATTGTGCTAGGTGTGACATGAATTGTGCTGGGTGAGACTGAACTTCAAGGCAAGCCAGTTACTTACTGTCATCATGGTGGGCTGATGGGGTTTATACATGGTACTGGGTCTCCCTGCTGATATCAGCTCACCCTGACGGAGCTGAATATTGAATTATAGATCATACACAACTGACAGTGTATGATCAGTAAAACAATGTGGTAGCTGGGGTAGCATTAACACTCGCCAATTTAGCCAAATGCTAAAACTGACTGAAATTGGCTAAACAAAATAGGCTTGATTTGACTGATTTTAGTCAAATGTAAACCATTTGGACTAAAAAGTGATGAAAAAGTAGTAAATTGGCTAAACTAAAATAACTGCTAGCGCCACCCCAGGGTAGTGTGTGTATGTTTGCATGTGTACATGTTTATATAGCGTGGGTCTGCTTTTAGGTATTGTGTCATGTTTAAGTGTGACAATGTAAATCTCTTTTGAGAATACTTCACTAAGAAATGCTGTCAGTATGTGTCTCTCTGCATGTGAAAGCCCATGCTCAAGTGCACACACAAACTAAAATCCATTACTTTTAGGTGTATGAAAGAAAATTTTCAAATTGGCATCATAGATTTTTCAATCAGTTCTAGTAAGTCTAGACTAGGAAATCGCAACTAAATGGTGATACACAGTGACAGGTTTAACTGGGTAAGATATTCTACTATGTGATGTGTGGTTTTAACTTCACATTGCATACAGCAGAACTTCAATTGCCACAGAAACTCCAGGAAATTACCTAGTTGGCACATATTTCAGGTCACTGCATTAGGAGTGACAAGTGGAATTGTGCTGGAATTGCCATATTATTTTTTTTTTAACTTTTATCTTTTTTTATCAAATACACAATACCATAAAAGAATGAGTAATAAAGGTCTCTGCTAAAACAAAACCTTAAGAATCAACAAGTGATACTGACATCAAAAGCGACAGTTCCATACTTACTGATATCATGGTAGGCTGCTGAGGCTTATACATGGTGGGTCTTCCTGCAGACATGGGGCCGCCGGGAAAGGTGAAAATAGAAGGATGGCCTGACACAGGAATTGCCGAATGATGGTAGGAACCCAGGGGGATCATAGACTCGCTGCATTCAAAGAATTAAGAACAAAAATCATTTGACTGGAAAAATTTGATTAAGGCAAATAAAGTTATTATTTATTCATTTATTTATTATTATTATTGTTTTTATTTTTGCAAGTACAATTTACCAGCATCTGCAAAATTCTCAGAACTTCTTTTCTTTCTTGTACTAAATACAATTTTCCAGCATCTGGAAAATTCTCAAAACTGACTAAAGACAATTAAAAACTAATATGCCTACACATATTATTTAGTGGCCAATTGGTTTTAACAAAATACACAGTAAAAAGTATGGTTTTATGGGATGTCAAAGAAAACACTTTAAATTATGCCTGACAGACATCCTAGCCCATTTAAGCATTTATAACTAGCATAAGGTAATCATGCATATTAGAATAGGTAGCATGAGTTGTTTACCAAAGTTGATAATAAGGCTATATTGAAGGACTGGTAATTCATAAAATATTAAAGTTAACAATGTGATATAATATAAACAAAGTACTTCAACATCAGGTCTATGACCATCACCTTTGCTCTTTCATCTGCTGTCTCCGCCGTGTCTCATCTTCGTGGATTGCCTTCTTCAGAAGAGAGAACAACTCGTGTTTTTCCTGCTTCAGAGCCTCAAGTTGACTCTCCATCTGAGAGATCTGAATAAAAGTAGTGTAGCAACCAACTATTATCTTGTGTTCAAATGCTAATTAGGGTTACATCAAGAGAGAAAACCAAACTTTTTATTCAAGTATAACAAAGTACCAATGACCCACAGAGTTTTCATCTTATCAATGTGTGTTAAGAAAACAACAATTATTTTCAAATAAAACTTAAAAAATTTTACCAGCAGCCACAAGTTTCAAACAACAGCACTGGGAGTAGTACAGATTGGGTCATGCAAACAGCACGATTTGAAGATTTTACAATTCTACTAACTCTGTTTGAGGTATACAACAGTCTCAGCCTAATGGTTTTGTTTACAGTTAGTTTATATTTCAATATTATTGAATATTTTCATAAGTAAATCAAGATATCAGAGGTCTGCACTTCCATAAATTTCATAAAAATACATTACATGAGCTCCCTTTTGGACACCCACTGCCTTGTATTATCAATTCAGAGGGCTGTATTCTGGAAACTTGTTTAAAGTGACCCACTTCAGTAGGGTGACAATAGTCGGAAGGTTCAATAATCCAAACTTTGGACCAACGAATTAACTCTTTTATATATGTATATAAAAAAAAACTGATAAAAATGTTTCAAGTTTTGGACCAGTGAACCTTGGAACCACTATACTATTAAAAAAACAGCCCCTTTTGTGATGAGGTGCAAATGTTTGATGCCTGTGCTGTTCTTCAATTGTGAATATGTCTCAAAACTAGATATACTATACTTGTTCTTTTGTCTGCTCCAGGGTCAAGCTGTCTTCCTCCTCTTTCTTCTTTCTAGATTCTCTTTCTTTTCTAAGTCGTTCCTGCTCAGTCTCTTGTTCTTGTTCTGAAATTCCATAGTGGGCTGATTTATAAACGTATCCTCAGTTTTCAAGCAATTGATCTTGACATGAACAGTGCATGAAGGCAAGGGTAGATTATTTTTCAGAGAGACTTTAGTTGAGAGACAAGCAAAAGAATGGAGAGCACCCTAAAGACATCTGAATAGCTAGCTGGACATCATTTTACAGATATGCACAACTTTATGTTTCATACGTTTGTACATATAGCACTCATCGTATAAAATACGAGAGCTAACGCAAGAAGCCATGATGACTTTTCGAGCTAAGTAAGACCGTGACACCAGCCAACATATAAATTTTACCTTGTTTCTTTTTCTCCCTCTGCTTCATGATGTGTTTCTTCAAGGCTTGGTACATGGCCCTGGTCATCTTGGGCCTCTCTATCAGAGCAGGCATTCTGGAACTCTGATCAAATGTGGATACAAATTCCGGTCCTGAAAGCAAAACAACACGAACGGCTACTGTACGTGCAAATTTTAAATCTAAGAACATCCCCCAACACCTGCCAAGTTAAGGAACGTGTGAGCTTAATTTTGGTATAACGTTAAGAAAACAATATAATTATTTCCTTTGTGAACAGATATATCGATGATACAGCGCAAGACTATGTTCATATACTCACAAATATTCCAATTATATCTGGTGCGATTTGCAAATGGCTCTTTTATTAATTTACTCTCTATGAAAAGGAGGTAGAAAAGATAGTTTCACACATATCAAGATAGGCCGATCCGCCTAGTAGGGCTTTTTATACTGTTAGAAAACTATTCAGAAAGTGTGGACCTTCGCCAAGACGGGGGCGTCTCGATAGTCCGAAGGTTCATTGGTCCGAAGGTTCATTGGTCCGAAAAGTGGTAACATTTTCATCGATTTTTTAATCAAGGTTCATTGGTCCGAAGGNCACTCTGCACGTGCAAGCCCATACACAAGTGCACACACAAACTAAAATCCATTACTTTCAGGTGTATCAAAGAAAATTTTCAAATTGGCATCATAGATTTTTCAATCAGTTCTGCTAAGTCTAGACTAGAAAATCGCAACAAAATGGTAATACACAGTGACAGGTATAACTGGGTTAGATATTCTACTATGTGATGTGTGGTTTTAACTTCACATTGCATACAGCAGAACTTAAATTATCACAGAAACTCCAGGAAATTACCTAGTTGGCACATATTTCAGGTCACTGCATTAGGAGTGACAAGTGGAATTGTGCTGGAATTGTTATATTAATTTTTTTTTTTTTTACTTTTATCTTTTTTTATCAAATACACAATACCATAAAAGAATGAGTAATAAAGGTCTCTGCTAAAAGAAAACCTGAAGAATCAACAAGTGATACTGACATCAAAAGCAACAGTTCCATACTTACTGATATCATGGTAGGCTGCTGAGGCTTATACATGGTGGGTCTTCCTGCAGACATGGGGCCGCCGGGAAAGGTAAAAATAGAAGGATGACCTGACACAGGAATTGCCGAATGATGGTAGGAACCCAGGGGGATCATAGACTCGCTGCATTCAAAGAATTAAGAACAAAAATCATTTGACTGGAAAAATTTGATTAAGGCAAATAAAGTTATTATTTATTCATTTATTTATTATTATTATTGTTTTTATTTTTGCAAGTACAATTTACCAGCATCTGCAAAATTCTCAGAACTTCTTTTCTTTCTTGTACTAAATACAATTTTCCAGCATCTGGAAAATTCTCAAAACTGACTAAAGACAATTAAAAACTAATATGCCTTAACATATTATTTAGCAGCCAACTGGCTTTAACAAAATACACAATAAAAAGTATGGTTTTACAGAACGTCAAAGAAACACTGTAAATTATGCCTGACAGCTATCCCAGCCCATTTAAGAGTAACTACCATTATCATGCATATTAGAATAGGTAGCATGAGTTGTAGACCAATAAGGCCATATCAAAGGACTGGTAATTCATAAAATATTAAAGTTAACAATGTGATATAATATAAACAAAGTACTTCAACATCAGGTCTATGACCATCACCTTTGCTCTTTCATCTGCTGTCTCCGCCGTGTCTCATCTTCGTGGATTGCCTTCTTCAGAAGAGAGAACAACCCGTGTTTTTCCTGCTTCAGAGCCTCAAGTTGACTCTCCATCTGAGAGATCTGAATAAAAGTAGTGTAGCAACCAACTATTATCTTGTGTTCAAATGCTAATTAGGGTTACATCAAGAGAGAAAACCAAACTTTTTATTCAAGTATAACAAAGTACCAATGACCCACAGAGTTTTCATCTTATCAATGTGTGTTAAGAAAACAACAATTATTTTCAAATAAAACTTAAAAAATTTTACCAGCAGCCACAAGTTTCAAACAACAGCACTGGGAGTAGTACAGATTGGGTCATGCAAACAGCACGATTTGAAGATTTTACAATTCTACTAACTCTGTTTGAGGTATACAACAGTCTCAGCCTAATGGTTTTGTTTACAGTTAGTTTATATTTCAATATTATTGAATATTTTCATAAGTAAATCAAGATCTTAGAGGTCTGCACTTCCATAAATTTCATAAAATACATTATATGAGCTCCCTTTTGGACACCCACTGCCTTGTATTATCAATTCAGAGGGCTGTATTCTGGAAACTTGTTTAAAGTGACCCACTTCAGTAGGGTGACAATAGTCGGAAGGTTCAATAATCCAAACTTTGGACCAACGAATTAACTCTTTTATATATGTATATAAAAAAAAAACTGATAAAAATGTTTCAAGTTTTGGACCAGTGAACCTTGGAACCACTATATTATTAAAAAACACCCGCTTTTGTGATGAGGTGCAGATGTTTGATGGCTGTGCTGTTCTTCAATTGTGAATATGTCTCAAAACTAGATATACTATACTTGTTCTTTTGTCTGCTCCAGGGTCAAGCTGTCTTCCTCCTCTTTCTTCTTTCTAGATTCTCTCTCTTTTCTAAGTCGTTCCTGCTCAGTCTCTTGTTCTTGTTCTGAAATTTCCATAGAGGGCTGACTTATAAACGTATCCTCAGTTTTCAAGCGGGGCCGTAGCGATAGTCCGAAGGTTCAATAGTCCGAAGGTTCATTGGTCCGAATGTTCACTATAGAACCTTTGGACCAATGAACCCTTGATTAAAAAATCGATGAAAACGTTACCACTTTTCGGACCAATGGACCTTCGGACCAATGAACCTTCGGACTATCGAGACTCCCCCTTTCAAGCAATCGATTTTGACATAAACAGTGCATGAAGGCAAGGGTAGATTATTTTTCAGAGAGACTTTAGTTGAGAGACAAGCAAAAGAATGGAGAGCACCCTAAAGACATCTGAATAGCTAGCTGGACATCATTTTACAGATATGCACAACTTTATGTTTCATACGTTTGTACATATAGCACTCATCGTATAAAATACGAGAGCTAACGCAAGAAGCCATGATGACTTTTCGAGCTAAGTAAGACCGTGACACCAGCCAACATATAAATTTTACCTTGTTTCTTTTTCTCCCTCTGCTTCATGATGTGTTTCTTCAAGGCTTGGTACATGGCCCTGGTCATCTTGGGCCTCTCTATCAGCGCAGGCATTCTGGAACTCTGATCAAATGTGGATACAAATTCCGGTCCTGAAAGCAAAACAACATGAACGGCTAAGTGCAAATTTTAAATCTAAGATTGAGTAAGAAGATTCGCTAACACCTGCCAAATAAAAGAACGTGTGAGCTTAATTTATGTATAACGTTAAGAAAACAATATGTGTATTTCCTTCGTGAACAGATATATCGATGATACAGCGCAAGACTATGTTCATATACTCACAAATATTCCAATTATATCTGGTGCGATTTGCAAATGGCTCTTTTATTAATTTACTCTCTATGAAAAGGAGGAAGAAAAAATAGTTTCACACACATATCAAGATAGGCCGATCCGCCTACTAGTAGGGTGTTACAAAACTATTCAGAAAGTGTGGACTTTCGCCAAGGCAGCTCACTATTAAGCTTAATAAGTTCTGTATTGATAAGTAAAATGATCAACCAATTAATCAATTTACTCAACAACGTATGGTAACGCGCCCTGGGTAGGCCTAGATGGAACGCATAACTTCACAGCAACCTCAGATATCGTGGGTGGGGGCACAAATTAGACACTTTTGGCTTTGTAGAGCCAACTGGGAATGAGTTAGAGCAACAAACCTGGTGTTAAAGCAAGCTGCATGAGCTCAACTACATATGCAATCATTGAATGGGGAGGGGGGGGGGGGCAAGCTGGCCCAAGGGTCAGGAAAAGTTTGCACCTTATAGGCCTACAATGTAGTATCCCATGTAAACGCCATGAAATACATTTTAAACATTTTTATTTTACTAAATTGATATTTTAGAGTATTTATACTGAATAGGTAGTTTAAATGCTGTTTCTATAGGCCTACGTGACGTTGTATGTGTTGTAACCTATGTGTTGCAAGGACCCAACTAGGCCTACATGTAGGGGAGACCGGGGCACGTTCGGCCCCTTTTCCTTTGATCGGTTGTAGTTCAGCTGTTTGACGACGAATCCCAATGATGTGTTTTGAGTAGATAGACTGCTAAATTTCCTTTTTTTATACATTGGTCAAATGTAAAGAAGACCTTGCGTTTTTAAGAAATTTAACATGAAATAAATTTCCAACACGTGGCCGAACGTGCCCCGGCCTGGGGCACGTTCGGCCTCTCGATGGAGCACGTTCGGCCTGCAAATTCAAATACTTTCCTACCGATTTCTTTTATTTCCATTTCACATGAATACCTTAAAAATAGGTGTTTTGGTGCTAAACAGTGACGATATACTTGAAATAAGTAATATAGTTAGGTTTTAGAAAGATATGTAGGCCTAATTGAAATTGTTTGTTTGGTACATGTTTGTCCTGGAACTACATATATTGAACTTCTATTTTTTAATGCATAGGTCTTTATACTTCTCATGTATATCAATTACAGAACATGAAGGAACCGACCTACGTCAGTTTTGAAACCCCACATTTAATCCAACGGGAAAACTTTCTAATATTTGAAACCCAACAAAGCATTCAAACGCAAAACATCAACTTTAATCACAAAGAACATATTAACATACACAATTTGTTTGAAATAATGTCACGTTAAGGAAATATTAAAAAAAAAAACTAGATAACAACTCCAGTGATCTTTAAACAATGTTAATATTACCGGCCAGATGCCATAGTGTTTCTCTGGAAAATATAAGTTAATGATATGTACATGTATTAAATATTTGAATTAAAGGCTTCATGCGTGGTTGAAAAAACGCGACAATTAAAATGTGAAGATACAAGCTTAAGTTTTAACCCCATTAATGGCGCTGAAATGTTAGCATAAAACAAACTTTTTGGGCTTAAAAATAATAATTTTTAGGTCAAGTCTTTCGCCAAAGCCACGGGGCACGTTCGGCCCCAGGCCGAACGTACACAACCCAGGGGCCAAATGTGCCCCACCTTGAGGGGCCGAACTTGCCCCAAGCCTGCATTCCGAATGTATGTTACCATAGCAACATAATGAAGAAGACGACAGTGTGGTGCCATACCTCATTTAAATTGGCTTTCTATATGCTCTTATATTATAATGCATTGGTGACAGTAAGTCAACTAATTAATGCTAAAGTAGGCCCAAATTAAACAAACCCGTAAAAAATTTAACCCGTGAAAAATAAGTTTTTCAATCATATCTTCAGAACGGAGTGCACCACAGAAGCCTTATTTTTGTAGGACCCGCTAAATAGATCAAGTGACACGTAAAGGGGTCGCTGCTGGACCAAAAGTGTTAATTGTGGAAAATACGAGTGAAAGCCGAACGTGCCCCGGGGCCGAACGTGCCCCGGTCTCCC